>OX422217.1:2847500-3447500 GCA_949130495.1 Sambucus nigra
TGGTGAAACTCATCGGAGTGACAACTCTAGAAATAGCACTCAGTCCACGAGAATTAAAATTCGACATTTCAAAATCGTTCTCAGTCTAATCTGACAAAGGTTTTAAAGATGTGATATTTTCAACGGTGACAGTGGGAGGGTTCCATCCATTTTCGCAAAGCAACCAAACACGCTCGTCAATGGCTTTTAAACTATATTTCATGCGATCTTTCAAATAGGCATAATTATTTCCATAAAAAAATAGGCACCTTATTAAATGAACGTTCCATTGGAAAAATTGCAATTTTTCGCAAAACAAAATTTTCAAAAAAAATCAATATCACACAATTGTGCGGAAAATAGAAATACGCGATAAATTTGCGTAGCCTGCTCTGATACCAATTTGTAAAACCAATAAATTTCGTGTGTGATAATTGATTAAATTAATTCACAAGTTTCCAAGTAAACCTTATTTAATTAGAGTCCATTTTTAAACAAACTAAATCAGCCCCAAACCATGCAACTACAGGTGTGCTTGTGTCAGACCATAAATAAATAAAGCATGCGATAGAAATTTCAGGAAAAATCCCCGAAGGGCAAAACCTTTTATTTCTAGAACTCTGACAAGTTTACAAGACCATTGACTTACATACAATCTTGCTTTCGCCCACAAGAGTAAAATACGGTGTCTTCGTCAAACCTCTAAAGTAACGGCTAAAAATAAATCAGCAATGGTTCACACACAGCTATACCACAAGGACCGCAAGCCTAGAGACGCAGTCCTCACAGTGTAGGTTAACCTCCCCACAAGAGTAAACAACAGCAAAGTGTGTTCTTGAACACCAAAACAATTCACCAAAGCATATGGTATTTTTGTGAATTGAAAACAAAAAGGGATTAAACCCTAAAGGAAGAATCCAAAAGGATTTCACAGTTTTATAGTTTTCTGTCTTTCAAAACGCTGGGACTTCTTAATGAAAATGAAACCATTTAATGAGTATTTATAGAAAAATGCGCTGCCTTGGTATTAGAGATCATTCGAACGAAATAGAGATGTCGCTCAAAAGAAGGATGCATGTCATTTGAATGACATCGCGCGACATCAACAAGTCGCTCCAACAAGATGACATCTCTCTTGAACGACCTGGCGTAAATATTGAGCTGGGCTACAGGACTTAGAAAAATATACTCATTCTCAAATTTTGACCAAAAAGTTCGTTCCAACACTTAGAAAATATTTTGTAAAGATATCCCAAAGCTCTAAGTGGAAAGTTAAGGTATTTAAAACATAACCTTACCAATGTAAACTTTTGCGGAGGCTTTTTGATGAAGAACCTTGATACATTCGGATCCATCTTGATGTAGATGATCTTGAACTTCTTCGACGGTTGTAACGGTATACGACATAATTAATTGCGACGGACATTCATAAAAATATGTCCTTAGAATAAAAATTGCAATATCCTTTGTAAGGGAAGTTTTATTGTAAAGTAATCAATGGGTTTGCACGTCCTTTGAAAAATTCTCAAAACGGCACTAAATAGTTTTGGAAGTTAGTGGTGTGAAAATCACTTAGGCTTTGATTTGTTGATTTGATTTAGTCGATATCTTTTAAATTAAACAAATTTACAACTAAGGATATTTTTTATGTTCAATCGATAGGAGTACACTTAGGCATCATGCACATATGCTTGACTGAGTTTTATTACCTATTGAATTTTTTCATAACCATTCATTCCATATCCACGATTTGGTTATCTTAGTGAAAATTCATGGTGTGTGACTTTTGTAACATCTTTTTTTCATTTTTCTATGAAAAAATAAAAAATTCAAAAATAGTTTATGGTTTTTTTGAGCAATTTCTCTACATGCACGTTGTTTGATACATATTTGTGCTTACTTATTGTGACAACTCCATGCTTTATTGTGTTTTTTCTTTTCCTTGTCTATTTCGAACAAATAAAAGGGGGAGAACTAATTATGACTTTATGGGGGAGATTTGAGATTTTACATATGTTTTGATTTGACTTTATGTTTATCTCATTTCAAACTCGATACGTCACGAAGGTATTTGCTTTGTCTCATGTGTGTACGTATGAATATTGAAGATTAATGATTTGCACACCCTGATGAGAAAAGATTGAAGTTTTGATGTTGAAGGCTTTGGAAGAAAAATTGAAAGACTTGCATTTCAAGTACCTTTTCATTTTTGGGTTTATAGGACGGTATTAGATTTGTATAGGAATTTTTTTTGGATAATTCGGATAATTTTATTTTGTACCAGCATAGATATTGGGGGAGATTTGTAAGGACATGATTTTATAAATATCCGTTATCAGTTTAGTATGTCGTATACCGCCACAACCGTCGAAGAATTATTCAAGATCAAATTTTCATCAAGACGGATCCGAATATCAACTTCTTCAACATTCAAGCTCAGCAAGGTTGAATATGGTAAAAATGTGTTTAAAGTTCCATTTACATTTTACATTAAAGAGTTGGGATATTTTTACAAAAAATAAAATATTTTTCTATTTTATGAAAATGGATTTAAGAAATGATGTTAAATGGTTTTTATCATAAAAGTTTGTAGATAAATGTTTCTTATCTGGCAATAATCTTAAGATTTGAGGTATCCATGATTTATAAGAGACTGGAGGATTTTGGCAAACGAGTATGATGTCGTTCGAACGACATCATATCTAGTTCAAATGAGACATGATCTTGTTCAAACGACATTGTATATCATTCGAACGAGAAGAGGCATTTTCTGACATGTCACCGCCTAGATTTTTAGTATTTGAAAGGTGTCAGACTTTTGGTTTTCGTGTGGAGAAACACTGGTTTTAAACAGAATACGATTTTGAGTGTTTTGATTTATTCTCCAACCTTTTTGTGAGTTTAATCTCTTGTTTTACAATTCACAAAATCTCAAGAAGTTTTGTGTGAGATGTTTTGGGGAACCCAAGAACATTACTTTTCTATTGTTCATACTTTGTGGGGAGATATCTACAAATAGAGGGCTGCATGCTCTTGTGGAGGGAGTCTCTATAAAGCTTTTTGACTATGTGTCATATGGAGTGCTTGGGGGTACTCCTGAGTTGATTGGACTGCGTGTCCAGGGATGTGTGTCCTTGTGGTATAGCTACGCGTCAACCGTTGTCGATTTCTAGCCGACGCGTTGAAGGTTTAATGAAGACACCGTGCTTTACACTTAAGGAAGTTGTATGTAAGTCAATGGTCTTGTAAACTTGTCAGAGTTCTAAAAATAAAAGATTTTTCCCCTGTGGGGATTTTTCCTAAAATTTGGTTCCCTTTGCATGCTTATTTCTTTATGATTTCATATCAATTAGATGCAGGTGTTTGGATTAAATTAAAATTGGTTTTATTTGTGAAGTCGCATTTATTCCGCTGTAGCAGCTCTTACAGACTTTGATGCCTTTATTGGCTACGTTGGTGTCCCATCCGAGACTCGAATCCTCCTCTCCTATTTTACATTTATAGCATTTGTTTTCATATCATATATTTGTAAATTATGTCATAGCCTCGTATTTTGTCCAAACATATGCCATCGTTTTTCCATAATGATCAGTGACTCGACAAACACGCACATTATATTTTGACTACTACTCTGGGAAAACTCCTGAGGATGACTTCACTCTGCCTTAATCCATAATGTGAGTTAAGTAGTTCAACTCTCCATTTATGTATACATGGTCACACACTTCACGGAGTTATGAAGGAGAAAAATGACACAAGCCCGTGAGAGACCGAAGTGACAACATTTCTTTTGTCTATTTTGTGTAAAATAGACTGGCTTCTCTATCTCTATACATTTACCCCACATCCATCCAAAGTCAACGATGACCAAAGAGACTGCGAGGAAGGGCACAAGACCCCCATATGCGCGCGCGTCTGGGAGGGATGGCCACAGTGACGACTCTGCTAGGAACTTTTGAGGACTAGACTCTATATTTTTACATGTGTGTTATATTGTCTGCATGTGTGTGTATGAACCTACCTGTATGTTCCCTTTTCTCCTCTATCTACTTTTTATATATCTACCTCATGTATATATCACTTCTCACTCACTTAGTGCACTTCACACACTTGTAAATACTCTTCATGTATGCTTCGCACTACTTACACTTGTATATATCCATGCTCACTTACACATATCACACACCGCTTTGAATATACATGCTTAGGATTCAGTAGCACGCACCCACACTTGTTACACTTGTATATATCTATCCAGGCTCATTAACAAATATCACACACCACTTATAATTGGTCCATGCTTAGGTTCACTACCACCGACGCACTTGTAGATATCACTCACTCACATGTATCCATGATTAGTATAATGTCCATGCTTCATGCTAGATTTACTTTTCATGATACTTGTACATTTTCCTCCATTAGTGTAGTACTCCTCATCATGCAAATAAAAGACATTCTCTCCACAATGTAGTAATTAAGACTCATGAATTTTGCACACTACATCACTAAGAGCATTGCAATATTGACCAAATGATTATCCCGTATTAGAGGGTCACTACGTGATGGGCGTTGATCACGTATTGTCCTCATGAAGTATATAGTGATACAATTCACGTACACTCAGGTATATCAAATGGCTTGTCCACACGTACCTATGATTGTCGTCATGGACAAGAGGTATATCATGTAAGTTATGCTAAAGAAGGGAACCCTACTACTAGCCCAACAAATGCATAAACCTCATATACGCGTCATACCTAGGAGACTCATATTTAGTTCGTCAGTTACTATGTGAAACTCTACCGAAATGTTGGGTCAGCATGCCGAACATGATCCTATCCATAATCTAGGAAAATAAGTCAAACCATGTCTTACATATTTTTAAACCCAATTTTCCCAAGCGCGGGTCCCGTCCGATATTTTTTGCATTTAGGTAAATCTAATACAATTGAAAACCTAATAAATAATAAATAATAATTATGCTGAGATTCTTCTCCTTCGTCTTTCTCTATTTCAAAAATAAAAAATTCCAAAAACATTTTTCCTTATTTTCTCCAAAATACTAGAAAACATTTTCCCTCCTTTTTTTCAAAAATACCCAAAAGAAAAAAATTGATTTCCTCTTTCAAAAATAAAGTTGGACTATTTTCCTCTCAGGACGGTCAATACTTGATTCTTTGCCTAGCTCCTTCTTGGTTGCGGTCTTCCTTTAGACCACCATAAGGTTCCACCAGTTCATCTGCTACTTCATTCGAGTTCAGAATCTACCTTCACCAGCTCTATCTCGAGAACGTCGACCAAGCACCAAATGTATATCCTGATCTCATGGTCGTTTTAGTCCAACTCATTGATAAGATCGATAGCCTTCAAACCTAAGTTCATGAGATGCAACATCACCGGGTTGATCTTCCTGAAGAACTAGAGGGTCTCTTTTATTATTCCACGGGTCTACCCGCTCCCGAGCCAATTTGGGTCCCATAAGAATATCAACATGTTTTGCGTTCTCCGCTTGCTAATAGGCCGCCACCAGCTCCGCTCCCTATTCCAAACCTTACCGAGTTAGGAGTTAACTTGTCATTGCCCGTTGATCCAAATGAGGAAGAACTGAAAAAGGTCAATGAGGACCTCAAATTTCTATGCAAGAAATTTGAACAAGTCAAGATATCTAGGAATTACATTGATTATACACGTATGCATTCCTATCCTAAAGCAAGGTTATCGAAGAAGTTCAAGATGCCATCCACCAAGAAATTCGGGGGTAGCGAGCCCCCAATTATGCAGCTTCATAGTTATCACCATTCCATGACTCTTCTCGGTGCTTCCGAGGAGATAATAGCCTAGATATTCCAGCAGACATTGAAAGAAAGTGACCTCTATTAGTTTCTGTCCCTCGAAGAATCATAAATCTAAAGTTTGGAGGACATCACTCGAGAGTTCATATCGCAATACAACCACAATGAAGAGTTGAAAGTTACACTTTGTGACTTAGAGCTTCTTAAATAGAACTCCGAAGAAACCATCAGTAGTTTCGTCACATGCTGGAGAGAGAAAGCTACTACCATGACCGACCGACCTTTCGAAGAAGAGAAAGTCAACATCGTGAGGAAAAATTTCTTGCCTCACATCTGAGCAACTATGGGAGGACAGTATTACCCCCACTTTTGGGCCCTTATTGAAGTGGGTGTAGAAATTGAAGAAATTATTACCAAGGCAGAAGTCGAGCCAAAGAAAGTGACTCGAAATTTCATCCCTTGAAAGTAAGAGAAGCCGACCGGTGCGACACTATTAACCGTCAACAATATCTCCCAACCAGCTACCTCTTAGGTACCGAAAAGTTTCCCAAATCCTGTTAAAAATGAATACACCGAGCTCCATGCTCCTTTGTCAAAAGTCTACAAGCCTTATTAAGTCGAAATCTCATCAAACCCTTGTACCCCGTCTATTGAAAAATCCACTTCACAAGAACTTCACGACTGATGCTCATTATGATTTTCATCAATCTGTGGGCCATACCACTTCCACCTCCAAAATATGGTTCAAGGTTTGATTGATCGAGGTCTCATCGCTCCACCCGCTGATCCTAAACCAAACACCACTAATAACCCACTTCAAACACATGAAAATTCCATCTTCCTAGAGAATGATCCCGAATTTGATCCATCTACTCACATCTCAGCCAACAAAACACCCATCGTCCCTATTATCTCACCCAAACTTCTCAAAGTTTGGTCATATTTTCTCCTACACCCTACATGCTTCACCGATTAAGATTTATCACTCCACACAAGGGCATGCATCGTTGTCCTCACCCAATCCGAAAGGAAATACATGGAGTTACTAGCTATATTGTACCAACTTTTATATTTTGTTTTGAAATTGCTTGCGAAAATGACCATCGATTGTAAGCAATTCAGTGGCTTATTCATGGAAGCCCGAAAATGGGCTCGGGAATCAGACAATTGGGTGGTACCTACCGTAGAGATCAGTTTGGACGATGTGGTGCAGATAATGACCGATGTGTTTTGACTAACCAGTGATATCTGTAACATTGCTAAATTACTCACTGCATTAAAGATTCAAGGGTGGTTGGTCCCTTCAATCCTGCACCTCCCTGTTGAGTTGGAATACTTGTATGAAGAAGTCGTCAAGGTTTTTGAATGCATTTAATTCTATTGGCAAGAAGACATCTTCACCACCGAATGGGGGGATGAATTGATAACTCAGATGACAAAAAAAGTTAGGAAAAAGTGAGTCCAATAATCATCATTTGCGGTATGATATGTGTTAAATACCTGCTGGGAGAAATCAGCAATGTATCCATTCAGCCTGAAATTGATGAAGAAATATAGCTCTTATTCTTTTGCTCCTCAATGAACAACATAACTCGGAGTAGGAGACATTACAAAGATCTAATTCCTTATGCAACCGAGACAAATAAAGGAAAGGGAGTTGCTGAAGAAATACCCATGCCAAAAATGACTGTTGAAGAGAGAAAGATACTTGACCAACTCAAGAAAACTCAAGCCAACATCACCTTTTGGGGGCTTTTCATGTCCTCCCAAGTACTCCAGAATGCTCTAATCAAACTGCTCATCGAGCCCACGATCCCTCTTTCCACCACTCTAGAAGAAGCTGTAAACATGGTCAGATCATTGACATCCACTAGACTCCATTTATTTTCTGAGCAAGATATCCCAAAGCTCAGTTCCAATCATAACTATGCTCTCAACATCTCTGTCGAGGTATTGGGGAAGACAATCCCACTTTCTCTTGTTGACAATGCGTCCAAACTAAATGTTTGTCCTCCCAGAACCTTCAATTGCTTGTGTTGAAAATCAGTGATCTGTAAGACCTTGCGCAATCAAACAAGTGAGGTGGCCAATCGCCACCCCCAAACTACGACGAGCGTCACTAAATAAGTAATCATTCTTAGCATGTGACAGATATGAGACATATTTCGCGATGTAATAATTAAATTGATCCAATAATAATTACCTTTCATCCAATAAAAAATATCACCATGCTAATCTCCAAATAAATCCAATCTCCAATAAATATGTAAATCAGAATAAAATGATCCAACTACAAATATCTGAAGAAAACTGTAAATAACTGTGGAACCAAGTGGCCCACCAAATCCATGAATAAAGTCTCATAATAGAAATGCGATAGAAATGAAAATAAATCTAAACTACTAAGCATATATAATAAACTCCAGTTGTACCTCCAAAATATCTCCAATACTCCCCTGCAGCTACTCCAGCGTTAAATCTGAAATGTTTGTCAACACAATGGGTCAGAGCCTACCCCATGAATACAAGCTACTCTCCCCAATTAGGGTCCATGAAACCAGACAGTAGCATTATACATAATAAATACCACAATAGAATATTTTAAATTAAACGCGACAATTATTAACCTGGGAATAAATGTAAACTACTACTATCTACCATACAACTAATCCACCCTAAAGTGTAAGTCCCAAATATTCCATTAGCATTATTATTTACAATTTCTTCCTTATCGTTACTTAATTTAATTAACCAATTATTTTAATTCACGCGACACCAATACTGCGAGTCGACCCCTTTTCGGTCCTGCACACGCTCTTGGTACGCTTAAAGTTCTACAGATCACACCCATTCCCTTCACTATAGCCAATCAATCCGAATTGTGTCAGTTCTACACATACAAGTCGGGGTCCACGCACTATAGTCCATCAGCCCATTTATCTATCAGCCCGCACATACTCGTGATGCTAACACACATCCACGTCACTATAACTAGTCGGCCCGTTTAACTACCAACCCTGTACATACTCTTGCCGTAAATTCATTTTAATACCCATTTATTATCTTAGGCTTTAATTCATAATTTCTCATTATCTCATTATTTTAAATTAGTCCCACCCTATTATAGAGCATAATACCTCATGTCTACCCTTAGTCCTATACCTAAAGGTCTCCAAAATACAAACATGTCATATCCTATTTTTTAGGATGAATTTCTATCATTTATATCTTCCTAGTCCCACCTAGACTATCCAAATCAACAGAATGACACCAAAAATCAGCCCCACCCGCAATATTCCATTCGTAAAAATCTACACTGACTAGTCCCATACCTAGAAAGTGTTAACAGCAACAAAGACATGCCCGCTAGTCTCATACCTAGAAAGTATTCCAAAAATTAAGGTGAGAGCATGCTACCCAAAATCCTTTCGTTCTCGCGTTGTCAACAATAATTAAAACAATAAGTCGCATAAACCAATTTATCCACAATTCTACAAATTTGTCATGCGGTCACAATTTACTTTAATTAATTCGTTCAATGCATCATCATAATTCAAACAATTTATTTTATTTAACAATTATAATTTCTACAACATGCGAATTTATGAAGCACACAATAATAATTTACATTGATCATACCTACATAATTTCATTTGATTTCACAAGTCACTTTTTCATTTAAATAGCACAACTATGATTTTCTACATGCAAATCTAACCCCATAATGACAAAACCAAATCTCTACCCTAAGCACACAAGGGTTATGAGTCTTAATTAAGATTAAGATTTTTCACAAAAATAGTCCCAAACTAGATTTCACTTTCCCTAATTAAGGTTGCTAATTATTTAAAAAAACAGGTGAATTAATGTTTAGGCGACATTTAAACGCATAATACTAAAGAGGGAGAATATAAGTATTGATGCTTGTAAAAAGTTGGCTGAAAATTCTAATTAGATGGTTGCGTTCCTCTCGAAGAATCAATAAAGACTCGTTTGAACGATCTTGAGAAAACACGGTTTGAGCTTCAAAACTTGGGTGGAAAGTTATGTTCAACAGGGTTTAGGTTTTGTACATGAGAGAGAAGGAAATTATGGGAGGCTACTAATTTATGAGAAGGCTAAAATGTATTTTAAAAGTCCTAAACTCATCACTATAAGTTTATATACCTAAAAGAATTTGAGTCCTAATCAAATACAAACACTAAAATAATATTTATGATGATCGGACCCTTGGAATTGGCTGAAATTTTAATACACTGTAGCTGATGGCGAAACAAAGCTTACAATTTTTTTTTTAACTCGATAGGACGGTCAGATATTTTTATTTTTTTTCTTCTTTGGTCAAATCCTCCCCATATTTTTGTACAAAAATTTATAATTTTCAAATTTTAATCCCGATTTAAATTCCACTTAAAACCTTATTTTTAAATATACATACCAACCTTTTTCCATACCAAAATTAAATAGATTCCAAAAATTATTATTTTTTCAAAATTTAATTTAAAAAATATTTTATGTTTTAAACACACGGGGTGTTAATCTTATTTCCTTTGTCGTGCGTTCTTACGACAATACCCGCCGAGAAGTGACGGGATCCATACAACTCACAATAGGGTATAGCCCTATCAATCCCTCCACTAAGTTCCAATTTATTGACATACTTGCATGCTTCAACCTCCTACTTGGTCTATGTTGTCTTCACAACATTCGGGGGTGTCTTATTCCCTTCATTAGAAATTGAAATTCTTCACCAAAGATTAAGTTATAATTGTTTTGAAGATTATGACGGTATAAAAAATTCTAGCACTAGCAACCCCATATTAAAAATTCAGCATGGGAAAAATGACATGCTTATCTCCAGCTTTAAAGTGGATCCACTTCCCCTTCAAGTCGGAGATGTTTCAAGGACTGAGTTTGTCCAAGGCACAACCCTCACGGAAACTTCAATGTGATTCAAATGTTAAACAACATGCACTTCATTCCCGGATTGGGGCTAGGGCGACATTAAGAAGGGATACTTGAGCCCATAGTCTTGAAATAGGCCTTCCCACCATGTGGCTTGGGTTATCATTGACGCAACCACAAATGTGCCTAGTGTGCATGCTATATTGGCTAAAGTGCAAGCATGTCGCTCAAGTAATAATCTGATAAGTCGGGTATCGATCCTCAAGGAAACAGGACGAACGAAGTCGTAATGACATTGGAAAAGATGAGGGTAACCTAGCTTTGACTCTAAAAGAATGAAAAGGTGATTTGAAAAATGAAATAACTACAACTAGATGCAAATTTAAGAATAATTAACTAACGGAACTACGAGCTAGCAAAATGCAACTACGCTAAGTAAACAAAAAGTTAATGAAAATTAGTTTTACGAGTTAAATATGAAATGAGAACAATAGGTCACGTCACAATCCCCCATACCCTAGTAATTCACTTTGTAGGATACTATATTCGGAATTAGAATTTTAAATGAAACTGGTCTTTAGTACTCCCAAGCATTACATATATGAGGGATCGTAGCCCGCACAGTATATAATAAAAGGACGAGTAAAGCGGTGTCGCATTAACCAATACGCGTGTCGCACTCTTAAGCATCTCGGTTGCCTAGGGAAAACGAGATCAAACGTCTTACGACATTTGTACCAGTTATGCAATACGATTCATCTAAGATTTTAATTCAAAATTCTATTTCCATGTTGATGAATTACTCGGGTGGGGTTCATGCACCCCAACCCTTAAAAAACTTAGCCGGACATGTTGAATCTATTGAAAAACATAAAATCTAATATGAATGGATTCATAATCCTGAAGAAATCTTACTTAAAGATGCAAACAATGATTGGAATACCAAGAGAAATTAACTTAAAAGAATAGAGATGAAAGAGACAAAAGTTTTGGAAGAAAAACATTAATTAATGATTAGAACTTGAATATTTGTTGAAGAAGCCAAAACCCTAGAGTTCTTGGGTGCAAGAACTCTCTAGAACCATAAAAACCTAGATCTACAATGTATGGTATCCAAAATAATTCAATATATCACGTTATATTAGTCATCCTCCCATGCACAACTATAATTTTTTAAATAATTTTTTTTGACTTTTGGCTGTCGAACCGGTTTGAATTCCTATGCTTTACTGGGGCAAACTGGTTCACTTTTCCAATATTGCCAGGATTTTGCAGCTAAATTTTTTTTCTAAGTCTTCTTCTTCTCTTTGCCTCTTTTTCCATGATTTCTTTTGAACTTCCATCCTTCGTAACTTTTCCCTTTGATCTCGAATTTGAATACAGTTTCTTCCTATGTGCTCGTGGGACCACGATCTTCAACTTCTTCATGGGAGTTTGTGTCCAGTTCTGAGTGTAAAATTATGAAACTACCCTTCAACTTTCCTTCTCTTAAATGGATTTCCTGCAAAATGTATGAGAAATACACAAAACTCGATGCACTGCATAGAAAAGGTTAGTTTCACTAATATGGAAGAAATCAATGGATTTTACGCTACACGAGGTGATAGCAACCTCTAAATTAAGGGGATAAATATACAATATTTATTCCTAATCAAACCCCCTAACTTAGAACTTTGATCATCCCAAGTAATGTAAAAGAATATAAGCATGGTGGAATATTTAACTAACAAGTAACGTGGATAAAATACCACATTCGCCGGCAGGCGATTACATTTAACGTATGCAACAAGTCTTTAAACCCCTACGTTACCCTAGTAAGACGAGTTGTGTCTCATGAAGGTTTACAGTGAATATACCCACAAAATTCATTGTTGACTCAAAGAAGTTCAAAATCCATAAAAATTGTATAACTTAAATTTTTTCGAAAAATAGTCACCATAATTTCATATTCGTGAGTCTCAATTTTTCGTGTGTGTGTGAAGCCAAAAATTAAACTTTAGATTTCCACTAAGTGGGCATTCCGTTACTTTTTGAAAATTCATTTTGATTCAAATGCTCACAGGGTGCTCTCAAAAATGAATCCCTCGAAAGGTGGATATTTCGCTCGTATGCGTGATTTAAAGAGTAAATGTAATGGAATACAAATTCAAGCACACAATTATGAAGGACGTACTATTTTAGGTGAAAGAATCTCCTCAATGGGTTATGATTATTGGGGAATTGGAAAACTTCAACTTTAATTCACGACATTCAATCTCTTATCTTAGCTTTTATGCCTTTCCTCTCAACGCGGTAAGAAATTTCGCAATTTTGACTCGGTTAGTACTTTTTCGGGTTTATGGTGTAGTGGGTAGCATGGAGAAGGTTGGGAATTTTGGAATTGGAAAATATTCCTACGATGTCCATTAGTTCTTTTTTTTTTCGGGCTCTTTGCTCATTTTCTCTTCTCTTCCTATTTTTTTATATTTTTCTTTGAGCATTCTTCTATTTTTATTTTCTTTCCCCTTTTTATTGCACCTTTTTGGACTGAATTTCTGGATTTTCATTTTTCACAATTCCATGCCAATTTAGGTTTTTTCGGGTTGTCAAATGAAAAGGGAATTTTTTTATTCTGCTTAACTTGGTTTGCAAAGGGAAAACTTTTCATTTCTTTTTATGGCTAGCATTTTTGAATAACAAATGACAGCCTACTTCATTGTCCAACTTTCTCGTGACATTACCGTATGCGTCTCAAGATTAATTATACTTAGAGATTTATTTAGCGCGTTTTTTAAGACAAAATTCCATTTCCCATAACCGATCAAAAATGAAGAAATTGAGATCCCCAACGACTTATTTAAAAGCTAAAGTAAACCTTGAGTTAACCATTAACTTAGATTGATTTAAATTTTCACAATGATAGATAGGGTCGAAATCTCACTGGGTTAATAATCTTCACACTCATTCGTTAAGTCGTCAATTCACACTCAATTTCCATCCTTGGTCGATTTTGGCTCTGTGTAATTGATTTTTGCAAATTTTATACTTTAAATAAAATAAATGGGATATTTTTGAAAAATTTATATTTAATTTTTTTTTATTTTGAAGAAAATTATTTTTGAATTTTTCATTTTTTTTGAATTTTTTTGAAATTTCTGGGCATTTTTGAAAATTTGGGAAGTTTTAGAAAGACGCGCTTGTTACCCCCCCCCCCCCCCCCCCCCCCCACTTAGACTTTTGCATTGTCCTCAAACAAAAATGACTAAAATCTAACATAAAGCGAATTAAAAGTGCAAATAAATAAAACAAACAAATACTGAAAATGCAGAAAGACACTAAATGACATAAACACATGACTCAAAAATACAAAAATCACCCCATACGCCTCGTGGGCGCGACGAACTATCTCTCGCTCCTACCAACTTAACCGATCGCACTCACGGGATACGATGCTCTCCTTGTTTCTCTCATACTAGGATTATAAACCAACAATCGGAACAAGTTGGGACCTCGGCCATAGATAAAGGAAAGACCGGGAGACTCGTCGTGACTAATCGAAAAGGGATCCTCGTGATGCTGACTCAAAGGGTGGCCTATGTGAGCTTACTTAGAGGGAACACCTAGGTTTCTTTCAATTGCTAGGATGCATGGGTCGGCCTCTAAGTCGGACGAAACACAACTTTTCTCATCAATCGGTTCCGGGACCTCAAGTGTTATGGGTGGATGGTCACAATGAAGGAATTCATCAATTGTTTCTTTCCATTCACTTTCGTCTAAGTGACTACAAGAGTCCAATTGGTATTGGACTTCAACAGTAAGTCTTTCATCCACATGCCCAAATTCTTTCTCAAAATCTTCCATGCTCACATCCCCTAACTCTCTCTCTCTCGAGTAATGCTTACGTCCTTTCTTGCTTGCTCGATCTCTAATTCCCCTATTTTTCTCTCCTCTAACCACTCTCTCTTTCTCTCAATCGTGGTCACTACACACACCTCCCCCACTTTTCTCTCATCGTAAAAACTACCGCTCTCACTTGATGAAATAAGGCACACCCCTAATGGCTCTCGCTTCTGGGGCCTCTCATTCTCGTGTACCGTCTCTTCCACAAGATCCGTCTCTTGCAATTCGCCCTCATCACCCTCGTTTTTAACGTTATTAAAGATGTTAGTTTTGAGGGTCATGTTCTTAAAGTTAATTGCATTCTCCCACTCCTAGTATTAATGAGTGCGTTAGCCATAGCTAAGAATGGGTGACCAAGGATAATGGGGACATGATTGCTTGGGATAATGGATGGCTCCTCGTCCCAAATGACAAAATCTATCGAAAGGTACAATGTTTCAATTTGAATGATTACATCGTCAAAAATTTCATGAGGCATCTTTATGGAGTGATCCACAAGTTGGAGGTTCATGGTTATGGGATTGAGGGCCCCCAAATCAAGTTGCTTATAGATTGAATAGGGAAGAATGTTAACACTTGCCCCTAAATATATTAGCGCTCTTTCTATTCGATTATTCCCCATGATGCACGAGATGGTGGGTGCACCCAAATCTTTATATTTAAACGGGAGATCACTCAAAAGCACGGAGCTAACATTTTGGGTTAGACACACGTTCTTATTTACCTTTAGCTTTCATTTCACTATGAGTAAGTACTTAAGAAACTTAGCATACACAGGTATTTTCTTGATGGCATCAAGAAAAGGTAAATTAATCTTCACTTCTTTGAGAACGCCAAGGACATCGTCCCGAGAAGTCTCTTTGGAGTGAGGGATAAACCATTGAGGATATGGGGTTGCACTGGGGGGATTCACAACTAATTCTGGCCCGCCTGTGTCATCATTACCACTCTTTCTCAAGGGAACATCTTCGAACTCTTTCATGCTGGGGAAAATCTCCTTTTCATTTTTCTCATCAAGTGGAAGAGGTGAAAGATCAACCACTCTCCCACTACACAGAGTGGTAATTGTGCTACAATGCTCTTGAATTGGTTTTTGTCCTTGGGACGAAAACTTACCCTTCGCTTGATACTCAACTAGGATTGCAACTTAGAGATGTTCGCATTTATGTCGGCGAGCATGCGATCATATCTAGTATTGGTTGTAATTTGGGAGTTGATAAACTGGTTTACTGTATTCTCGAGAGTCCTCCGAGGTGGAGTTACATAAGGAGCTGGAGGACGTGGTGCTTGCTGAAATTGAGGAGGTGGTGGAGGATGGACAATCTATGAATGTTGATTCATCGCAGCTTGTGGTTGTCCGTAATGAAAACCAGGATGGTTCCTCCACGAAGGGTTGTATGAGTTCCCATGCGGGGCGTCAAAGTTTCCTTTAAACCCTCCTTTAGCATCCACCTGCTCGGTATTCATAGCTTTGTAGGCGTAAATTTTTGGGCATGACTTTGTGGAATGTCCTTCCACACAGATAGTACACACCTCTTCTTTTGCAACACGACTGGATCCGGAGATATCTCTCAACCATCTATCGAGCAAATCTTCATGTCTCTCTAAAACTGATTGAATCGATGGTCCATTACAGTATTATAATCTAATTGGTATTGATCGGATGCAATAGGAGTGATAGATGCTTGTCTAGGCTGCGCTCGGGTATTAGGATCGGATGAGTCACATGCTTGAGTAATCTCTATATATTTAAGATGGGCCTCTGCGTCACTAGTATCTAACTCCCATAATGGTCTTTCACACAAAGATTTCACAAGTTGTTTGGATGCCATATTCATCCCATTATGATAGAAAGATATCACATGGTGTTTTTCATATCCACGATGGGGGCAAGCACTTACCAACTCTTGAAAATTCCTAACACTTGTCAAATGACTCATTATCTTATTGTCGGAAAAGCTTGGATTTGAGTTTTCACAGAGTTGGTCTTGTGATGTGGATAGAACTTGGAGATAAAGATTGCATATCCTTCCAGGAAATAATGGAGTTCAGGGGTAGAGACCATAGCCAGATTTTAGTTTTATCCTCTAACGAAAAAGGAAAAATCTTTAGGCGAATGACATCTTGTGTGCAAGCTTGGTCACTAAATGTGTTGCACGCCTCTTCGAACTCTCTTATATGGAGGTATGGTTTCTACGAATCCATGCCATGAAATGTAGGGAGAACCTGTATCATCCCATTTCGAAAATGGAACTGTCCGACATTATACGAGGGTAAAATTCAACCATGGGTGATAGTTCGCTCAACAAAGAGTAATTCTTTCATGGGACGATAGGGAGGATGTCCCTCTTTAGTATCGAAACTAGCAGCGTCTGACATCATTCTCTCTTTAAATTCCTCAAATTCCTCACTCGTTGTCCTAAAAGTGTGACTCAGAGAATGACTCAAAGTGTGACTGGAAATAGAGTGTTCGGGTGTAGGAACTGGAACCCAGAATTGAGGAACACAAGGAGTGTGGGAGATTTCAGAGTTATATTCTACAATCGGATTTTCGTGGATTCCAGTTGGAGTATTTTGAGGAGTTTGAATATGTTCAGGGTTTTGCATTAAAAGCTTTTGAGAGATGATATTTCTTTTTTTTATTTTTTAGTCAAAGTTTTAGATTGACTCGATCTAACCTAAGTCTACCTAATTCCCTAGCAACGGCGCCACAAACTTGACCCGACCACACATATGTCTATTGTGCGTGCTTTATAGGCTCAAGTGCAAGCCTGTCGCTCAAGTAATAATGTGACAAGTCGGGTATCGATCCTCAGGGAAATAAGACGAACGAAGTCGTAATGACGTTGGAAAAGATGAGGGTAACCTAGCTTTGAATCTAAAATAATGAAAAGGTGATTTGGAAAATGAAATAACTATAACTAGATGCAGATTTGAGAATAATTAACGAATGGAACTACGAGCTAACAAAATGCAACTACGCTAAGTAAACAAAAAGTTGATGAAAATTGGTTTGACGAGTTAAATATGAAATGAGAAAAATAGGTCAGGTTACAATCCCCCACACCCTAGTTATTCACTTCGTAGGATACTAGATTCGGAATTAGAATTTTAAATGAACTCGGTCTTTAACACTCCCAAGAATTACATATATCAGGGATCGTAGCCCACACAGTAGGTAATCAAAGGACGAGTAAAGCATTATCACATTAAAAAAATACGCGTGTCACAAGCATCCCGGTTACCTAGGGCAAACGAGATCAAAAGTCTTACTATGTTTGTACCAGTTACGCAACACGATTCATCTAAGATTTTAATTCAAAATTTTATTTCCATGTTGATGAATTACTCGGGTGGGGTTCATGCACCCCAACCCTTAAAAAACTTAGCCGGACATGTTGAATCTATTGAAAAACATAAAATTTAATATGCATGGATTCATAATCATGAAGAAAGCTAACTTAAAGATGGAAACAATGATTGGAATACCAGGAAATAACAAAAGCATGCAAAGAGAAATTAACTTAAAAGAATAGAGATGAAAGAGACAAACCTTGAATTAATGCTTAGAACTTGAATATTTGTTGAAGAAGCCAAAACCCTAGAGTTCTTGGGTGCAAGAACTCTCTAATACAATAAAAACCTAGCTCTACAATGTCTGGTATCCAAAATAAGTCAATACATCACGTTATATTAGTCATCATCCCATGCAAAACTCTAATTTTTCAAATAAAAAATTTTGAATTTTCGACCGTTGAACCGGTTCGAATTCCTATGCTTTACTGGGGCGAACCGGTTCGCTTTTCCAACATTGCCAGGACTTCGCAGTTGAAATTTTTTTCTAAGTCTTTTTCCATGATTTCTTCTGAACTTCCATCCTTCGTAAATTTTCACTTGGATCTCGGATTTGAGTACCATTTCTTCCTATGCGCTCATGGGACCACGATCATCAACTTCTTTATGGGAGTTTGTGTTCAGTTTTGAGCATCAAATTATGAAACTGCCCTTCAACTTTCCTTCTCTTTCTTTTAATTTTTCTTTCTTAACTTTGAGTTTCTCCTTTCTTCTCTTGAATGGATTTCCTGCAAAATGTATGAGAAATACACAAAACTATATGCACTGCATAGAAAAGGTTAGTTGCACTAATGTGGAAGAAATCAATGGATTTTACACTACACGAGGTGATAAAAACCTCTAAATATACAAAATTTAATCCTAATAAAACCCCCCTAACTTAGAACTTTGATCGTCCTGAGCAATGTAAAAAAATCTAAGCATGGTTGAATATTTAACTAATAAGTGACGTGGATAGAATACATCTTTTGCGTGCAAGCGATTGCATTTAGCGTATGCAACAAATTTTTAAACCCAAGGTTACCCTAGTAGGACGAGTTGTATCTCCTGAGGGTTTGTAGTGAATATACCCATAAATTTCATTGTTTACTGAAAGAAGTTCAAAATCCATAAAAATTGTATAACTTAAATTTTTTCGGAAAATAGTAACCATAACTTCGTATTCGTGAGTCTAAATTTTTCGTGTGTGTGTGAAGTCAAAAATTAAACTTTAGATTTCCACTAAGTGGTCATTCCGTTACTTTCCAAAAATTCATTTTGATTCAAATGCTCACGAGGTGCTCTCACAAACGAATCCCTCGAAAGGTGGATATTTCGCTCGATATGCGTGATTTAAAGAGTAAATGTAATGGAATACAAATTCACGCACACAATTATGAAGGACAGACTATTTGAGGTGAAAGGATCTCATCAATGGGTTATGATTATTGGGAAACCGAAAAACTTTATCTCTAATTCACGCCATTCAATCTCTTATCTTGTCTTTTATGCCTTCTCTCTCCACGCGATAAGCAATTTCGCAATTTTTACTTTGTTAGGACTTCACTTGAATAACTCAAAGCACTCCACCAGCCACGATGAAAAAGGGGTTAGGAAGATAGAATTATTATTTTGGTAGATTCTTTGAACGAAATATTTATCAAATAAGGTGAAGACTTCCCCTTTTGCAGATTCCTTGAACCATGGTATGTCTATGTCAACAAAAAGATAAAATCAGGGATGGAAGTCTTCTTCTTAGATAACTACTCTTGGGCCAGAGACTGCCAGCATGAACTACAATCCTTGTTAACCCTATCTCTTTACCTGTTGCTTTTCTTTTTTCTAATATCAATTTAATCGAGACCTCCTTTGATAAGGTTATCAATGTTGTTTTTCCAGAAAGTGAAAGAAAAGAGGATTTTGAGTATCTTGTTGTGCCTTAAATTAATCGTCTTGATTCTAATCAAGCCCTTTATGATGATGACTTTGCATATGAATAATTATAAATTGATCTTAATAAGGAGAATAACAAACAACATAATCATGTTGAAATTAATGAGGATGAAACTGCCATTATTAATCTCGGTTTTATTAGCCACTAACACGATATTAGGATAGGGATCGCCCTTAATGAGAATGAGCGCGCATAATTCTATGAGTTTTTGAAAGAATTCTTGGACGTCTTTGCATGGTTCTATGACGACATGCCCAACATCGATCCAAAAATAGCTCAACATGAGATCCCAACCTTCCCAGAATGTAAGCCAGACAAACAGAAGCTAAGGAAAATTTGCACCGAATGGTCGCTCAAAGTCGAAGAGGAGGTGGTAAAAAAATGGAATGTATGCTTCATCCGCATGATCGAGTATCCCACATAGCAAACTAACATCGTCCTTATTCCAAAATTTGGAGGAAAGGTCTGCATCTGCATCGACTATCGAGATTTGAACAAAAAAAACCCAAAAGATGATTACCCATTACCCAACATTGACATGATCGTGGATAACACAACCAGCCATGCCCTTAAGTGATTCGTCGATGGAGTCACCGCTTACTACGGGATCAAGATGCACCATGACCATCAGAATAAAATTGCATTCATCACCTCATGGGGAACCATTTTCCACACTATCATGCCATTTTCGAACTCAAGAACGCAGGGGCTACCTACCAAAGGGCTATCATAACCATCACCCACGATCTAATTCATAAGGAGGTCGAAGTCTATGTAGACGACGTGATCATTAAGTCTAATACTCGGGAAGGTCCCGTTCCCTCCCTTCGAAAGTTTTTCGAACGACTAGGACAATACCAGATGTGGATAAACCCACAAAAATATATTTTGGTTGTCATTAAAGGAAAAATATTGGGATTCATGGTTACTGAGAATGGAATCGAAGCAGACCGTGCCGGCTGAAAGCCATACTTAAAATGCTACCACTCCGAATGAAGAAGGAACTTCGAGGGTTTCTAGGTAAGTTATAATATATCAGTCGGTTCATCATCCAGCTGAATTCCATGTGAGCTCATCTCCAAACTCCTTCGGAAAGATTCAACCAAAATATGGAATGAAACCTACTAGGAAGCCTTTGACCAAATCAAGCACTACCTCACCCGACCTCCGGTACTTATGCCTTTGCAGCCAGGTCTACCCTTCACATGTACCTAATCGTAACATATACTGTAGCCAGAGCTCTGCTAGCCCAATATGTTGAAGAAACCCACAAAGAGAGGACCATCTACTATGCCAGTAAAAAATTGTCCACGTACGAAGTTAATTACACTGCCATAAAAAATCATGCGTCACCCTAGTCTGGGTCACTCAAAAGATGTGACACTACATGCTTACTTTCCCCATCAGACTTATATCTTGAATGGATCCCATCAAATACCTTCTCAAGAGGTTATAATATATCTCGAATGGCATATAAACAAAGTCGAGTCAAAATGCATATCAACTTTGAAACAACCCCATAATACAATGGTTAAGATCATTCTAAGCATCAATAATTATGACCAAATGTCTTAAGCACATGGATAATGTAAGGAAGGGGGTACGAGCACACCAATATGCCACATCAAACATGTAAACTCACGACACAAAAATAAATTGAAAATATTTTTGTGTTTTTCTAAAAATATTTTTCACCCAAAAATAAAATATTTTTGTATTTTTCTCAAAAATATTTAAAACCAATTTTTTTTTCAAATAAGACTCAATAACTGAAAAATATAATACAAAATGATACACATGTCATAACACTAGCAAGATATAAATAATGATGCAAAGACTAGCGTATGACAAACATGGACATGCAATTAACCATAAGAAGTAGCAAGTGCAGAATCATGTACATGAATGTGAGAATCAACCAGCAAATCATTTAGCATCTCCAAAACGGATTACCTAACCCAAACCGATGTATACCTAACAAAAAGGGTTTTGGAAACCGATGGGACACTACGTTTATACTTCCTAAGGTCTTATCTAAGATCATAGTATAAACTCCTAAAGGGACCTTCCCTACCACAATGCGAACATGTGAAAACTCGATGAGGAACGGGACCTTTAGGTTGACCTTTTCTAATAACCTCATATGTGGTTGATTCTCTAAAACAAACTATGGTTTTGGCTTTGACATTCTAACCACTAGGATAAGATAAGCCTCTACCATCACTATTCACACTACTCGAGTCGATTAAATTATTTTGCAACATCAAATTTTTTTACTCAAGTAAAGAATTAGACTCATCACATTTTAGGGACTCCTTCTTTAGATTTTCAATTACCCTTACAAGGTTATCTCGCTTCCCCTCAATCTGAGGAAACTTATCCCTAAGAGTCTTTTTACGTACCAAAAAATCATGAATCAAAATATTTTCATCAATGGCACAAACCCTACAATTTTTCAAGTCCTCTAACTCTTTCTCTAAAACAAGGTCTCTATCATTATTATCCTTTTTGGAAGATTTTAAAGATTCAATGATTCCATATAAAGATCCAAACTTCTCACGAATGACATCTTTTTGAGTTTGAAACTTTTGCAAATATTCAATCATATTTTCTTCTTCCAAAATTTCAATCCATTTTTCAAACTTCAAATTCAAAAGACGTGATTCGTCAAAACTAAGAGACTACATCAAGAGAAAAATAAAGAAACCAAGAGAGATAAGAAATCATCCAAAAAGCACAAAACAATGATCTACACAAACACTGAATGCAACCTACTCTGATACCAATTTGTAGGCCCCTTTATTTTTCAAATCAGACTTTGCTTTAAGGACGATGAAACACTTTATTTTTTTTGAATTAAAAATTTCAAATTTTATATGCACCAACTTTTATCTTGATTAATCCTAAACATGTATTTAGTGATTAAAGCAAGTAAAGTAAGGAAAAGATTGCTGACAACGCTGGATGTACGAGGAAACCACAAAGGGAAAAACCTCAGACGGACCAAACTAGAAAATCATTATGAATGTGTATTTACAACGAACAGACACAAGTCTTACTCAACGACTCAATCCCCACGAGACTTGACACTCTAATGATCTTTAACCACTCCTCCCACAGTGCCCACGCGAATCCTTCCGTGATACCTGTCCACAGCAATCGCCTCTACGAATGCCTCAGTGTCCACCAATATGGCTTGTAACCTCTACGATGTTGAACAAAACTCTTTCGCTTCTTCATCGCAAAACCCAATGTTCAATGTAGAACAAACTCCAATTGGTGCAACCAAAGATCAGAATAGCATATGTGAATGAAAACTCAGATCTTTGAAACTCTAAGGATGTTTTAAACTTGGAAAACCTTAGAAAACTGTGTGCAAACAACGTTCTGGATTGTCAATTATTGTTGCAGATTGCACACTTACGAAATTCTAATGGGAAATACGCCTAAAATAATTTCCTTGAGTCGACGGATCATTCAAGAGACTTTTGTGTATCGATCGAACAAGATGAACATGTCGTTCGAATGACACATCATCTCGCTCGAATGACTGGTTAGGTCGTTTGAACGATGGAACGAATTAGAGTCCAAACCAAACACTATCCTAATCAGTCCTTATCAGAATAAAACGAGGTGTAAACCATTTCAAACACTTTAAAAACATTTTTTAATGAAATAACATCCTTAAACAACTTAAATTAAATATTGAGTCCCATTAACATTACGCATTCGTACATGTGTGATCTCAGAATGCAATTAAACTTGAAGACAAAATATGCACCATAAACCGGTGTGATAAATCTTTTAAGTTTTTTCGTAACGTCTTCAATAAACTTCAATACATCATAATATGTGTGGGATCGTGACCATAAAAATATACCTATGACTCAAACGTGTTTTATTCCGGGGATAAATCAAATAAACATACAAGGGACTCAATTACAATTTGTTTCCTTACAAACTGTAGGCCTCAATACCGCCCTTCAGAAAGGTATCAAGAACTTAGATGTCTACCCGGACTCTGCCTTCATCATCGGCCAAGTCCTTAGAAGATGGAAAACCTCTTACCCATCCATGCCCACCCAGAAAAGCTGGCCTCCCAGTTCTAATACCCCGTGCAATGAAAAACTTAGTCGATGCCCTTGCAACCCTGGCCTCCATAGTTGACATGCCCGAGGGAATAACGACGGTCCCTTTCCTAGTCTAAAAGAAATCTATGTCAACCCACTGCTACGACATTGAGCTCGTCACTGAGGAAGATTTTGATATGGTCTAGTTATGGTTATACGACATTTAACACCTCCTAAAATACGGTATATATCCCCAAGATGCCAATAAAAAAGACCGTGCGGCCCTTTGCAAACTGGTTGCCCAGTATATCATCTGCTACAATGCAATGTTCAAGCGAAACTTTGACGGAACCCATCTTCTTTGCATTACAGGGGATGATATTGAAGAAATGATGAAAATTCATAGTGGAGAATACGAACCCCACATGAACGGTCATATGCTTGCCAAGAAGATCGTCCATCAAGGATAATATTGGACCACTATGGTTCAAGACTACACAACCTATGTTTGAAGATGCCTCAAATGCTAACAGTTTTCCAACCTACAACACTTTCCTCCTTGAAAGGTATATAACATGACTTATCCATGGTTGTTCTCCACCTAGGGCATTGACATCATAGGAAGGTCATACCTAAAATGTCAAATGAGCATGAGTTCATCTTAGTCACCATTGATTACTTCATCAAATGGGTCAAATTCGAGTCATATGCAAAGTTGAATGGTAAGAAAGTGGCCAAGTTTATAAGAAAGAACATCATTTGCTGATACGGGGTCCCCCGTGATCTTATATCAGATAATGGGTTACACTTCGAGGCCGAGGTCTCAAAACTGGTCGACGAGTACGAAATTCAGAGACATAAATCTTCTCCCTAACGCCCCCAAACTAATGGTGTTTTTAAATCCTCCAACAAAATCCTTAAAGCCATCATCAATAAAATGACTGAGATTTGAAGAGATTGAGCCGACCGGCTCCCTTACGCCCTCTAGGGCTACTGCACTTCAGTTTGAACATCCACTGGGGCTACCCCTTATTTAATGGTATACGACATGGAAGTAATCATGCTCATTAAACTAGAAATACCTTGCTTACATGTCATTTTCGAAACTAGAGTTAGCGAAGAAGATTGGCATTAGAGCTGTTTTGACGAACTATCACTCTTGGATGAAAGGATACTGAAGGCTCTATACCACATTGATTAGGCATAAATTCTTCCTAATTTATCCCTTAATTTGGGTACTTTTAGCACCTCGAACAACGTAATCAATTTGACTTTATCTCATAATCTTGCTACTAACTATCCTAATGAGTACACCGAGTTTCTGGTATTTCGTAGTGATTTTACAGGTATTTCATGTCAAGAAACGGAAGAAGGAAATCGAAAGAATCAAGAAAGACAAGAAGGAAAGTCAAAAGGGTAAAAGTGTAATTTCCACCCGAAATTCGGATGAGGTACATAAAGAGAAGTTAAAGATATCACACTCATGAGCACAAAGGAAGAAACGACACCTCAATTGGAGTCCCAGAACAAAAGATATGAGCAGTCAAAGTTGAGTAAAAAGTCAAATAGGCAGACCTGTCCGCCCCTACCCCGGACCAGTCGACTTTGCAAAACTCCAGAAGACCCCGAAAAAGAATTCTCAAATCTTATCTTCTCCGAAAAAGAATCCTAGAGCAGCTGAAACTATTGAATTGTTGTAGGGTATAAAAACCCATATTATTATTATTATTTGGACGAAGAATTTTAGTTATTTTCCATTATTTTCCAGAAACCCTAGTTTAGATACAATTTACAGTTTTAATTCCAAAATTTGAAGATTATTCAGAATTCTGTGTTCTCAATTGCTGCTGCTACTACTTTGGTGATATTAGTGAGTTATTTATTCATTCCAATTCTATTTTACATCAATTCATAAGTTTTCTTAGATTAATCATGGTTTTCTGCACATCAAACACTATTTTCCTTACTTTAAGCATGCTAGGCTAGATTTTCTAAGGCCGGGATACATGAACCCAACCTGATGTGTTAATTGCATGTGCATAAAATTAATCCTCTGAATTTAATGAATGATTACGACCGTATTGCATAGGAACACAATAATTGTAGATCTTTATATCTCGTTTGCCTCTGGGTAACCAGGATGATTTAGAATGCAATTCGAGTGTCACTATCGCGATACTAATTTACTCGTCCTCAGATTAAGTATGACGCGATATTGAACCTCGTATACGTAATGCTTGGGAGTACTAAATTCTGGGTCAAATTAATCAGTTCAATTTACGATTCGTATTATAACTTCAATACACTAGGGTTGGGGGATTGTATTCCCGTCCCGATTTTCTCATCACATAGTTTAAAGTTTCAAATCATCTTTCTTCAATATTTAGGTAGTTTAGTATAATTGCACCTTTTCATAATTCCATAATTGCATTTAGTTTAATCATTCCCAAAACCAAATCATTTTCTCTTTTTTTTCTTTTTAGAGTCAAAGATAGGATTCCTTCTTCTTTTCCCGTCGTCACAACTCTGTTGTCCTTTTTCCCTGAGGATCGATACCCGACTTATCGAATTATTACTTGAGCGAAAGACTTGCACTTCAGCCTAGAGAGTATGTACTTCAGAGACACATTCTGAGTCGCGTCAAGTTTTTGGCACCGTTACCGGGGAATTAGGTAGACTTAGGATTATATTGAGTTAATCTAAAACCTTGATAAAAAAATTCCAAAAATCCAAAAACATAAAAAAAATTCAAAAAGCACAAAAAGATTCACCATCATCTTTCATAGGCCATTAATGCAAAATTCCTAACTCACTCCCACACCCCATATTACTCCAACCAGCATTCACGAAAATCTTATCGTTGAGTACAACCCCGATAGTCCCCACACTGCTAACGCCCCATAGTTCTGGATCCCACCTCCCACACCGTCACACTCAATCTCCAATAACACTCCATTTTCCTTCTTAGGACACACCTGCGAACACACTTAGAGCACACCAAGTGAGAGCACCGAGTCGTTAATCGAGAGAGAGATGTCGCAGCATGGTAGTGCAGCCACCGGTGAGGAAGAGCCCCCATACCGCCCGCTGCGAGAATTCTTATATCCCGAGCGCACTGTCACTCCGGGATGCATTATACTCCTGTATAACACCGAGAAATTTTGTTTCAAAAATGGGATGATACAGATGACCATATTACCATGGTATGGATTCTGAAAAGCCATACCTTCACATTCGGAAATTTGAGGATGTGTGCGGTACTCTCAATGATCAAACTTGCACACAAGAGGTGATCCGCCTCAAACTCTTCCCTTTCTCGCTCAAAGATAAATCTAATACCTGGCTATGGTCTTTACCTCCAAGATCGATTCCATCTTGGAACGAGTTGCAATCGAGATTTCTCAAGAGATTCTTCCTAACACATCGAACAATCTCCATAAAGGCTCAAATTCAAGCATTTAGACAATCTGAAAATGAGTCATTTCATCGATGTTATGAACGTTTCAACGAGTTAATTACTTCATGCCCCCATCATGGATTTGATTCAACACAAATCATCTTTTTTCTCTATAATGGGATGACTCTTAACTCCAAGAAACTTGTTAAAACCATAGGAAGTTGTCCGTTTATCGATTTAGATGCCCACAATGCTGAGCTTCACCTGAGGTATGTCGCCGAGACTACCCAATCCTGGGATACTTCTGATCCTAAAGCTAAAGGTCGAAATCGTCAAGTGACCACCACTCCATCGGCGTTCAGCCTATTTCACGTAGATAAGAATTCTATGACGGACAGTCGAGTGGATACCCTTGAGAAAGGATTTTGAGACCTATGCGAGATATATGGAAAAGGACCAGCTGGATCCATACCAAACCCCGTCGAGAAGGTGTGTGCGATTTGTGAGGCGGGTCATTTAACTGAGGAATGACCGACTATTCCCGCCTACAAAGTAATGCTTCAGGAGCAAGTTAGTGGTATAGGAGGATTTAAGGGTAATTTCGATGCACCGCACGGGAATTCATACAACCCTTCATGGAAAAACCATCCCTGTTTTAGCTATGGGCAACAACATGCCTCAATGAACCCTACTTCACATGTTGCCCCTCCTCTACCACAACACTTTCAACAAGCTCCACACATGTAAGGACATGTGCAAGCACCACCACCTCAAGGATCTTATATCCCGCCACCGCGGTGAACTCTCAAGGATACCATGAATCAATTCATCGCAAGCTAGACCACAACCAATGTCAAATATGATCGCCTAATTGGCGACATAAATACAAGTCTATCAAAGATACAATCCTTCTTGAGTGTCCAAGAGAAGGGCAAGTTTCCTGCCCAAGGTCATAGACCACCCCAATGTCAAACTAGTGTTAGCTCCACCTCTACTGAACATCAGGATCAATGTCAAGCTATGACCACTCTTCGTAGTGGGAGAGTTGTTGATTTATCACATCCCCCACATGACACAATGAAAGACAAGGAGATTTTGCCCAACACGAAAGAGGCCGAAGATGTCCCTTTGAATGAGAGTGACAAAGAAGATGCTAGTGAGCCATATGTAGTAGTGAAACCACCCTCCGTGGCATAATTTCCTCAAAGGTTGATTCCCTCCCATATTGGAAACCCACGTGAGGACGTGCTAGAAGTGATAAAGCAAGTAAAGCTGAATTTACCTTTCCTCGATGCCATTAAGAAAATTCCAGCTTATGCAAAAGTTATCAAAGACATGTTGACGGTAAAGAGAAAGATGAAGGTAAAGAAGAATCTCTTTCTAGCACAAAACATGAAATCCATTCTACTAAATGATCTCCCGCCTAAATTTAAAGATCCCGGTGCACCCACCATTTCCTGCATCATTGGAGAAAAAAAATCGAAAAAGCCTTACTTGACTTGGGAGCAAGTGTCAATATCCCCCCTTACTCCATATATAGGCAACTTTATTTAGGCGACCTCAAGCCCACAAAAGTCACTCTCCAATTAGCAGATCGAATCGTGAAGATCCCAAGAGGCATAGTCGAGGACGCTATCGTCCAAGTTGACACTTTCTACTTCCCGGTAGACTTTATCATTTGGGACACGGAGCCCTCATTCAACTCGAGCAACCATGTTCCCATCATCCTTGGGCGCCCATTCTTAGCTACGACTAACACAATCATTAATACTCAGAATCGGCGACTGCAACTCACCTTTGGGAACATGACCTTAGAGACCAACATATTGCACATAGCCCAACATACGAGGGAAGAAGATGATCTTCACATGTTGAGCTTCATAGATGAGATAGTAGAGGAGTACTTTGTGGAGAATTACTATGGCGACGCCTTAGGGTCCTATTTAGCAGCGAGACATGAGAGTGAGGGGACGTACACCGGCTTCGAGAGGGGGGTTGAGGAGTTGAGGGAGTTACTCGACGAGAGAGCATTGGACGAGGACGCGAGAGATGTTAGTTGGGCTTCTAGATTCAAGGAGTTACCTCCGAGGGATACACACATGGTTCCCTCCGACGAAAAATTTCCAACCCTTGAATTAAAGAAACTCCCCTCCCGTATTAAATATGCATACCTAGGAGAGGATGAGACATTTCCTGTTGTTGTCTCCTCTAGCCTAGACGAAGAGTAGGAGGGAAAATTGTTAAAAATTATGAGGAAGCACCAAAGTGCTTTTAGTTGGTGCATTGCTGATTTGAAGGGGATAAGTCCTCTGATTTACACTCACAACGTCCATCTCGAAGAGTATGTCAAGCCCTCTAGAGAAATGCAAAGAAGACTAAATCCCAACATGAAAGAAGTTATGAGAACCGAGATTATCTAGTTATTGGATGCCGGGATTATCTACCCAATCTCGAATAGCAAGTGGGTAAGCCCTATTCAAGTAGTCCCAAAGAATTCGGGTATGAAAGTGATTGAGAATGCCAAGGGAGAGCTAGTTCCCCAATGTACCACCACCGGGTGGCGCGTTTGCATTAATTACCGAAAACTCAATGCGAGAACTACGAAAGACCATTTCCCCTTGCCATTTATTGATCAAATGCTTGAGAGAGTAGCAGGCCACCCTTATTATTACTTCCTTGATGGTTATTCCGGATATAACCAGATTGAGGTAGATGTGCTTGACAAGGAGAAAATGACCTTCACTTGCCCTTTTGGTACGTTTGCTGACAAACGTATGCCATTTGGTTTGTGTAATGCACCCGCGACCTTTCAAAGGTGCATGTTGAGCTCATTTAGTGATATGGTCGAGAGAGGACTCGAAGTGTTTATGGACAATTTCTGCGTTTTTAGCACCTCTTTCGACCTTTGTCTCGAAAAACTGGAAAAAGTACTTGCCCGGTGTGTGGAAAAGAACTTAGTGCTGAATTGGGAGAAATTCCATTTCATGGTCATCGAGGTAATAGTTATTGGCCACATAGTATCATCCAAGGGGATAGAAGTTGATAGGGAAAAGATAGATGTCATAGCTGACCTTTCCCCACCAAAATCTCTTAAGGATGTGCGCTCTTTCTTGGGCCACGCGGGGTTTTATTGAAGGTCCATTAAGGACTCATGAAGGACACCCCATTCGAGTGGACGGAAGCACGCCAAAGATCTTTTGAAAAACTAAAAACCATGCTTGTGTTCGCTCCCATCATGCAAGTTTCGGATTGGTCTTTACCATTCGAACTTATGTGTGATGCTAGCGATTATGCGATAAGGGCTATTTTGGGCCAAAGAAAGGATAAGCAAGCTCATGTCATCTACTACACTAGCCGGACTCTTACCGGACCACAACTCAACTACTCTACCATGGAGAAAGAGTTGCTAGCGGTAGTCTTTGCCCTTGATAAATTCTGGTCATATCTTATCGATTCCCCCATTACATGATTCACCGACCACGCAACATTGAAATACTTACTTGCAAAGAAAGATGCCAAGATGCGCCTCATAAAGTGGATCCTACACCTACAAGAGTTCAATCTCTCCATCAAAGATAAGAAAGGAGTAGAAAACGTCATTGCCGACCACTTATCACGGCTTTCGTCCGACGTACCTAGTGATCCCGTACCCATAGACGAATACTTTTCAGATGAGCAACTTTTTGCTACCTTTTCTTTGCCCTGGTTTGCGGATATAGTGAATTACCATGTCACGGGAGCCGTCCCTCCCGATTGGACATCGTAAGATAAGAGGAGGCTTATTACTTGGTCGCGTATGTTCTTTTATGATAATCCCTTCCTTTTTAAATATTGCGCCGACCAAATCATCCGACGATGTGTACCGGATAACGAGATCTCAAAATTCATCCAATTTTTTCATTCGAAAGCTTGTGGAGGCCACTTTTCGACGAAAAAGACGATCAAAAAAATTCTATAATGCGGCCTCTATTGGCCCACAATATTCCGAGATGTGAACACTGATTGCAAATCTTGCAGTAGGTGCCAACAGATGGTGGCCATTACCCGACGAGACATGATGCCTCTTACCCCTATACTCATTATTGAGGACTTCGACTGTTGGGGTATTGACTTCATGGGTCCCTTCCCCTCGTCCTTTGGTTTCCTATACATCCTTGTTGCGATAAACTACATTTCTAAATGGGTGGAAGATGTAGCTACCAAGACAAATGACAACAAAGTACTGATAAAGTTCTTGCAGGAACACATACTTTCCCGCTTCGGTGCACCAAAAGCGATGATTAGTGATAATGGCAAGAACTTTTGCAATAGGCCATTCGCGAAGCTCATGAGAAAATATGGTGTCGTTCACAACATTGGACCAACTTATCACCCGCAAACGATTGGGCAGGCCGAACTAGCGAATCGGGAAATCAAGAACATTCTTGAAAAGACCGTCAATCCTACCAGGAAAGACTGGTCACTTAGATTGAACGATTCGCTATGGGCCTATCGTACCGCATATAAAAATCTACTCAGCATGTCCCCTTTCCAATTTGTGTATGGAAAACCTTGCCATCTTCCTGTGGAGCTAGAACAAAAAGCGTATTGGGAGATTAAGCAATTGAATTATGCCATGGATAAGGCCGGTGAAGCCCGCAAGCTTCAATTAAATGAGTTAGAAGAACTATGCAATGATGCATATGAGAATGCTAAAATTTCCAAAGAAAGGATGAAACTCGTTCACGATAACATCATTCGATGCAAAGAGTTTCTTCTCGGGCAAAAAGTTCTTCTCTATAACTCTTGGCTTCATCTCATTCCAGGCAAGTTGCGGTCACGATAGTGTGGCCCGTTTGTTGTGAACAATGTTTTCCCTCACGGAGCTGTCGAATTAGACAATTTAAAAGGGGGAAATACATTCAAAGTTAATGGACAACACCTAAAGCAATATTTAGAGGCTTGTGTGGAAGAATTCGACACCGACTGGTTGTCAGATCCCGTTTATGGGGTAGAGTGAGATGATACAGCGAGGTCGTCGCACCCCCGACGCGTATGGGGTGAGAGTCGTGTATGTAGTGAGAGTCGTGTGTGTAGTGAGCATCGATAGGACTAGGTTTCATTCGGGAAAAGCATTCGCGCGTTTTGGGAATATTGCATCCAGTTGTGTTGGTCCTTGGTTTCGAGAGTTTTTGACCAAAATTGTTCGGGAGTATGTTGCGAAAGTGAAACGTTTCGAAAAAGAGAGATCGAAACCAAGTTAGGGGAAAATCCAGCCCAAAAACCCTGGGCCGGACCGGTTCCTTTATTTTAAGGTGGATCAGTTCGCTACTCGGATTTGCCTGAATTTTAAAGGATCGGACAGGTCTGCCCCTACCCCTGACTGGTCCGCCTTCTGCAGATCTGTTTTTAACCCTTCCTAAGGTTCACCCCCTTCTCCCCAATCCCCTTCATTCCCTCCAATTCGTCTTACTAAATCCCAACCCTACCCTTTCCCTCACAAATTCACCCCCTTTTCCCTCCAAACCCTTTCCATCCAATTCAAACTCCTACACTCACCCCTTCACCTATAAATACGCACCCATAACCCTCTCTTCCATCCACACCTTCAAACAATCTCCTCTCTTCTTCCTCCCTAATTTTCCAAGCACAGATCCCTCTTGTTTCCATGGCTCAACGTGTTGCCCCCACCAAGTATGACTCCACCGACATCCACCCATCCGGTCATGGCGAGTTTTGCTCCCGCCAAGAGGAGCGATGGTGCCATCGGTTCTTCGGTTTGGATCACAAACTCCATATGGGTCGCGCTATTCAATGGACCGGGTTCCCCAACTCCCTCACTGCCCTATTCATGGCTAGGGGCTGGTGCCAATTCCTCAACGAACCCTATGAAGCGATTTGGGCTACCGAAGTCCGATCCTTTTATGGAACCCTAGTTTAAACGGGCCAATTCGAGGCCCAAGCTTACGTGGATGGGAATTTCATCCCATTTTCATTGGCTCTTCTCACGACGAAGTTGGCAGAGTACGATGTTCCGGACGTTCAAGAATTCACCTATCCATGAAACGCCTCCCCGATTGCTAAGGAATTTATCATTTCCCGCATTGCACCGAATGTGGCTTGGACGGGGCTAACCGTCATCATTGGATGCCTTAACGAGAAGGCGCGCCTCACTTTTTAGATTGTGTGCGCCAACATATTGCAAACATCCAATGATTCCTCGATGCTTCCCCATCGAGACACTTTAACCTATCACCTCTTTGACCAAAAAACTTCCATCCACTTGGCCCGCACTTTATACACCGATATCATCAACGCGTCCTTGGATGAGAAGGGTACTGCCCCACTTCCCTATGCTCGTTTGATCACTTCTATCCTCAAGGATGCTGGCATAGCGATGCTGCTCGATCATACTCGCATTCCAGGTCCTTTTGGACAAGGGACCCGCACTAAGAGCGCAAAACAGCTAGCTGTCCTACGGGTACGACGAGGAGATGATAGTGAAGAAGAGGCTGCCCCGAGCGAGAGCGATGAGGAAGAAGAGGCATCCAGTGCGGATGTCAAAATGGGGGATGTCGATCCGGATGAAAATTCAGTGGACGAGGAGGATGACCCGGATTTTGAGTGGGCGGGAAGCGACCTCACCAACTGAATGGCGGCACTTGAGGCGAACTTCGGCAACTTTTTGACCGATTACCGCCGCGATATGAGCTTAATAATTCGCTTCCAAGTGGACATCTTTCGACGCCAAGGGGATCCTAATGAGCCAGTGCCATCCTACTACTATGATCCCTATGGTCCTGACGCGCTCGGTTCTTCCCAACCCCCACCCTAGTGAAGCTTGATGTGGTTATGCAGTTTTTCTTTTTTTTTCCCTATTCACATGTTTGTATGCTTTTCCTTGTAATTATACCACAGTCTTGTTTGTTATAAAATCTGCATTTTTTTCCATTTGTTTGTTTTATTTATCGGACTTATTATTTTGCCTTATTTAGATTTTAGTCCTTTTTGCTTGAGGACAATGAAAAAGTCTAAGTTAGGGGGGGTCACAAGAGCATATTTCTAAAACTTCACAAATTTTCAAAAATGCCCAAAAAATTCCAAAAAAATATAATAAAATTTTGAAAAATCCAAAAATATTTTTGTTCAAAATAAATAAAAATTGGAATTTTAAATTTTTGAAAATATCATTAAAAGTCGGTTTAAAGTCTCAAGTTGGAAAAATTCAACATACACAAAGCCGAAATTGACTAAATATGGAAATTGAGCGAAAATTGACGACTTAACGAATAAGTGTGGAGATTAACAAACCCGGTGAGATTCGAGTCTATCACTTTTTGCGAGTTTTTAAATCAATCTAAGTTAATTGTTAACTCAAAGTTCTTTACAACACCTAAAAAGTCGTCAAGGATCTCAATCCTTTTATTTTGATCTGTTATGAAAAACGTGTGTAATATTGCTTTGAAAAACGTGCCAAAATTGATCTCTAAACTTAAATTCATCTCAAAACGCATATGGTAACACAATTGGCATTTTGGACAATGAAGTAGGCCTTCGTTTGTCACCCAAAAAATTTTGGCCAGAAAAAGATGTGAAAAATCACCCCTTTTGCAACCCAAATTGAGCCAAATAAATTTTTCCTTTCCTTTGACAACCCAAATATACCGAAATTGTGTAAAATGGAAAAATTCAGAATTTAGGTCCGGCAAGTGCATAAAAAGGGGAAAGAAAAAAATAGATATGCTCAACAAAAGTTGAAAGAAAAGACTAGAAGTGAAAAACAGAAAACAAAATAGAGAAAAATGAGGACTAGCCCGAAAAAAGCACAAATGGATATTATAAATGATTTTTCCAATTCCAAACCTTTCCTACCATTTTCATTTTACCCCATATACCTTAAAACTCGAAAAAGTCATAACCGAGTCTAAATTGCAAAATTGGTTACCGCGTGGAGAGCTAATACACTAAAAGATAATAAAAGAGATTGAAAGCGCGAAAAAGAGGTAACGTTCCCGATTTTAAAACCATAATCCATTGATGAGATACTATCACTATGAAATTTATGTCTTTCTACTTGTATGCGTGACTTTGCTTCCATTACATTTCTCTTTATATCACGCATACCAAGAGAATATCCACAATTTGAGTGATTCGTTTGAGAGAGCATTCCGTGAGAATTTGAAATCAAAACGAATTTTTGGATAAGTAACATAATGATCAATCGGTGAAAATTGGCGGTTATATTTCCGGCTTCGCACACACACACTACGGTTTGAGACTTATAAATATGACTTGATGATGATTATTTTCTGGAAAATTTTGAATTGCACAATTTTTGCGTATTTTGAATTTTCTTTGAGTCGAATTTTGTGGGTATATTCTCTGCAAACCCTCACGAGACATAACTCGTCCTACTAGGGTAACCTAGTGGTTTAAAGGCTTGTTGCATGCGCTAAATGCAATCGCTTGCCCGCAAAAAAGGTATTATATCCCAATAAAATGTTTTTCAACAATTGAGCCTTGCTAGGATTCTTTTACATTGCTCGGGAAGCTTAAAGTTCTAAGTTAGGCATAAATTCTTCCTAATTTATCCCTTAATTTGGGTACTTTTAGCACCTCGAACAAAGTAATCAATTAGACTTTATCTCATAATCTTGCTACTGACTAATCCTAATGAGTACACCGAGTTTCTGGTATTTCGTAGTGATTTTATAGGTATTCTATTTCAAGAAACAGAAGAAGGAAATCAGAAGAATCAAGAAAGACAAGAAGGAAAGTCAAAAGGACAAAAGTGTAATTTCCACCCAGAATTAGGATGAGGAACCTAAGAGAAGTTGAATATATCACACTCATGAGAACATAGGAAGAAACGACGCCTCAATCGGAGTCCCAAAACAAAAGATATGATCAGTCAAAGTTGAGCAAAAAGTCAACAGGCAGACAGGTCCGCCCCTACCCCGTACTGGTCCGCTTTGCAAAACTCCAGAAGACCCTGGATCGAAAGAAAACCAAAGAAGGGTGAAAAATAAAAGAACCGATCCTCTCCGGACTGGTCCGCCTGAAAAAAAAGAACCGATCCGCATGGGAGGCAGACCGGTCCGCCTAAGGCCCAAATCGGTCCGACTATCGAGATTCTCAAATCTTATCTTCTCTAAAAAAGATTCCTAGTGCAGTTAAAACTCTTGAATTGTTGTAGGGTATAAAAACCCATTTTATTATTATTATTTGGACGGAGAATTTTAGTTAATTTTCCACTCTTTTCCAGAAACCCTAGTTTAGATACAATTTACAGTTTTAATTCCAAAATTTTGAAGATTATTCAGAACTCTGTGTTCTCAATTGCTGCTGCTACTGCTTTGGTAATATTAGTGAGTTATTTCTTCAGTCCAATTCTGTTTTACATCAATTCATAAGTTTTCTTAGATTAATCATGGTTTTCTGCACATCAAACACTGTTTTCATTACTTTCAGCATGCTAGGCTAGATTTTCTAACGCTGAGATACATGAACCCAGCCTGATGTGTTAATTGCACGTGTATAAAATTAATCCTCTGAATTTAGTGATTGAATACGACCGTATTGCGTTGGAACACACCAATTATAGATCTTTATATCTCGTTTGCCTCTGGGTAACCGGGATGATTTAGAATGCAATTCGAGTGTCATTATCGCGATATTGATTTACTCATCCTCAAATTAAGTATGACGCGGGCTTGAACCTCGTATATGTAATGCTTGGGAGTACTAAATTCTGGGTCAAATTAATCAGTCAAAATTACGATTAGTATTATAACTGCAATACACTAGGGTTGGAGGATTGTATTCCGGTCCTGATTTTCTCATCGCATAGTTTAAAGTTTCAAATCGTCTTTCTTCAGTATTTTAGGTAGTTTAGTATAATTGCACCTTTTCATAATTCCATAATTGCATTTAGTTTAATCATTCCCAAAACCAAATCATTTTCTCTTTTTTTTCTTTTTAGAGTCAAAGATAGGATTCCTTCTTTTTTTCCCGTCGTCACAACTCTGTTGTCCTTTCTCCCTGAGGATCGATACCTGACTTATCGAATTATTACTTAAGCGACAGGCTTGCACTTGAGCCTAGAGAGTAATCACTTGTGAGACACATTCTGAGTCGTGTCACACATACAAGGGTACCATCACCGAATAGAACAATCATTTAACCAAAGAGTCAAGGATCGTAGTATCCAGGAAGGTGACCTTGCCCTCAAAGAGATCATGGAAGCCGTCTAGGACCCTAGAGATAAATTCAAGCCAAATTGGAGCGACCCCTACATAGTAAAAAATATTCTGTCAGGCGTCGCCGCTATGGTCACAAACCTCGACGGAGAGGAAATGGCACTTCTAGTCAACCTGGATTGTCTCAAAAATCTCTACCCTTAGTACATTATGAATATGCTCCTAGAGGACCCTAAGCCTTACCCTCCTAGTTAACATTATGAATATGCTCCATGGAGATGTATGCCCTAACAAGCGTAGAAAAAACACTATCCTTCCTTCCATGGTGTCAAAAGAAACAAACCACCTCTGACCAGTCTCTACCTCCAGGATCTTCTCCACCACTTGTTTCCACAACCACTTTAAGTAGTCCCCAGACACATGCCAACCCCTCATCAAAGATTGAGAAGGAGGGGATGATGATCGACGACTTTCCCACAAAGAACCTAACATCACGCGACGAGATTCAGTTAGGTCCTCCACTTGTAAGAAGTCTTGGGTGCGAGGAGGCACTATTTTTTCCCACCCAACTTGGTGCAGAAGCCGCCAAGCGAGTGTGACACCCCGCCTAATTAAATACCGGGCGATCACTCCTTTATTAAATTAAATCAAGGTGAGCAGTTTGGTTCATTCTTAGCATCACTGTCGTAAAATACATATTTCCAATTTAACACCCTAAATAATTAAGCTAAGTGTCAAAATCATATTTAAACTTTACCTTCCAAATTTTATTTAAGGAAACTGATTTATTTAATTATTAACAACATTTCAACAATTAAGAATCACACCCCAATAAACATGGAACATAATCCAATTAATATAAAACATTCATCAACGAATGTCAACATGCGAGAAATAAAGTAACACATCCATCCTGAATAAAATCCCATAATAACAGTACTAGAAATAACTGAAGTACAGATGTCCCAATAACAATGAAATAATGGAAAGGTCTACACATGCCCATCTGACTGAAAATACTAAGAGTGGATCTGAATGAACGAAGTCGTCTAATCAAGAGACCTGCAACTCCCACCTAAGCTGCAGCGCGTTCCTTCCAAAAGATCCTAAGCAAGACGCCCCTGTGGCTGGGCACCTGTAATACATACATATATATATACAAGAGAGAGAGAAGAAGAAACAGGTCAGAGCCCGATAGTGTGTATGATTTAAAATTCGTTTAGCAAGTATTTAAATTGATACAGGCCAATGCAACAACATATTAGTTCGACACTCTCTTGAGAAATTATCACCTCTCTTCTAATGTGCACGCCTATCGTACTAACCTTACCAACGATTTATCTTAACATTTTATCATACTAACCTTCCAAATAATTAAGCTTATCTTAACTTACTCATAAGAATTCAAAATCGAACAATATCATTGTTTAAAAAAATACTTCCAATTTGTAGCACAACTCTCGTTTTAGTTTCATAATTTATAAAGTTTCCCAGTGTCATATTATACTTCCGCAAAACAAGTATTTACTATTTGAGTCATCAACCATGTCCTACTTATCAAATCACCGTAGGCAGTTTCAAATTTCAAAATCTCATATATATAATAACTACTCGTATAATATATATATTATAACAACACCCCACATAAAAATATGGTGCGTGCATACTTCCACTATCCAAACCCCATACCACTCATATCAAGGGGAATAAAAATTCGGAATCACTCTCGAACTGTATTAACACATACACAAACAATATATAGGTGAAGTATAGATTCCAAGTCTCTAAGAGGATGACACATACTCACGTCTCTTAGGACCGTCTGAACTATCAATTCGATAGCCTGTACCAAGGATATCTATCTTCTAAGGTGCAAGTAAATATCCCCCGTAAAGGTCCCATCGAGATAAGACTGCCCCAGCGCGGTAACCTCAAGGATAGCAAGTAGCGCGGTATGTTTTTCACATGTATATAATATATGTACACACAATCATATAAATATACCAATTTTCTCACATTCAATATAGGTTCTTCTCGTTACCCATAATCACAACATTTATCCCAGAATTTCACATTATTAGTATTACGTATAAGGTTTCGGCCCTAACCTTAACTCGAAGGGTTTTCTCGCTTATTACGTGACACTTGTGGACTCTATCCTTCCAAGTAGAAAATTCAGTAGGTAGACGTCTATTCACTAGCGTAAGTATTTGATGTAATATCTCATTTGAAATACGTAGTTCCATCGTTCCTTATATAATTGTCCCAAAAACACAATTCTTGTCTTATAATAAAGTTCCCAACACTTAATCATATGTCCTACTGGTCCCTCCTATCTCCCAAAACATTTTATTAAGAATGCCCAAGAATTATTTCACGATAATTTAATTTAACAACTTAAATAAGGGAAATAAGAGTCTTCCAGGAGAGGTCGATCGATAGAAGTCTGGGGCTCGATCGATCGAACCTTCGATCGATCGAAGCTCTGGGCTCGATGGATCGATCAAGCAGGTATTTCGATTTCTGCAGAATTGCAGTTACGGGTTCTACCATCTTTCTTCATCCAAATCCATATTTTTCAACACTAATCGTCCCAAAAATTCTACTACTAACATTATAACATTATACCAGATGTTTTTAACGTAAAGCATGTGCATATCTAACATTAAACATGGATAATTAACCCAAAATCTCATCTAATCATTAAGAACCCTAGAGTTTTCTTAATCAAGGTTCTAATCAGTTTTTACCAAAATTTCCTTCTAATACATCATCAAAATTTTGTGGGTTATACATCTACATCACAAAAGATTTCCAGAATAGGGTTTAAGTCTTTACTACATGCAAATTCCTATCAAAATTTGGGGTTTTCCTCCATATATTTCATCCCTAATCATTCCTAAACTAATATGAAAATTGCACCAATGAAATAAGCAAGATAAACACTTGCCTGGGATTTTTAGAAGTCTGGTTTTCGGCTGATTTTGGTGTGGTTGCGTTTTCTCCTCGCGATCTACGCGTTGGTGGTGATGGCGGTGCAAACGGGTGGTGTTTTGGCTTTGAATTGCCTTGAGAGCTCTCTCCTCTCTTCTCCAATGGCCGTTCTAGGGTTTTGAATGATCTAACTCTAAATGGATAACCTAAATAGCTGATAAAGGTTGCTGAATTTCGTGGGTTTAATTACCCAATTATGTAAAATGACCAAAATGCCCTCCCGGGTTACTAATTAGGCCTAAAAACGCCCCGAGACCCAAACTAAACCCCCGGGTACACTTTTCTGACTATCTCGACCCTTACGGACGTGTTGGCGCACTCAAAACGACCATAGGAACAACTTATAAAATATTCACTTATTTATCAATAATTAGTCCCGACGCGATACGGGCGCGTCCCGACTAAAATTCCCAAAATTGTCATTTCATTCACTCGTGACATTTAATATAACAAATATCATATATTACTTTGCTCATTAGTAATATTTAACAATTTTATATAATTACTAACTCTCGTCACGTTAATAATTTTCACGTAATTAATTTTCGGATTTTTATTAAATAATTCACTCTCATTAAATTTAATAAATCCCCAAATTAATATAGCATAAAGAGACGGGGTATTACATACTTCCCCCCTAATAATGGAATTTCGTCCCAAAATTTGGAAAATAAGGCATACCTGGTAAGAACAAATCTGGATATCTCTTGCGGTTATCTTCCTCGCGCTCCCAAGTGGATTCCTCCACATTATGATGCTCCCACTGGACCCGCACAAGTGAAACTATCTTCGACCTCAATCTCCTCTCACTATAGTCTAGGATAGCCACCGGTCTCTCCTAGTAAGAGCTATCAGGCTGTAAGTCGATCTCATCTATCGCGATGTGAGTATGGGCCATATCATCTCGAAGGTATCGTCTCAACGACGAGATGTGAAATACATCGTGGATGCGATGTAAATGCTCTGGCAGTCCCAATCTGTATGCAACTGACCCAATCCTATCAATGATGAGAAATGGTCCCATGTACCTCGGAGCCAACTTTCCTTTCTTCCCGAACCTCATCACTCCTTTCATAGGAGACACACGCAGTAACACTTGGACCCCACGTTAAACTCTCTGAAGAACCGTTTCGCATCGGCGTAGCTCTTTTACCTGTCCTAGGCTACTCGAATGCAACTCCTGATCATTTCAATCCTTGCAGAGGTCTCCTGAATTACCTCTGGTCCTAGCAGCTTGTTATCCCCCACTTCAAGCCAGCAATTTGGGGAACGACAAGGCCTGCCATACAAAGCCTCAAATGGAGCCATGCCAATCGTGAATTGATAAGAGTTATTATAAGAAAACTCTACCAGTGGAAGATGTGGCTCCCAAACTCCTCCAAAATCAAGAACACACATGCGTAGCATATCCTCTAACATCTTATTAGTATGCTCCGTCTGTCCATCAGTCTGTGGGTGATAAGCTGAACTCAACCTCAACTCAGTACCCATAGCCTCATGAAAGCTTTCCCAAAAGCATGATATAAAAATCTTGTCTCTATTCGACACAATATTCAGGGGCACCCCGTGTAATCTGACAATCTCAACGATGAACAACTGAGCATACTGACCCGTGGTATAATCTGTCCGCACCGGCAGAAAATGAGCCACCTTGGTCAAACGGTCTACAATCACCCAGATAGAATCGTGGCCCCTCTGTGATGTAGGCAACCCTGTATTAAAATCCATGGAAATACTCTCCCACTTCCACGCGAGTACTGCCAATGGCCGAAGCAATCCTGACAGTTTCTGGTGGTCCACCTTAACCAGCTGGCAGGTAGAACACTTGGACACAAACTCAGCAATGTCCTTCTTCATTCCACTCCACCAGTATTGTCGCCTCATATCCTGGTACATCTTATCGCCTCCAGGATGTACTGCAAATCGGGACCCATGAGAATGAGTCATCACTTCATGATGTAACTCTGCTCCTTCTGGAACCACCAATCTCCCATTAAACCGCAAACCTCCATCAGAACTAACAGAATAGGACTCAGCACCCTCGACTAGAAGTCTCACAATCTGCTCCTAGAAAAACGGGTCTGTGGTCTTTGCCTGTATCACTCTCGTAACAATCTCGGGTGTGACTGACATAACTGATATGAAAGAACAGGCTACTGCGTCCTGGTGACCAAATTCCTTCCACTTTTCTTTCCAGATGTTCGCTACATCCTCTACCGGTCTACGGCTCAACGCATCAGCAACTACGTTGGCCTTCCCCGGATGATACTGTATATTGAACTGGTAGTCTTTCACAAACTCTAACCACCTGTGCTAACGCATATTCAGCTCTCGCTAAGTGAACAGGTACTACAGTGACTTGTGGTCTTTGATTAAACGGAATTTCTCCCCCAATAGATAGTGTCGCCATATCCTCAATGCAAATACGATCGCTGCTAACTCTAGGTCGTGCGTGGGGTAATTCTTCTCATGCGGCTTAAGCTTGCGGGAAGCAAAAGCTATAGCCTTCTCCTCCTACTGGAGTACTCGTCCAAGTCCCCGTAAAGACGCATCGGTGTAAACTAGGTACTCCACACCCGGTTTTGGTAAAGCCAGGACTGGTGCTGAAGTAAGCTTGTCTTTCAGCTCATCGAAAGCTAATTGGCAAGCATAATCCCAAATATATGGTACCCCTTTGCGAGTCGGATTCGTCAATGGACCCGCTATTTTGGAGAATCCTCGAATGAATCTCCTGTAGTATCCGGATAATCCCAAGAAACTACGCACTTCTGTCGGTGTCGTGGGCTGTCCCCACTCCCTCACTGCTGACACTTTACTCGGGTCAACTGCTATCCCATGCTCAGAAACAACATGGCCCAAGAACTGTACTTCTCGCAATCAGAATCCACACTTCTCATACTTAGCATACAACTGATGCTCTCGTAGAGTCTGAAGAACCTTCCTCAAGTGCTCGACATGCTCCTCCTCGGAATGAGAATATATCAAGATGTCATCTATGAAGACAATGACAAACTGATCCAAGAACTCTCTGAACACTCGGTTTATTAAGTCCATGAACACGGTTGGAGCATTAGTGAGGCCGAATGGCATCACTCTGAACTCATAAGACCCATATCTCGTCAAGAAAGCCGTCTTTGAAACATCCTGCTCCCTAATACGTAACTGATGGTACCCCGACCTCAGATCTATCTTCGAAAAGAATGTTGCTCCCCTCAACTGGTCGAACAGATCATTGATTCGTGGCAACGGATACTTATTTCGTATCGTGACCTTGTTCAACTCCCGTTAGTCCACACACAACCTCAGTGAACCATCTCTGTTTTTCACAAACAAAACTGGAGCGCCCCAAGGTGAGGTACTCCTGCGAATGAAGCCCTGACCTAACAGCTGCTCTATCTGATCTCGTAGCTCTCGCATCTCTGCCGGAGCCATACGGTAAGGTGCGCGTGCTATAGGTCTCGTATCTGGCAATAAGTCTATGACAAAGTGTATCTCTTGACTGGGAGGTAGGCCTGGTATCTCCTGAAACACATCGAAATACTCCCTAACAACTGGGATCGAATACAAAGGAATCACAACCTCCTTAGAGGTATCCTCCTCTATGTAATACAAATGAGCGGTCGAGCCTCCCTCTGGGCGAGGCATCGCCACTACAAATATCTCTTGCCCCGGAATGGCAAAAATAATTCTCCCACCGAAGCAATCAATCATGGCTCTATAAGATGCGAGCCAATCCATACTGATAATCACATCGTGCTCATGCATTTATAAAACTAACATGTCTGCAGGTAATACCAGACTACCAATCTCTACCCCCACTCCCCGACATATAAAGAAAATAAGTAGCCCACTCCCCAATGGTGAGTCTACACACGTCACTGTGCTCTCTGCTGTGGCTAACAACCCTAAGGCCTTCGCAAAATACGTAGCTATAAAACAATGCGTTGCCCCCGTATCAAACAAAACCCGACCCATAGTACCATGGATAAGAAACATACCCTCAATCGCGGGTGGTGCCTGTGGAGCTACTGCCTGGTGGACGTTATAGACACGTCCATACTATAACTGCCCCTGCTGCACTGGAGCTGCTGGAATGGCTGGTAGGGCTGGCACCTGGGCTGGAGCTGGGAGGGCAGGTGGAAAAAGTGTCTTATGTGGCTCATTACGGGCTCCCTGCTACTGTGGGGCCTTATCGCCCCCTGGGCAATCCTAACGCCTATGGCCATGTTTATCGCACCCAAAGCATCGGACCTTGAAGTTACCTCCCCTCTGTCCCTGCTGACCACGGCCCTGCTGCCCATTACCTCCACGCCATTGGCCCTGTTGGCCCTGATGTGCACGCTGTTGGCCCTGCTGCTGACCCTGCTGCCGGTGTTGGCCTTGCTGGCCCTGCTGATTAGGCTGGCCCTGCTGGCCCTGCCTATAACCCCCATATCCCTGCCTGGAATCACCTGAACGGAATCGCTTAGCAGGGTCCCCCTGATGGTAACTCTGCTCATGCTGACGAGTTTGTCCATGAGATGGTGCCCCATTAGCACCGTTTCCCCCAGTCTTGCCCTGTTGGCTGGACTCTCCTGCTCTCTTGCTTCCCAGAAGATGGAAGCAGTGATCCTGGCAATGTAGTAATGCTGCATTGAGTACATCAGTGAAAGTACTCTGGGATAAATTCCCAATAAGGTGCTGACGGATCCTCCAAGCTAACCCGTCGACAAACAACATAATCCTATTGCTCTCAGTAGGTTCCTCATCTGGCACAATGGTGAGAAGTCTCGTGAACTCCTCCTCATACTCTGATACAGTAAGATTTTCTTGCTTCAGATTCAGTAATTTCTGCCTCATCTTAGTTTGCACTGCGGGTGGAAAGTACTTGCGGTCAAACCGCTCCCAGAACATCTGAATAGGTATCGTGTCCCTCTCCTCCAAAGTGGAAGTGGACTCCCACCACTGCAATGCGGCTCGCACCAGCTTAAAGGAAGCCAATAACGGCTTTTGCACATCGGTGCACTCATACATACGGAGATGCTGCTTGATGTCTTTCTTCCATTGGCTAACTGTGACAATATCGGAGCTACCAGAGAACTCAGGGGGATGCGCCTTCTGAAAAGCATCCCTCACCCTCTCCCATGAAGATGGAAGTTGTGCTGGTACTGGCGCCACTGCCTGAACCTGGGGTGGAGTCTGCTGAATCACCGCTATCGCGACATTCACCGCCTAAGCAACAATGGCGGCTACTTCATTTGCATTCATTGTGCCTGGTGTCGGAGCTGCTGGCTGCTCGGCCTGGGCACACCTATCTTTCGGACCACGTCTCGGAGGCATCTGAAACGTGAAAATTTTTATTAGTCTACAGTTATCATCAAATCTCAAATAGCTGAAGACTTAAACGTAAAAGCAGGAATACAACAATCCTAAAAATAGGGCTCCATAGCAAAGACGTTAAGCTGAAAGCGAAATAATCCGTACAGATCCTATGGACACTAGAACCTGATGCTCTGATACCACCTGTGAAACCCCGCCTAATTAAATACCGGGCAACCACTCCTTTATTAAATTAAATCAAGGTGAACAGTTTGGTTCATTCTTAGCATCACTGTCGTAAAATACATATTTCCAATTTAACACCCTAAATAATTAAGCTAAGTGTCAAAATCATATATAAACTTTACCTTCCAAATTTTATTTAAGGAAAATGATTTATTTAATTATTAACAACATTTCAAAAATTAAGAATCACACCACAATAAACCTAGAACATAATCCAATTAATATAAAACATTCATCAACGAATGTCAACATGCGAGAAATAAAGTAACACATCCATCCTGAACAAAATCCCATAATAACAGTACAAGAAATAACTGAAGTACAGATGTCCCAATAACAATGAAATAATGGAAAGGGCTACACATGCCCATCTGACTGAAAATACTAAGAGTGGATCTGAATGACCGAAGTCATCTAATCAAGAGACCTGCAACTCCCACCTAAGCTGCAGCGCGTTCCTTCCAAAAGATCCTAAGCAAGACACCACTGTGGCTCGGCACCGGTAATACATACATATATATATACAAGAGAGAGAAGAAGAAGAAACGGGTCAGAGCTCGATAGTGTGTATGATTTAAAATTCGTTTAGCAAGTATTTAAATAGATACAGGCCAATGCAACAACATATTAGTTCGACACTCTCTTGAGAAATTCTCACCTCTCTTCTAAAGTGCACGCCTATCGTACTAACCTTCCCAACGGTTTATCTTAACATTTTATCATACTAACCTTCCAAATAATATAACTTATCTTAACTTACTCATAAGAATTCAAAATCGAACAATATCATTGTTTAAAAAAATACTTCCAATTTGTAGCACAACTCTCGTTTTAGTTTCATAATTTATAAAGTTTCCCAGTGTCATATTATACTTCCGCAAAACAAGTATTTACTATTTGAGTCATCAACCATGTCCTACTTATCAAATCACTGTAGGCAGTTTCAAATTTCAAAATCTCATATATATAATAACTACTCGTATAATATATATATTATAACAACACCCCACATAAAAATATGGTGCGTGCATACTTCCACTATCCAAACCCCATACCACTCATATCAAGGGGAATACAAATTCGGAATCACTCTCGAACTGTATTAACACATACACAAATAATATTGAGGCGAAGTATAGATTCCAAGTCTCTAAGAGGATGGCACATACTCGCGTCTCTTAGGACCGTCTGAACTATCAATTCGATAGCCTGTACCAAGGATATCTATCTTCTAAGGTGCAAGTCAATATCCCTCGTAAAGGACCCATCGAGAAAAGACTACCCCAGCGCGGTAACCTCAAGGATAGCAAGTAGCACGGTATGTTTTTCACATGTATATAATATATGTACACACAATCATATAAATATACCACTTTTCTCATATTTAATATAGGTTCTTCTCGTTACCCATAATCATAACATTTATCCCAGAATTTCACATTATTAGTATTACGTATAAGTTTTCGGCCCTAACCTTAAATCGAAGGGTTTTCTCGCTTATTGCGTGACACTTGTGGACTATATCCCTCCAAGTAGAAAATTCAGTAGGTAGACGTCTATTCACTAGCGTAAGTATTTGACGTAATCTCTCACTTGAAATACGTAGTTCCATCGTTCCTTATATAATTGTCCCAAAAACACAATTCTTGTCTTATAATAAAGTTCCGAACACTTAATCATATGTCCTACTGGTCCCTCCTATCTCCCAAAACATTTTATTAAGAATGCCCGAGAATTATTTCACGATAATTTAATTTAACAACCTAAATAAGGGAAATAAGAGTCTGCCAGGAGAGGTTGATCGATCGAAGTCTGGGGCTCGATCGATCGAACCTTCGATCGATCGAAGCTCTGGGCTCGATCGATCGATCAAGAAGGTATTTCGATTTCTGCAGAATTGCAGTTACGGGTTCTACCATCTTTCTTCATCCAAATCCATATTTTACAACTCTAATCGTCCCAAAAATTCTACTACTAACATTATAACATTATAGCAGATGTTTTTAACGTAAAGCATGTGTATATCTAACATTAAACATGGATAATTAACCCAAAATCTCATCTAATCATCAAGAACCCTAGAGTTTTCTTAATCAAGGTTCTAATCAGTTTTTACCAAAATTTCCTTCTAATACATCATCAAAATTTTGTGGGTTATACATCTACATCACAAAAGATTTCCAGAATAGGGTTTAAGTCTTTACTACATGCAAATTCCTATCAAAATTTGGGGTTTTCCTCCATATATTTCATCCCTAATCATTCCTAAACTAATATGAAAATTGCACCAACGACATAAGCAAGATAAACACTTGCCTGGGATTTTTAGAAGTCTGGTTTTTGGCTGATTTTGGTGTGGTTGCGTTCTCCTCCTCGCGATCTACGCGTTGGTGGTGACGGCGGTGCAAACGGGTGGTGTTTTGGCTTTGAATTGCCTTGAGAGCTCTCTCCTCTCTTCTCCAATGGCCATTCTAGGGTTCTGAATGTTCTAAATCTAAATGGATAACCTAAATAGATAATAAAGGTTGCTGAATTTCGTGGGTTTAATTACCCAATTATGTAAAATGACCAAAATGCCCTCCCGGGTTACTAATTAGGCCTAAAAACGCCCCGAGACCCAAACTAAACCCCCGGGTACACTTTTCTGACTATCTCGACCCTTCCGGACGCGTTGGCGCACTCAAAACGACCATAAGAACAACTTATAAAATATTCACTTATTTATCAATAATTAGTCCCGACGCGACACGAGCGCATCCCGACTAAAATTCCCAAAATTGTCATTTCATTCACTCGTGACATTTAATATAACCAATATCATATATTACTTTGCTCATTAGTAATATTCAACAATTTTATATCATTACTAACTCTCGTCACGTTAATAATTATCACATAATTAATTTCCAAATTTTTATTAAATAATTCACTCTCATTAAATTTAATAAATCCCCAAATTAATATAGCATAAAAATACGGGGTTTTACAGCGAGATAGAAGGAATTCTGCTCAGGTTAACCAACCGTGCGTACCGATACTCCTGAAGTTATAAAATGGGTTGTAATCCCCCACACCATGGCACCGACCAATGGAAACATTGTGATCCACACTCCATGAAAGAGCCCACCCAGTTCCCTACCAATGGGCCAAAACTAAAGAAATTAGGCACACCCGTTAAGGGTTACTCAGGAGGAACTGCCAGGAAAAAATGATCGGCAGGATACATGAACAACAACTTCAGGCTTCCCCTCAGAAAATCGAAGGGACCGTATCTCCAAGCATCCAGGCCATTAAGGTGCTCAGACAGTATCACTGCCACACGAATTCGACGGTAAGACATCCACGCTATTATCGCCGCCACTTGGGAATCCACCATTAATTACCCCATCACGAACCGAAGCCTTGCAATCAGGCCTAATGAAATAGATCCTATAAAGCCCAAATCATCAAAATCCTTCAAGCGCACCTAGTGCGTGAAACCGGTAAAGAAATTATCCATCTAGTAACCAAGGAGCGAGCCGGTGAAGTTGAATTACAGAGAAACTCCACCAACAACGCCTGAGGAGAATAAGAAAATTCAGGCAAAGTTTTCGCCACACTAAAACTGATCCCCCACATGATCGAAAATTCCTCATAAGTGGGACATACCTTGTCCAGGACGAAAAGGAAGACATGGTCATCAGGGTAGCAGAACTGTGTCGTCGCCACTAGCATTTTCTAATAAACAACTCGATTACGCCATAGGGGGACTCTTCGCAGGTTGAAAGCCTTGTATTCTACATTGTATAAACACATGGCCTCTAGACCTTCGAGGTAGAAGGAAAATTATGCATACACTAGAAGGGCCATTTGGGAATATTAAAGTAAGACACAAGAAGGAGAAAGTGAGTAATGGATAGAAGAAACACATGCCTCACCTCCCCTTTCATGCACAAAAAGACTTGGAAAATGGACAAAGGATCTGCAATTCGAAATCAGTTCCAGCCCCACAAAGTACTCTAACGTGTAGGAGAGTGCAATCAAAACCTTAGAGCGATTTAACTTGACCTATATGCTGATAGGTAGGACAAGGGGTATACAGATCGGCAAACCCCTTATTTTGGAAGATTCCATCTTTCCTCTTTTTTCAAGATCAAAATTCCATAAATAAATCCTTTTTCTAACACTCCTCCGGGTTTATTTCCTTTCAAATTTTCATTTTTCATTTTTTATCTTCCAGAGCACATCTTTTCTCTCAGTTAAAATTTTACTCCCTTTTTTCTAAAAATAAGTAAGCATTTGTGTACTTCATTTTCATCCTTATCTCTATCCTTGCATAAAATGAATAGTCTCGCCAGAAAATTAAAGAGCATTTAGATTAGTCTACTAAATCAAGATAATCAAACAAAATATGCATCTTTTTTTGCCTTTTTTGAGTGTCCTTTCAGGTGCAACGCCTCTACATCAAGAACACAATATGGTCAACACCAAGACCCCCCCTCCCCCCCCCACCCCCGAGTTAATGATGAATCTGTAAGAAAATCCCAAAGGTAAAGAATCGGAATTGGATGTCACATTATACAACTCACTACCCTCTCTCCTAGGTATCAGACGTACCCGAACTCGTGCACCAACCGCCTTATCATCTTCACCAGTATGCCCATAACCCCTATGTCCTGCGGAGTCATCCCCCAGGGAAAGAAGGTCACCTGTAATCCCCAGCAGAGAATTAATATCTAGTCAAGAGTTTCTCTTGTAAAGAAGAAATGTAGATAGATCCCCAAAAAGGATCCCACCTACACCCCCAACGCCGTCTGCACCGCCTCCGGAGTCACCCTCACCGTGCGATCCATCACTATCTGAAAACCCTCACAGTTAATACCCAGTAGCTTTTGAACCCCATACCGATCATCACCTGCATGTTCTGCTTCCCTAGGAAGCTTAAAATTCCGTGTCATTGCCAAAAGGTAACCCCTACAGGCTGCCTATCGACACCCCTCTAAAAATTTTGTACAAAAAAGCCTGAAAATTCCTAAAAATACCAAAAAAATAGTGGAACATTTCTTCATTGAGAAAACCAGCACAAAGACTAAACCCCTTATAAGCCCTTAAGATCCCCAAATCGGGTTAATTTTCCACCCTAAACCCAACATTGGTGTCAACATCCAAGTCTCCCATAATTCCCCAGTGAAATCTCAAGGACAATATTTCCCTGGTGGAATCTCGAGTCTATACTTTCCCAGCAAAATCAATCCATTTCACATAGGAATATCAAACCAGTCCACTCCCCAATAATATTATAAGATGATTCATTACCAGCGGAATCTCAAAACTCATTCACTCCAATCCACGTACTCCCCAGCGGAGTCTTAAGTCCACTACACTTCCCCGGCATCTCAAATTTCCCAACAGAATTTTGAAATAATACATTCCCAAGAAGACTCACAAACTTATTCATTCCCCAGCAGAAATTCAAAATAGTACATTCCCCATTGGAATTTTAAAACCAAACCATTCCCCAGCGGAATCTCAAGTCAAAAACTAAAGGAATGCCTGTGTCAAGACCCTTCACGTACTCCCCAATAAAGTTTCTTCCTAGTTGAGTTTTAGGACAACTTAATCCCCCAGCGAAACTAAAATTTCACCTACACCCCAAAGTAATTTAATTTCCCCAGGAAAGATATATCCACGCTATAACTTTAGGTCAGAATTGACCCCGACCCTCAGTTTGTTCATCACTTCTTTAGGTCAGAATTAACCTCGGCCCTTAGCTTGGTCTTGATGCCCTTTAAGTTAGAATTGACCTCAGCCCTAGGTCATTACTCCTTTTAGGTCAGATTTGACCTCGGCCCTCGGTTGTCGCATTTTTATGTCAGAATTGACCTTGTCCCTCAGTTTGGTCATCACCTCTTTTGGTCATAATTAACCTCAACCCTTAGTTTGGTTGTCACAACTTGAAGTCAAAATTGACCTCAACCCTCGGTTGTCACCTCTTTAAGTCAGAATTGACCTCGTCCCTCAGTTTGGTCGTCACTTCTAGAGGTTAGAATTGACCTCGGCCCTTAGTTTGGTCGTCACAACATTAGGTCAAAATTGACCTAGGCCCTTGGTCATCACCTCTTTAGGTCAGAATTGACCTCGACCCTGAGCTTAGTCATCACCTTTTTAGGGTAGATATGTCTTTGGCCCTTAATTTGGTCATCACCTTTTTAGGATCAACTTTAGCTCAGAATTGACCTCGACCCTTGATCGTCACCCCTTTGAGGTCAGAATTGACCTCGACCCTCAGTTTGGTTACCCCCTCTTTAAATCAGAATTGACCTTGGCCCTCGATTTGGTCACCACCTCTTTAGGTAAGAATTAACCTTGGACTCTAGTCATCTCTCCCTTTATGGTTAGAATTGAACTCAGCCCTTGGTCGTCACCATTTTAGGCCAGAATTGACATCGTCCCTTAGCCGTCACCTTTTAGGTCAGAATTGACCTCGGCCCTTGGTCATCACCTCTTTTAGGACAGAATTGACTTCGACCAATAGAATCGGTCCCCACATAATTAGGTTCTTTGAATTGACCTCGACCCTTCAAATTGGTTATCCACAGCATAACCTCATAATTGCGTCGAATCGGTTATCCTTGTCCCCTAGGTCTGTAGAATTGACCTAACAACCCTCTCTCCCAACATAAATGTGGTGTCTAATCGACGACCTTCACTTGTTACAAGCTCTTATATCGAGGGGATGTATACGTACCCCATTCTAAGACCGCCCTAATCACCTCTTTAGGTCTTTAGAACTCACTCGTTTAATAATAAACCTAGTCCATACTCCGTTTATTGATTTAGAGGACACCGGGCGCTCCCGGGCCCCGTTTGACTATCGATAAAATTTCTTACCTGGGAGAAATATCGTTTAATCTTCGAAGGTTTATGATTCCCCTTTCCTATAGTCCACCCCGTGCACGAATCAGCCTTACGATTCAGATAAATAGTCTACTTCCCCTGAAAGCTAATCTAGATCCCATCGGACGCTCTCGGGACCAGTTTGACCCCGGTTATCTCTCTAACTTGAGAGAATCTCTTTGGATCTTCAAAGTTCGCTGATTCCCCTTTCCAACTCTCTGCCTTGTGCGTGAATCAGCCTTATGGTACGGACGAACAACTCATTTTACTCCAAAGGATTATCGGGCCTTTTCGAGCCCCGTTTGACCAAAGTTAACTCTCTGAACTATGTAAAGTTCTTTGGAACATTGAAGGTCTATGCATAACCTTTCCAAAGGTCCTCCTCGTGCGCAAATCAGACTTACGATTCAGATGAACGATCCATCGTCATCCAAAGATTTCCTGTTTGAAGGATCCACGAGCGCTTCCGAGCTCGATTTGACTAAAGTCAATTCCTGTCCCCAAGAACATCCCAATGGATTCTTAAAGGAATCTAAATACCCTTTTACAATGGTTCGTCGTGTGCATGATTCATACTTATGAATTTCGTTTAACGACCATTTTTCTTAAAAATCTGCTTGAGATAGACAAATGGCAAACCCATTTCCCTGCCTATTGACCGCATGTCTTAGGGAACCTGTCGATAGGAGGGTTAGGGATAATACCGATAGGTACCCCCCTTGACCCTATAAAATGAGAGCATGAGCTCACCTTAAAATAAACCCTTCAAATATTAGAAATAGTGATATAAGCAACATTCTCTCGAAGTCGGGGTGGTTTCCATCTAAAAACCCATTTTCCACATTCCATACCCATCCTTCCTTCACCCAATTTGACAAATCACCTTCCTTTTCCTTACATCACCTCCATCTACTTGCAAGATCATCCCTTCATCAAGATCGGTCTCATGTGATCAATGATTGTCCAAATCTTTCACTCTCTCTATAAATTCTCTCATTTTTATATTAATTACTTCATTCTTACTTTAGAATTTCATTTTTATTAGAGCATACATATTAATATCCACCTTTTTTATTAGTAGTATTGCACATACTATATTTTCTTTAAAAAATAAAAATAAGAAAAATAGGGTCGCTTGTAAATTCCAAACAGGGAATACTCATCACATTTTCTCATAGTAAAATACTTTTTTCTACATACACACATATAAGAGAAATCCCTGGTTGGATGTATGGGATAAACCCCACCCTTATTTTAAAGATAACTACATATACTTTGATGCCTTTATAGGCTACGTAGGTGTCCCATCCGAGATTCGAGTCCTCCTCTCTTATTTTACTTTTATAATATTTGTTCTAATATCATATATATGTAAATCATGTCATAGCCTCGTATTTTAACCAAACATACGCCATCGTTCTTCCGTAATGATTGGTGACTCGACAAACACACACACTATATTTTGACTACTACTTTGGGAACACTCCTGAGGATGACCTCACTCCGTTTTAACCCATGAAGTGAGTAGAGTAATTACACTCTCCATTTATATATACACGGACATACACTTCACAAAGTTATTAAGGAGAAAAATGACACAAGCCAATGAGAGACCAAAACGATTGGATGGGTGCCTAACAGTTTCCCATCCCATAACTTATTCCCCGAATCCTTAAACTTATTGGTTTTGAAAGCATCAGTATGTCTTTGATTTCGTTATCTCGAGGCGGAAACATTTCTTTTGTCTATTTTATGCAAAATAGACTGGCGACTCTATCTCTATACAATGACACCACATCCATCCAAAGCCGCTGAAAATCGAAGCGACCCCGAGGAAGGGCACGAGAACCATTCATGCGCGCGCGCCCGTCCGGGAGGGATGGCCATGGGGAAACTTCTAGTTTCATTTTATTTCTTTTTTACTTTGATTTGTATTGTGCTGACATCTTTGTTCAACTTTTTGGTGAAGAAAGAACTTCCTATCGTGCTATTGGACTTAGTTGAGGCTTACTGCGTGTCCAACCCCCCAAACTTTCAAGAGATTTTCTCGGTGTCAAAGTTCATTCATGTTGGGTATCACACTCCCCCTGGTGGTTCTCGCCCTAAAGAGATACTAGTTCAACTAGTAGCAAAAGGGACCGTTGAAGCTAATTAGGGCATTGAGGCTAACCAGCTGAGGAAGAAATTGAAGTAAGTACTAATACTTTGACATTTTTATTAGTCTTTAGCTTATGAACTGTGATATAACTTATTATTGACTCTTATGCAGCCTCCACTCATACTAATCTGGGACTCATTAATAGCCTTCGTATGGGATGTTACCTCGAGGAATTGATCACGATTCCATGGAGGTTGCCTCCGTAAGAAGGTGGAGGTCGAGGAGAAGAGGAAAACTGAAGTTGAGTCCAAGGATAAAAATAAGATTGATGCCCAAAAGAGGGATGATGATGAAGATAAGAATCAAATCAAGATAAATGCTCAGAGGAAGGCTGAGACCCAAGTCACTGCTCAGGCCAAATCAAAGGGGAAATCTCTAGTGGACTTTGTTCTTGCTATTATGGGGGACAAGTGGCCCCTTAAGTCACCCACAACACAAGGTGATGCCAAGGTACCACGGAGGACTGAGTCTAGGCCAGCTAGATATGCTTTTTAGAGGATCCAAATAGAAGGAAGACCCTTTCGTTGGCTTTTTCGTGATCAGGGGTCGATCTCCCGTTATGGCAAGGTCAAGGAGTTTAAGTTTGATCCCAATGAGCCTATCATTATCGATGATTTGAGAATGATCCAGACTCAATTTCCCAGTAGATGAGTAATGCCAAAGATGTGCTCGATAATCATAGGACAACAAGTACTTTGAGTTCTTAAGGGGTTATGACCTTGATGGCCTGTGGTGTTTAACCCATCATCATCTAGTTGTAGTAAGTCTACTAATATTATACTTGTCTAACCGTTATTATTTTTCTATTAGAGCTCAATGACTGCCATTATTTTAAAGGAGATGGCATGACCAACCATATGGCTTATGAGGAGCAACTCAGCACTATTTTTGTGCTTACCATGGGGAGTAATCAGTTAAAGGACGACCTGAAGAAAACTACTGATGAGCTTCAAAATAATTATGATGATCTTGAAGATAAGGATGACTAGGTGGTCGTGAAGACAGTTTCTCATAGCAAGGCGGAGGAGGAGGTTTGCAAGTTGAAGGACCACGCCAACACTGATGCCATCAGGTTCAAAATTTTAGAAGGGGCCCTTAAAAATGTTGGTGTCGAGCTTATTGCCTCCAACCAGGCACTTGACAAAGCAAACCAAAATCTAAAAAAGGTTAACCAGGAGTTTGCAAAAGCTAAGGAAGCTCCAGTAGAGGTTAAACAAACCTTGATGGAAAAATTCAAGTCGTCTGCTGACTACAATGTTGAAACCATGTCCATATTTCTTGATGGTTAACTCGAGAAGAGGATCATGAAGCATTACCCTCATATAGAAAATGTAATTAGTAAGTGGGAATGTGATGATAAAGAAACCACGACTTTAGCCGTTGAGAGCTGATAGACGTTGACGAGTCTTCCGCTAAAGATGATCAGGTCAGTGAAGCCAACCAGACCATTATTGTGGAGACATCTCTTCTTATTTCTCAGGATACCATCATGGCTAATGCACTTGTTGTTGTTGCTCCCTCGGTTGATCCAGAAGCTAATAAGACTAATGGAGTTTCCCCTGGATATGGAGATGCTCCCTTGGCTTAGTCCTTCTTAAACTTTAATTTTGTGAAGCTTTGTAATGGTCGTCTTTTATACCAAACATTTATCATTACGCATGTTTATGAATTTGAAATCAACTTATGTTTATACTTCTTATTTGCATGTACGTGTATGTTTTGACTTTGCCAATAACTTTGCTCGACTAAATTCTTAGCCACCACTTGTAGTTAAGTGTCATTTATGGCAATATATTTGATAAATAAACGTGGCCATATTTCACCGGCCTTGCAATTAGTTCTAGCCGTATAAACTCATGGTAGGATCGTGTGCACCTTCCATATTGACTTACTAGTTAGTAGGTGTTGGGGTAGACCTGCTAGTAGTTTAGATTTACGATCTTATGGTTAGATCTTATCAACCTGATCTACCTTACTAGCTGCCCGTTTTTAACAAACTTGATTCGTCCAGACATAGGATCTAACAATGCTCATGTCAGCTTATTGGTCGTATAAATGGATCTTATAGTCCTGACTATCTGTTAACATTAGTTTCATGAGTCCACCAAATGTACTGGGATATATCCTCTCATTAGCCAATTATAGTCAGATCTTGTCATCAATATGACTACACTGGATGCCTAAAACGTTTTGATTGGGACCTATTTAACAATTAGGACATATATGGAGCATGGTTAGGATTTTACTTGATGTGATCGATGATAAAAGAGATTAAATCTATGCTGAAAAAATTTAAAATGGAAACATATGTAGAGGATGGAGTTCGGATTCTCATTCATTACTTGAAGATGTGTTACAAGGAAAAAAATTATTTAAATGGTGTTTTACCTTTACAGTCTGTGATCTGCTCATCACTGGTAATACATTTTCAGGTGCTTAGCGTTTCGCACGTTCATAAATTGCTAACCCTCCAAAGTCTCAATTGTATATGTTCTAAGTCGTATGACAGCGAACACTTTGTATAGGTCATGAGAATTAAGTTCCAATTTGTTTCCTTTTTGAATGGCCTTCTTGCGCACACAGTCTCCTTCCTTTAGCGTGCTCGATTTTACCCTTTTATTGCAAAACTGAGTTATTCCCTACTAGTACGCTACTACTCGTAGCGTTGCACTCTCCCTTACTTCTTCTATGAGATACCGATCATGTTTCCTCATTAAATTGCTCTTTAGTGAGTCAAAGTTGAGTACCCGGTGGCTGGGTAAGCCAATATCAGTGGGCGCTACCTCCTTTGTGCCAAACGCCAACAGGAATGGGGTCTCGCCCATTTCCATTCTTGGTGTCACCCTATATGCCCAAAGAATAACTTGCATCTCATTGATCCTGTATCCGTTGGCATAATCCAACCTCTTTTTCATTCTGTCTAGAATTTTTTTATTTTTTACCTCTATCTATTCGTTCCATTGTGGGTGACCAGGTGCTAAGTGAAGCTTCTAGATTTTTGAACGTATACAGTAATCCTATAACCCTTTGTGTTGAATTGGGTGTCATGGTCAGTGATGAAGGCATACAACATCCCGTGATGATAGATACTATTTTTTCATATAAAATGGAAAACTTTTTCATACGGAATCTCCAACAGGGGCTCGACCTCCATTCATTTGGTAAAGTAGTCCACTGTTATGACCAGGTATTTGAATTTGAACCTCGTCTTCAGAAGTGGGATAACCAGGTCAATCCCCCACATGGTGAGCAACCATGGGGATGTGATCGGAGTCAATGAGGCTCCTGGACTCTTGTGGATTACGACATACTTCTGGCACTTGTCACACTTTCTCGCATAGTTTGTACATTCTTCTTTCATAGTGGGCCAATAGTAGCCTCAGTGTCCACTCGCTTCACTAATGATTTACATGTTGAGTGGGCTCCACACGATCCCTCATGCACTTCTTTTATCAAACCATTACCTTTATTAGGATGAACACATCTTTGTAGTGATATGATAAACCCCTTCTTATCAAAATTACACCTTCTAACACGTACCTTACTACTTTATAGCGGACTCTTCGTGCTTCTTTTAGATCAGTCGAAACTGCGTCGGTCTCCAAATATTCCCTAAAAGGGTCCCTCCTAGACAGTACCAAGTCTATCTCCATCCCAAAGACGCATTCTTCCTCTGTGTTGCACTGCATCAAGACCTCTATAGGTACTTTTCTTCTTAGCTCTACCCTCGTGGCTGACGCCAAATGAGCAAGTGCGTCTGCCCATGCATTTTCAACCCTTGGTATTCTAATCATTCGCACCACTGAAAATTTTGATAACGACGCTTTCACCTTCCCCAAGTGTTTCATCATTGACTCTTCTCTTGCCTCATACGCTCCGAGGACTAGGTTCACTACAAGATGGGAGTCACTATGCGCCAATACTTGTTCGGCACCTAGTGATTAAACCAATAGTTTTTCAATTCAACGAAAGTCTTATATATTATAAATTTCAGTAAATGACATATTCTTACATTTTTGTGAATTTAGACACTTTCTTATTCTTTCAATCAACTAAAATCATTGTTTTCTATAATCACATCTTTTTGTTTTTTTAAACATGTCTATACCCTTTTTAAAAATGGATCTTATGTATCTAGTATCATATGGATGATTTAGTTGCATTCAATCCCATGCATTTTTATTTGTAGTTGTTAGTCTTGTTAAGAGGTGATTAAAAATTTCATTGTACATGTATCATTTTCGTAAGGAAATGAATATGGGTGGCTATGAGCGATTATAGGACTTATTATAATTTAAAAAATACATGAGATGGTTGGCCACTAAAACTTTTGAAATAGGACTAAAGCCTGAAAAGCTACAAAAAAATCACTTGCACTCATTTGCAATACAACTATGGTCAATCGTTGATGAACTTCAATCTCAAAGTTATGCTTTTTTTCTATTGGATGTTGGAGTAAGACACTAACCAAACCTTAAGATTGCAACGTTAATTATGCAATACTTGCACCTACATATCTAGGTTTGCAATACTTGCACCTATAGATATTTCAAAACAAAAATTACAAAAAAAACTTAAATTCAATTAAAATCGTCTCAATATCAAACTAAATTAAATCTCGACTAATATAATCAGATTCTTTCATAACAAATTTTGGAATCTAAACAATTATGATTGGTATAAAAGAATCAATTATTCTTTTGAGATAAAGTAACTACATGTGACTTAAAAGTTTTGTTCATGAATTGGACAAACCACTCAATCCATCCCATTACTCCACAATTACAAATACAACACCATTGACCTGGGAATGCATTCTCAGCTCTCCTAGTGGTCATCCCAAGTCACCAAACTATCCAATTCAACATGTAGAAGCTCTTGACGCTGATTTTTCGAAGTACTCACATATAAATAGTTTGAAAATATTATATTGAGAGTAGAATATGAGTGAATGAAAAATAGTAAAGAATATTGTTATATTTATAGTTGGATTAATTACACTTACTCATGAACTTTACCTACCCCCTCCCCCCTCGTTTGTTCACTTCACCATCCAAATTTTTATTTCTCGATTTAACCCCTTCAACTTTCAAAATGACTTCAACTAACCCCTAACAATAACACTGTAAATTTTTTGGATGGAAAATATGTCATGTGCGAAGCACATGAGTGTATTTTTGTTCAAACAATATAAATTTTAAAAAATAAAAATTCCAAAATAATTCATTTAGAAAATATTTACAAATCTGAAAATTATAGAAAAAATTAAAAAAAGAAATAAAAGAAAAAAAATAAAGATCTAGAAATCACTAAATCACGAAAAAAATTTAAAATTTGAAATAAAAATATGAAAAATAATTTTTCTATTTAAAAAAATTCAAAAATTTAAAGAAAAACTTGTAAAGAATATGAAAGATATTGAAAAAAACTTTAAGATAATCTGGAATAAAAAAAATGCTAAAAAAGTTTGAAAAAAGATTTCTAATAGGAAAACACAGATTCCTAATTAAAAAAATAATATTTCCAATTAAAATTAGAAAAATATTAAAGATATGAAAAACACTGGATTTTTTTATAAAAACATGTGGAAATTGTGGAAAATATTTCAAACAGTGGAAAATTTGGAATATATATTTATATTCTAAAATTCAAGAAAAACTTTTAAATATCTAGAAAATCCAAAATATATATATATATTTATATAATACATGAATATACGAAGAAAAAAAAGTGCAAAACAACTTAATAAATATTTAAAATTGAGAAAATGATTCAAAAATATTTAAAACATTTGACAAAAAAATTATGAATAGTGAAAATTACAAAAACAAATTGAAAATGACTAAAAGCTTGTTACAAAATATGGAAATGATATTAAAAATTAGTTAAAACAATTGAAAAAATATATATTTAAACAATTCAAAAACATCATTGAAAAAGCGCATCTGAAAACATCCAGTTGCAACATCCCAAATCGCCCCCACCCACCCACCCCTCCTTGGGCAGCCAACAACTCCATCTCCCAAAACATATTTGAAAACTTTCAACCCTGAAATCTAAAATTTTCCAACCTATAACCGTAAGGGAGAGAGGGAGAGCGAGGGAGAGAGAGAGAGGGTTTGGGGCATTTTTCTATTTTCCCTTTTAATTTAAATTTTACAAAAATACCCTTAAACGTGATCATGTATCGCCACATGATCATTTTTTGTCCAATAAGTTAACGGTTTTAGTGTTAAGAAGTTACTTGAAGTCTATATGAAAGTTGAGGGGATTAAGTCAAAAAAATGAAAGTTCGGGTGGTGAAGGAAACAGATAGATGAAGTTCGGGGGGTAAGTGTAAATAACCCTTCAAAATTTGTAGAGATTAATTTTATAATGATAATTAATTCAATCTTACCAGGTGTTGATATAAAAAATTAGATTGCTTCTAATTATTCAATCACAGATAAATATAAATGAGACAAAAGATTTTTAAAGTGGTTCAGCCTTGTAAGAATGGCCTACGTCCACTGTTATGTTATTGCTAAGTGTTTGGGAATTCCCGATTACAAGTTCTATCAAGAAATTCCGGTCCCCTTTGAATAAGGATGATACAATGTATTTATAGCCATGAGGCTGTAAAGTGAAAGGGTAATACATTAAATGATGTACATATGAAAGGGTAATACATGCAATGCCCCTTAAGCGTGTGAGGCTCAAGCTTGCTCATATATTCAAAGGATAAATTTGGCCGAGGAGGATCGTCCGAGGAAGGTAAACAAAGAAAAGTTGGTCATTGGTTTTTCAAAAAACGACCTCACAGGTGTCCTATACCCTCACGATGATCCTCTGGTGATCAAAATGAGGATGAAAGAGGTGATGATTTCTAGAGTTCTGGTAGAAAATGGTAGCTTGGCAGATATCATGTTCTATTCGTGCTTCGATAGCTTAAACTTAAGATTATCTCAATTGGAACCTTATCACATACCTCTTCTGGGTTTTGCTGGTGAAAATGTGTTTCCACTTGGGACGATCAAGTTGGATATATTCATAGGTACATGGTCTGCTTGTCGAACAGAGAGAATACGATTCTTTGTGATGGATAAGAATGTTCAGTCATTTTACAACATCATCATGGGAAGAGTTGGTTTGAAAAAATTCAAAGAAGTCCCATCTATAGTACATCAGTGCTTAAAATTCCCAACAAACTTTGCAGTAGGAGTTGTGAAAGGTGATCAAAAAGTAGCTCGGGAATGTTATTATTCATCTGCCGAGCAAGAGGAGATTGAGGAATCAAGGAAAAAGACTACTACCTATCAAGTGGACGAAGGTACAGAAATTGAAACACTGGATCCTAGAGATGAATCTCAACTTGTAAAAGGACAGGTGGTGGAAGAAACAGAGAATGTCATTCTGGACGACGAGCACCCTGAACGAACAACTCAAATAGGTTCATCGTTGGATGCTTCAATAAAGCAGCAGTTGATAATTTTCTTGAAGTGTAGAAAGAAAACTTTTGCATGGAGTCATGGAGATATGCCAGGAATAGATCCAAATTTCTTATGTCACGAGCTCAATGTGAATAAGGAGACCAAGCCTGTAAAGCAGAGAAGAAGAGTATTTAGCCCCGAGAAGAATCAAGCTATACAAGAGGAGGTCGAGAAGCTCCAGAAAGCGCAATTCATTAAAGATGTTAAATACCCAGACTGGTTAGGAAATGTGGTGATGGTAAAGAAGAAAAACAATAAATGGAGAATATGTGTTGATTTCACCGATCTAAACAAGGCATGTCCAAAAGATCATTTTCCATTGCCTAGAATTGACCAATTGGTGGATGCTACCTCGGGGCATGAGCTACTCAACTTCATGGATGCTTACTCCGGCTACAACAAGATCAAAATGAAACCTGAAGATAGGGAAAGTACTTCTTTCATTACCCCTAGGGGAACTTATTGTTATAATGTTATGCCTTTTGGTTTGAAAAATGCAGGTTCGACATACCTGCGGCTGATGAACAAGGTCTTTGCCGAACAAATCAGTTGCAACATGGAAGTCTATGTCGACGACATGCTGACAAAAAGCAGGAAAGCTGCTGATCATCTAGTTGACTTAGGTCAGACCTTTGATCAACTGGATAAATACCAAATGAAACTGAACCCGATGAAGTGCGTGTTTGGAGTACGAGAAGGAATGTTCCCCGGGTACATCGTCAATCAGCGAGGCATTGAAGCAAATCTAGAAAAGATCAAAGCTCTTTTAGGGCTGCGATCTCCAACAACAAAGAAAGAAGTACAGAGTATCACAGGACGAGTGGCAGCACTCAACAGATTTGTATCCCGAGCAACTGATAGATGCCTCCCATTCTTCAAAACACACCGAAAAACTTTCGAGTGGAATGATGAATGCGAGAAGTCCTTTCAAGACTTGAAGAAGTATTTGGGAGCACCTCCACTGTTGTCCAGACCAGTAACGGGAGAAAAATTATACTTATACCTGGCAGTATCAGAGAATGCAGTTAGCTCGGAATTAATCAGAGTGGAGAATGGAATCCAGAAGCCAATTTATTACACAATTAAGGCTTTTCGAGGTGCAGAGATCAGTTTTCCAAAGCTGGAAAAATTAGCATTGGCATTAATTGAGGCGAGTAGAAGAATGAGGCCATATTTCCAGGCCCATACCATAGTCGTATACACCGACATGCCATTGAGACAAGCCCTTCATAAGCCAGAAAAGTCTGGGAGATTGATGTACTGGGCAATAGAGCTCGGTGAATATGATATAATGTATGAACCCAGATCATCACTTAAAGGGAAAGCAGTAGCTGATTTTATAGCAGAATTCACCTATCCTGACACCCCCGAGGAGCTAAAGTTGCTCGCCGATCAACCTGTGGATGTTATAGGGTCAATAAACACAGGCTCAGACCAATTTCGATTGGTAAAAGGGCATGTGGATGTTGCAGGATGTGGTGCAGGGATAGATGTCAGCACTCTGGACGAGAAACAAAAATTTCTCGTTGATCAACCTGTGGATGTTACAGGATCAACAAACACTAGCTCAGACCAACTCCGGTTGGTAAAAGGGCTAGTGGATGTTACAGGATCATCAAATTCGAGCTCAGACCAACTCCGGTTGGAAAAAGGGAGAGGAAAGATGATCGACGAGGAGTAAGAAATGTCAGGGGAGGATGAGAAAAAGCAACACATATTTCACCGAGGAGATCTGACAGATCAAAAATTTAAAGACGAGTTACCTATATGGAGGCTATATGTATATGGCTCATCTTGCACTGTAGGATGTGACGCGGGGATAGTTTTGAGCACTCCAGACGAGGTCGACATGGAATATGCACTACGGTTTCAATTCAAAGCTTCCAATAACGAGGCTGAGTATGAGGCCATGATTGCAAGACTTAATTTGGCAAAAATTATGGAGGCGCAACATGATATTGTTTTTAGTGATTCTCAATTGATTGTAAATCAAATGTTGGGAGTATATGCTGTTAGAGGATAATTAATGATAATATATCATGCAAAGGCGAAGGAACTGGTATCAGAATTTTCCGCTGTTCAGCTGGTCAGGATACCAAGAATGGAGAATGCGAGAGCAGACGCCCTAGCTCGACTAGCATCAGCTACTCACACCGAGCTACAACGAACAATCCCAATTGAAGTGTTAGCTGGTCGGAGTATAGATGAAGAACTGATGATGAACTTTATTACCCTTGATTTAGGACCATCTTGGATGGATCCCATCAGGGCGTATATCGAGGAAGGAGAATTACCAATTGATAAGCTCGCAGCCAAGAAATTGAAGTTTAAAGCTCCTCAGTATGTATTAACTAATGGTATTTTATATAGACGAGGAATTATAGAAGGTTTACAGAGATGTGTACATCCCTCCGAGGTGAAAGAACTGATTGAAGAGATACATGAAGGATCTTGTGGAGCACATGTGGAAGGTCGGACGCTCTTGCAAAGGGTGATGACACAAGGATACTACTGGCCGACGATGAGGGTTGATTGTATAGCCTATGCTAAGAAATGTGACAAGTGCCAGCATTTTTCCTCCATCCGACGAACTCCACAAGCATTGTTGACGCCTATAACTTCCCCTTGTCCATTTGCCATGTGGGGGATAGATTTGGTTGGACCATTGCCAATGACCAGGCAAAGATTTAAGTACCTCATCGTCGCAGTGGATTATTTTACTAAGTGGGTAGAAGCTAAGCCTCTGATCGATATGACTTACGAGAAGGTATATCAATTTGTCTGGAAAAACATCTTTTGCAGATATGGTCTTCCTCATGCATTCATCACCGACCATGGAACGCAATTTGATAATGAGGAATTTGCTGATTACTGCCATCAGTCCAACATTTTAAAGTTCCATTCAGCACCAGGTCATCCCCAAAGTAATGGAAAAACTGAAGTGACGAACAGGACATTGCTAAACGGATTAAAAAAAGGCTAAGTGAAGCTAAGGAAAATTAGATTAACGAGCTGCAGTCAGTACTATGGGCTTATCGTACTACTCCCCGAGCAGCAACTGGAGAATCACCATATATGCTGGCGTTTGGAAGTGTGGCTGTAATACCTGCCGAGTTGGGTTTTTCAACACACAGAGTGCTGAATTTCAATTCCCCAGTAAGCGACTTAATGAGAAGATTGGATTTGGACATGCTCGAGGAGGTTGGAGAAGAGGCAGCCATTAGGAATGCTGCTTACCAACAACGGACAACTCTGTTCTATAATAAGAGGGTGAAGAAATGCGACCTAAAAGAAGGAGATTACGTGCTAAAGAAGGTCATTCAGAAGCATAATAAGTTAGAAGCAAACTGGCATGGACCATACCGAGTTACAGAGGTTGTTCGACCAGGAACTTACCGAATAGCAACTCTAGAAGGAGAAGAGTTTAAGAATGCATGGAATACTTTGCCAAAAATTTTGATTTGAAAGTAAATAAATGAAAACAAATGACCCCATTCCTGAAAGATAAGGGAAACCCCAACACTGGCTCGGACCAACTCCGGTTAGTAAAAGGGCAAGTGGATATTAAATTCGAGCTCAGACCAACTCCGGTTGGTAAAAGGGCGAGAAACCATACTCCTTTGGTTAGGAGGCGTACACTAGCTTAGACCAACTCCAGTTGGTAAAAGGGGAAGTGGATATTAAATTCGAGCTCAGACCAACTCCGGTTGGTAAAAGGGCGAGAAACCAAACTCCTTTGGTTAGGAGGCTTACACTGGCTCAGACCAACTCCGGTTGGTAAAAGGGCAAATGGACATTAAATTCGAGCTCAGACCAAGTCCGATTGGTAAAAGGGCGAGAAAACATACTCCTTTGGTTAGGAGGCTTACACTGGCTCAGACCAACTCCGGTTGGTAAAAGGGCAAGTGGATATCAAATTCGAGCTCAGACCAACCCTGGTTGGTAGAAAGGCGAGAAACAAAAAAAATGCCAACTCCGGAAGAAAAATATATTTTACAAAAATTCCGAAGTTGGTCAAGAAAGAAAATATTACCAAGTTATATTGGTAGAAAAGAAAAATTGTACCAAGTATGGTTGTTCGGGGATAAAAACCCACTAACTGTAGTTGGTCGACGAGGAAAAATGTTCCAAACTGTACCAAGTATGGTTGGTCGGGGATAAAAACCCATTAACTGTAGTTGGTCGACGAGGAGAAATTTTCCAAACTGTACCAAGTATGGTTGGTCGGGGATAAAAACCCACTAGCTGCAGTTGGTCGACGAGGAGAAATATTCCAAACTGTACCAAGTATGGTTGGTCGGGGATAAAAACCCACTAACTGTAGTTGGTCGACGAGGAGATATGTGCCAAACTGTACCAAGTATGGTTGGTCGGGGATAAAAACCCACTAACTGTAGTTGGTCGACGAGGAGAAATATTCCAAACTACACCAAGTATGGTTGGTCGGGGATAAAAACCCACTGATTGTAGTTGGTCGACAAATTGCATAATATTGTTATTTTTAACAAGTCAAGATAGTCGACAATCAGTTGGTTAATCAATTACAGTTGGTCGACAAATTACATAATATTGTTATTTTTAACAAGTCATGATAGTCGACAATCAGTTGGTTAATCAATTACAGTTGGTCGACAAATTACATAATATTGTTATTTTTAAAGTCAAGATAGTCGACAATCAGTTGGTTAATCAATTACAGTTGGTTGGCAAATTACATAATATTGTTGTTTTTAACAAGTCAAGATATTCGACAATCAGTTGGTTAATCAATTACAGTTGTTCGGAAAATTACATAATATTGTTATATTCTTTAACAAGTCAAGCTCGTCGAAAATCAATTGGTTAATCAATTACAGTTGGTCGACAAAACACAAAACATTGTTATCTTTTTAACAGAGATACATACACAAATGAAAAACATTTTTACAAAGATAATAGCAATCAACATTTGAAAACAAAATTATATGTATTTCATTAATGAAGTACAAAGACGAATACATTGATTTGAAATGTATAAACAACTATTACATTAAAGAACCCTATTCTATTGGTCTCTTTCCTTGTGCTTTTGAAACAGGCTCCTCGCCAGCAGGAGGATCTTCTAAGCAAAGAGGAGAGTTAATAAAATTCGAGTCTCTAAGCATTCTGACATTCATTATTGAAGGTGTATCCAATAAATGCTTCGGACGAGATAATTCGGCCTGGGAATGCAGGTTATAATCACCTAGATATTTTGAGATCAGGCTGCGAGGAATGGCACGAGTAGGGATCCAGCTCAAGTCAAGCTTGAAGGGCGGATTTGGTAGATCAAGCAGTCCTGGGTCATGATAGTCCCATAAATAGTGACCTTGCTCCACTTTCAGTATACCCAAAGCATTTAACCATCCTTGTTTGTAACCCTCATTATTAGCATTTTCAATGCGAGCATCCAAGTGACAAAGAGCTTCGTTGTAACCTGCCATCCAAAATTCATGAGGTTTTTTATGGAATTGGAAAGTTAGTCTCTCTAACTTCTCGTGAAGGTTTTTGGCAAAAATATCCTTGTGCTCCAATGCAGACTTCTGTGAGGCAAGCTCCACCTCCATTCCTTGGATTTTCTTGGACATTTGAGACAAGGCTCGATCCTTTGCATTCAGCTGGAATGCTTGGTTTTCCAATGCCCTTTGAGTACGAGCTTCTTCCATGATAGGACGAGGAATTCTTAGTCGTCCCCGAGCAGGTGGAGTACTTTGTTCCTCGACAACATTTAGAGCAACTCTTCCTCGCCCCCGAGATCCTCTTCCTCCTCCCCGCACAGCAGCAGAAGGGCTAGCTCTTCTCAGATTTTCCTGTTCTTCTCGTAACTTGGCATTCTCAACTTCTAAGAAGGAGAATCCTTCATCGATGACAGGTACCAAGGTAGTTGATGATGAAGCAGTAGACCTCAACTGAGCTAATTCCTTTTGCAGATTATTGTTTTCCTGCTCCAGTAGCTCAGCGATTTGCCTATGCACTTCAACCTCTGCCCTCAATGTTCTCTCTCTCATTTCATAGCCAGCAAGCATCTTGTCATGGCCTTTTTCAGCACCGAGTTGTTTGAGTTTCTTCTCATACCCGTCGTGCAAAAGAGTTGAGGATTCTTTATACTGCTACTGAAGCTCACCGAGAGTGCCTTACAGGTCTTCAATCATCTCGTAATAAGCCACATTATTGGCTACATCATGATCAAGAAGACGCTTTAAGTATTGATAGGCCTCAACTGCTTGATCTGAGACATCTCGCCCAAGGATGTCTACAATTTGGGACTTGTCCAAATCAGTATGACCAGCTTTAAAATGTTCGTTGCATTGTCGGAGCAAAGTTATGTCATGATCAGACAGCAATTCGAATCTAGCCATAAACTATCAAAGAAGAGAAAGGCGAGAGTTAATAAGAAAGCAACAGAACATCAACAATATAGAGGAACAGAAAAAGGTAATTTTATTACATCATAGAAAGGAGTACAATGTTTTCAGAATACAAGTGTAAAAAGAAAATAAAAACTACCGAACAACTTCACACCTTTTCCTTGTATCCCAAGACTTTCTCGGGAGGCTGGGACGAGGAGCTCGGTTGCTCGGTGAGAACAACGATTTGGATTGAAGGAGAAGGAAGTTGGTCAGATGGAGGAGGCACATATGAAATCTCCTCGGTGGCAAGCTGAATGGGTTGGAGGGAAAGAACTTGATCACCCACAACCATTGAAGATTCTTCGGAGGCAGCTTCGTCCTCTTCTTCATCTTCAATATTTGGGGGAGGACTTGGAAGGTGTTGCTAGAACAATTTTGAACCCTCATCAACCTTTAACTCTTGCAGGGCATCCACCCAACCATCTCGGAAGTACTTCAGACTTCCATACTGCACCTGAGACATCATCACTGCCACCCCCTTATTCCATCCTTTGTCCCAGCTGGTGCTGAAGGACTTTTTCACTGCCACTTTTCTTTTCATTTTCTCCGAGGAGAGATTCTCGGATAGAACATCCTCGGTGGCCTTCAACTTAGCCTCCACCTCCACCTTCTGGCGATTCACTTCTCGCAGAAGGGACAACTCTTCCTCTGCCACTTTCAGCTTGTTTTCAAGCTCGCCAAATTTCTTAAGCTTCTCGTCAAGCTTTTTATTCTCCTCCTCCAAATTCTTCATTTTATTCTCCAACCCCTTGGAGACCTCATCAAGATGCACCTTCTCTGCCTCTATCAAAACTATCTTCTTCTCCCAATCATCTTTATCCTCGTCATATTTCTGACGAGAATCCTTCAAAGATTGGGACAGACCCAGTAAAGCATCCTCTACACCGGACGAGGAGCTGGAAGCCTTGATTGCTTCATCTTTCTTCACTATTAAGTTAAAACAATTCACCAGCTGGAAAAAGGAAATAATGATAAGTCAGTACAGAGATACATGTATTAAGGGAAAGAAAGAAATTTCAGGATAAGAGAAAACTTACTGAAGCAATGTGTTGAGTAGCCAAGGATGTAAGCATATCCCGAGGAAGATTCTCTTCAACTCCTTGGACCTCGAGAATAATCCAAGTCTTCACCGAGCTCATGGCAGATCTCGGGGGGATAATGGTGCGAACACCAGCACCACTAACTGGGAGCTGGGGGATGTCTTCAGTCAAATTGACTGAGGAGCTTTTCTTCAGTCTCCTTGGGGGCACCGCATCAGCTTCAACTAAGGAAGAACTCTTGGTTGGGTAGATGGTGATCACTTCCCTAGGAGCATTTTTCTTGCTCCAAGCCACTGGGGGCTTCTCGGCAACCTTTTGGATTACAGCATAGGGAGCAACATCTACTTTATTTGTCCCCTCTGGGACATCAGGCTTGTTTCTTTTTGCCTCTCCAACTGAGGCATCTTTCTCAAAGATGGCAGGAACTCTTCTCTTACCCATCCTCTTACTTAAAGGAATATGAGATTCTGGAGAAGAGTCTTCTAGAGCTCGAACTGAATCATTGGTGCTGATCACAGGGCGAGTAGTGAAGGATTATGTATAACTCCTGTACAGCAACAACTATGAAGCAGACCTAATATGCTCGTCTACAACTCTCTGATGCAAGCCCCAGATAAGTTTCAAATGCTTAAAGTTAACTTTTGATTCTTTTGGAGTCTTTCTCTTGCTGTCAACTGGAAATAAATACATAGTGAAATATCAGTCACTCATTTTATCAAGCATAATGAAAGCACAATTTCATAAATAAAATGAGGTAAAAATAATCTATCCCATTTCCATATGGAGGGCATTTGGGACCTTGGTATACTTCATCTCCAACTAAAGGGGCATGCTGCCAATTTTTAATAACTACCCCATGTTCAAAATAGTCCCTATTGGCATCAGGGAGGTTAACTACTAAAGCCCTACTCAAAAACCTGGTTTTTAAATAAAAAATGTTATCTAGAATAGCTCATCTATAACAAAACATTATCTCAGGAATTCCTACGCGAGTTCCATGAGTTTGATTTTATTTATGCACCCCATTAACTATCCTCCATGTGTTGGGGGATATTTTTGCAGGAACAACATCGAAGTACTAACAAAATTCTAAGCATAAGGGGTTTGGTGGAAAAGAAAATCCACACTCAGCAAGGAAGAGGCTGGGGAACCAATTTCCCTCAGCTAAGCGAAAATAATTTGAAGGCTCAGAAAGATCTTCCAAAGTTACCCAAGAAGGGATGGAAAAATCAGAACGGAATTTTTCAAGAGATTCAATAACATAAACCATGGTGAGTAAAAGATATGAAGAAAAGGGAAGAAGATCTTATAGAAGAAAAGGAGATATGTTGTCAACGAACAAAGGAAGGGATGAACGCATAAGAGAGAAAAAGACTATGGAAAACTCGAAAGCAGAGATTGGAAAAGGTAGAAGGCGATGGGTTTGCCTATGAAGCTTAAATACTTTGCCTCGGGAAACGGCGGAAGAAATGATTACAAAAAGAAACTACTACGCTTCCGGCGGCTAAAAGGACAAAAAGTGCACGAAGATCGAAGCTTTCATAGAAATTCAAAAAAAGTCATATTCTGCAAATTTGGAAGGAAGATTAAATATGGGAAAATGTTCCCAAAAACTAGGAAGGTCATTTAATATTGGCATATATTGAGAAGGAATGTTCCATACTCCTCAAATTTCGAACTATGAAACATTGGGGGCTTCTGTTGATACCAAATTTAGTCTGCTGACATGGCCCAATTGACTGAAGACATGTGGCAATCTACATGGCGACAACAAATACTTTCGAGGAACTCACACGCTCCGAGATACCATACTACAACGAGGAACATTGTTTCCCCGAGGAAGTCATACGCTCCGAGGAACTCATATGCTCCGAGGAACTTACACTCTCCGAGGAACTCTTGAGTATCAAGAAGCTTAGGCGGTCCGAGCAACTCAGGCGGTCCGAGTTGCACCTCGAACAAAGCATTAATAGCTGGATAATCAACGGACTGACTATTCATTAAAAGCTTATCATTCAGACGCACACGTTTAAGGGGAATTGAATGTATTACCCTTTCATATGTACATCATTTAATGTATTACCCTTTCACTTTATGGCCTCATGGCTATAAATACATTGTATCATCCTCATTCAAAGGGGACCAAAATTTCTTGATAGAACTTGTAATCGAGAATTCCCAAACACTCAGCAATAGCATAACAGTGGACGTAGGCCATTCTTATAAGGCTGAACCACTTTAAAAATCTTTTGTCTCATTTATATTTATCTGTGATTGAATAATTATAAGCAATCTAATTTTTTACATCAACACCAGGCATTCTCTCCTTTCTAGATTTTGTGTCCTTTTTAAGATACTTTACCGCCCCATTTATCTAAATCACATACCTTATTTTCTTTTACATAGATATCAAATGACAAAGTTACGCATGTCTCAATTTGCTCAAAATCCCGAGCGAACAACACTTAGGCTGTGTTTGTTTTTTCATCTGAATCTGAAATTTGAAGACTCAATCTGAAGTCTGGACTTCAGATTCAGACTTGAAATGCAATTCTACCTCTTAACCATTAAGAGCCAAATATAACTGTTAGCCTCTTAATCATTTAAAAAAACAAACACTTTTTGGTACCTTTTAAGTTTGAATGGTTCAGATTCAGACTTTAGAGGTAAAAACAAACAACACTTTAGATTTTTTGCCTAATACAAAAGAAAATAATTTAAATAAATAGGCAAATGTGTGTTTAGAACACAACGGCACAATTAGATTCGACCCATTTTTTAAGATACAAGTTGAGTTTGAACTTGGTGGATATCTTGTCATGAATGAGATCTCCTAAAAAAATTGTCATACAATTTTGGGTGAGATGAAAAACTTATAAATGTGTGCATTTTCAACCTTGGAACTTTTGATGATCATCTCACCCACTTTCGAACATAAATTATTTATGATATATTTATTTTGCGTGTGTGGAGAATGTTCCACCGTTGTTTAGCTAAAAAATTCATTTTTTTCTCTAATGTTTGTTTGTATATATGAAGGGTGGCAATTTGGGTTACTCATGTCATTTTAGGTTGTGTTGCTTTTGTTTTGAGTACTCTTAAATCTACACAAGTTAATCGTGTCATGTTCGGGTCATATTGAGTTATTAAAGTAAACGAGTTATCATGTCAAAAATTGAGATCTCTAATTCTATCAAATTTCAATCGATAATACCGTCCAACTAGGCATGTCAATTAGTTGGATCTGGACCCGGACCCGATCCGTATCATAGGGTCTGAGAATATTTTTTTGGACCCGAGACCCGCAGACCCATTTATTAAACAGGTAGGTTCTGGATCTTATACAAGACCCGGGCTCGAAGACCCGACCCGAATTGTACATTATTATTATTTTATATATATATATATATATATATATATACTAAAATTTATATATATTTATAAATATATCTTATCAGTATAACATGTAAGTATTATATATAATAAATATAAGTAATATATGTTTTATTTATACTACTAATATTCTATAATCCATTACAAAATATTTTAATTTAAGATTAAAAAATAAAGAAGGGGGATAAAATAAAATAAATTTATATATTTGACCAGGCCCGGACCCGAACGGATCCGCGCCTGGAACCAATATTGTAGACCTGATGAAGACCCGAACCCGATCCCAATGAAGACCCGATTACATGGATCTGGATCTCCCTAAACCCGTCCCGTTGACAGGCCTACGTCCAAAGATGCTACCCCATTTATTGACCAGAGTATCCTTCCACATACTCATAATTTTACCATGTATTGAAGTGATCCACATTTTACATAAACGTCCACTCACCGAGGAAAAAATAAGACCTTGTGGACAAGAACCTTTAAATTATATAACTATTCATTAACATCCTAATGTTCAATTTGGAATTGATAAACTCATCACCAACTCTTTTAACTTTCATACTTCTGTCTAGACAAAGATAATTAAGTTAAGAACAAAGGTTTGTTGAGGAGAAATCAGATATACCCATTACACTAATCTTTAATTGCAGCAGTAGCACTATAAATGTATTTGACACTTAGAATTACATGGTTAGAATAAACCACGTTTCATTAAACTGTTGCAGCCATACAGTGCTATCTTTCAAATATTTTCAAGTATTATATAGCTATAATCCTTTAGATTTCTTAAACATCCGGGTTTCTTCATAAACTACCCATTTCAACTGCAGTAGAATACACAAAACAAGATATTGAAAAGAATGAGTACTTGCATATCCTCTTTTGGTATGTGTGTGTGACAAAGAGGACAAAATATTTAGAGTAAATTACACTAGTGGCACCTGAACTTTGCTCATTATAAACATTGCCCTCAAATTTATTTATTTTTTTGTAACATTTAATCCCCTAAACTTGGCCCTTCCATTAACTTTTCCGTTAAATTTAACTGAATGTTTTTGCGTGACTTGTAGGGAAAAATCGTTTTTCAGCACCCCAATAGGTAAATTCCATATCCTAACTAATTATTTAGAAAGTAATAACACGTTTTATCCAAGTCTTTTTTGTCTCTGTAATGGGTTTGGGTATGGTTTGAAATTATTTTAGGTTAATTATTTAGAAAGTAAAGACATAATTATCTGAGATTTATTTTTTGTCCCGAAAATGGGTTTGGGCAAGGTTTAAAGTTGTATTAGGGATATAGGGTTTGACTATGGGGTGATAAACGACGTTTTGCCTTTGCAAAATAATTTCATTAGATTTAATGGAAGGACTAATGTTTCAAATTTAACATAGTCTAGGTGTTTAAGCATTACCAAAAAAATAAGGCCAAAATGTTACAATATGCGAGAGCCGTTACTGTAATTTACTTGAAATTTAATAAGGACAATGCTATGTGCACCAAAGAATTGTACCAAAATTACACTAAATGATGTGACTGCATACAATAAATGATTTTATGACAACGTACGACAATTTATTGTACTGGCACATCATTTGGTGTAACGTTTGGTGCAATTTCTCAGCAAACATAGCATTTTCCATTCAATATAGTGTGCGTTTGATTGCAAAGGTGGAAAAAGATTGAATCAGTTCAATTTTATGAAAAGTTTGAGAAACCTGAACAAAAAGATGGACAGCTCGTGGAGATGTTATGTCAATTTTTCGCTTTTACACAAGTAAACATCTCGCCAAGCCGTCCATATCATTTTCTGCACTTTTTCCAATTTCTCATAATTCAAACTGATTTTTAATATATTCCACATTTGCAATCCAACACACCCAGATAGTTTCGTAATAGTCTCCCTCAACATGTGATCTTTTTCACTCTTTTATCACTTGAAAAGAAAAATGAACACATTAATAACTTGACAAAAGTAATATCCATTGTGTATAACCTGTTATATATATATATATATATATATATATATATATATATATATATATATATATATATATATATATATATAAAGAGAGAGAGAGAGAGGGAGAGAGAGAGAGTACCATGACAGAGGGGGTGAGTATGGTTAAATGATTGAGAAGTCCCGTGAAAAAGATGGTGGGTGGTCCCATTTTAAAAAGTTTAAATGTACAATCCAGAAAGCCAGTGCATGGGTACTTCCCATTTGCATCGAGTTGCATATGATACATGGTTTTCTGGACATTCAAATATGGTAAACTGCAGGCTGAAGCCAAGAATCCTGAAATAGGTCCCGCCCCTAAAAACACAAACATGCAAATGTTGTTCAAATATGCAAATACACTTATTGCAGTAATACAATGTAAAATAGGACAAACAATAATGAGAAGAGGAACTGTACAGAAATAGAAATATATAAAACTAACATTCATAAGATAGATTTGTTCTCTCTATGTTTAAGGTTGTTGAGAAACTGTCTCCGAGAATAGAATAGATTTTCATCCCTAGCGAAGTAGCATTCCAACCGACCAATGTAGGGGTGGTAATTTGTGTTTTTGGGTCAGATTTTGGCCTTTCACAAAATGACATGACATGACATTGTGATTTTTTTACCTAACATGAACGCAGTCCATTTAAAACATAATGTCCAATTATACACAAAATAACGAGTGAATACAGATAACACCATACAACACTAGTCATAATTTTAACACGATTTCATGTCAGAAAATCACAACACGAACACGACATATCCACTCAATTTCGAGTTGTCGAACAAACTCAAGTTTATGTCTTGTACTCGAACCAGAGAAAATGGAGAGAGAGAGAGAGAGAGAGAGAGAGAGAGAGAGAGAGAGAGACTAAACATCACGAATTTTCTATCAAAATAAAATACTTTCCGCTATGATTAGAATAAATTTCTCCAGTTTATCGACAATGTCAGATACACCAAGACTGTAACATTCTTAGCAACTACGGCCCAAAGAGAAAACCCAAACATAATTATATCTCACAACTCTTCCTTTTCTATAACCTTTTCATCGAAAATCCTCAAATATCTTTCCATCCCAACCTTCCATGTCATGTGAAGAACAATACAATGCCATATTTACTTGGCTGACTTTCAATTTCTTCCCCCATTCCATTTGAAAATATGAAGCTCAGTACATCTCTTTGGAATAGTCCTATAAACCCAAAGAATTCAAAAGATTCATCCCCCCAAACCATGGAAATGAACAGTATAGGAGAATACATCACTGTCCAGACAACTTAATGTGATGACTCTCTTTTTCGAGAAAATTGTTGATTCTTCTTTGATGGCAAACCCTGTTAATACTTGCACTTTTGAGGGAACCATTGCCTTCCAAGGAAGTTGAACTTGAATCAAAATAATAGAGAAGGAAGTGTGTTGAGTCACAATGATGGAGAAGGAAATTGAAACCACCAAAGAATCGAAATCAGACTTGACAGAAATCACTTGCGAAAAATCCAAAATCCATAACCTCCTACTGAAGGCAACTCGAGAAAGTAAGATACTCATCAAATCCACAATCATTAAGATTTCTTCTCAAAGAAATGTCCTAAGATAAAAGTACGCATGACAATGCAGTAAAGTCAAAGAGGGAATTCAAAATCCAAGCATCTTCCTAAATGTGAATTCCCCACCCCCTCCCCCCACCCCGCCCCACACCACAACAAAACGAACTTTTTGAAGAAAATACTCTTGATCCTTTGAGAGAAAAAAAATCCATGGGCCTCTAAAAGACACCCTAAATACCACACTAGTGTCTCATACATTGTCTTAGAGAATATATTTACTTATAATGTTAGAGCACCAAAATCAATCTTGTTCCATGGGAATCTGCAAAACTATTTTCGTAAGACTCCAACATTTCTTTAGGTCAAATTACCCAATCCCGCCCCCCTACCTTTCTTTTCTTTTTTCCTACTATAATCCCTCCCCACAAAAAGGTACCTCATTAGTCTTTCAATAACATTGGAAACCAGAGTGGGTAACTTAAAAAAAAGAAGAGAATATATATATATATATATATATATATATATATATATATATATATATATATATATATATATATATATATATATATCAAGGTTCTAAAAAACGTGGGGAATGATCGAGGCATGGAGGCCAAGCCTTAAGACTTATTAGCCTAGGTGGGCCTTAGCCGTAAAAAGGCATTTAGGCCTTCTTAATATATTTTAATATTTTTTAACCATAACAAGGCTATTAAAATACTAAAATTGTACATATCATAAAAATATTTCTGAATATTTGCAAATTAAAATACTATTTGATGATTTTGGATGAGATAATGGTCTGGTTTGAAAAAAAAATTCTTTAAAAGGCGATATCGTTTCACTAAAGCATTGTTGTTTTTTGAAAAAAAAGTGCGCCTTAAGGGTTTTACCAAGGATAAGGCGTAAAAAACTTAAGGCGGGACGTTTCTCCGAAGCCTTAACCTAGGCAGAGCCTAAGCGAGTTTTTTAAAACAGTGATATATATATATATATATAGACAGATATTTTCTTAAACAGACCCCCTTAAAGAACGGATTAACGAACTTTTGTCCTTATCTCGCTGTGGTCCCCTCGTGATCCCTAAGACATTTTGTTATTTTCCTTAGATGGTCCCCCTCTTGTCTTATGCTAAAATCCCATATTAAGACTATATACTTAAAAGAATTGTAGTTTAGACCCAAGTTGGTATCAAGACCTTAATAACTTTAGAAACTCACCAAATTCCGACCAAAACCCTAATTCTGGTATTAGAGACATAAGACGCTCCTTTTAGACTTATAAAGACTTTAATGCCATTGGGATTTATCCCTCGCATTTACAAAGATATTTTTGGAACCAACCCAGACTACCAACTTTTACCCATGACTAATTTAGATCAAGAAGGTTGTTTAACCACACACATACACAGTTGTTCACACGCTGAACATATCCCAGCTAAACACGCAGACAACAGATAAGTCACTGCTAGTGCTATTAATAGCATATTAGATCAAAATAAGTGTATACTCCTTATTTTAAGACAATTAATTAAAGACACTCAAACCCTAGAAAGAGAGATAAAAAATATCTCTAAAAGACTACTAGGAATAGATAATCAAATCCCAATAGACTTAGTATAAGTTCTAAAAGAAATAGATATTAAGACTAATCATATAGAAGTCCTTAACAAAGACATTTTAGAAATTAAAACTTTAACTAAAAATCAAGACAGTGAGATAATTAAACTTACCAAAGAACAAGCTAAGCTTATCCCTAGATTAGATAGTTATCTTCCTAATGAAGATAGTTAGATCAGACTGGAATGAAGTACCAAGATACCTCTCCATTCAGACGTTAGCAGATTTTTACCAAAGAATTTTAGAAGAGATAAACGATGATAGATTTTATTATAAGATAAATGAAAATGAGATTGCCAACGGCTAAAGCAACTAGACTCATATTAGAAAGTCTAAATTTAATTTCTGCATCCATAGCATCTACCCAATACTATAACAGTAGCTTTGTTAAAGACTTACATTTAGATTTAAAGGGTAAGGTGGAGGATTAATCACCTTCTACACAACCTTTGTTAAATTCCAACAAAATTTAACAAATTATCTTAATAATATGGAAATCCATAACCTATCCAAGATGGATAGTATTATTAATGAACTTAGAGTAGACATGGCCCAAGTAGAAGAAAAATACGAAGAAATTATAAGGGGAATTAAGGTTGTATATAATAAGCCTTCCCAAGCAGAAATAGACCCTCCTTTTATTCTAACTCGTCTAGATAAAATAGAAAAAAATTATAGAATCTATAGAAATTTGATCTATGCAACAATAATAAAAAGATAATGAAGTAAAAGACTATATTACAAATGTTGCCAAATCCCTAGTTAATTCTCTAGCTAAACATAGTGAAGAAATTTCTGAGAAGACAAGAAAAGAGAATAAGAATTTTAAAGAAGAAATCCTTAGTTAGATAAAAAGACAAAAAGATTATTTAGATAAAAAGACAAAAAGATTATTCATACTTCTTGGAAAGAATTGCAAAAAGACTTGAACAGGAACAGGTAACCACCTGTAAATTTAAAGAACCCCATCCTATAGAAACTAGAGAAAGGAAGACCATAGGTAGAAGAGTCATAAATGACGGATTAGATAAGACAAGTAATATAGTTTAGTCCATCCCAAATATTGGACAGAGTAATTGTATGCTCCAAAGACTTAAGGATTCATCCTCCAATGTTATAACATGGTGAAAGAGAGAAATTTCACCAATCCTCTCCAATGGAAAGAGTGGGTTGAAGTTGACTGGAAGATTATTGAAGAATCCATTCATAATGGACAACTTCCAGCCGTTAGATACATAGACTTGTTTAAAGAAGGTGCCACTCCTAAGACTCCTAATTATAACATGACTTACTATTGTAGGAATTATGTGTTAGACAAATCCTATACTGAGCTCCAAGTATTTGACTCAGAATGACTTAGATCTAGAGGTAGTGATAGGAAGTTCCAATTCCTTAACTTTGGACCTTTTTAAGCAAGAGTCCAAGAATTACATAGACCTCAAATAATATCAGCATATTGTGTTGTTTAGTAGATAAGAGATGGAAAGATTTTGAGAAAAGACTTATTGGGATAGCCCAATTAGAAATGTCAGACAACATAGGATACTTTAATGTCATTCCAACATTTATAGTAACCATAGACACAACCAAACATTTTAAGTTAGTCTTATATGCTAGTGGGTATGACGACTATATTATTCCATATGCTAATATAAATATAGAATTCCAAAGCTTTGTGAAGTTCTCCCAATTTCCTTAGGAAGGAATGCAATTGGGAATTCCTAGTGGTAGACTTAATGAAATAATTTTAGTAAGAACCAATGTTTCAGACTACAATTATACTTACAGTACACTGGACCTATGAAAGAAAAAGCTAGGACCCTTTGGCAATTGACAGAATTTCAAGAAACTACGACTATACAAAATAAACCTTTATTTATTAATCAAGACTATGTCACTTGAAATGTTACCATCCATTTTGGTACTCCTAAAATTGTCAATAAGAATATCCAGACCGAAGAAATAAGATTTAGGAATATAGGAGAAACCATAATCAATGATCCTTCAGAAGGAGAATGTAGTAGTAAGACTAGTGCTAGTTTACTAAGACAAGCCCTAGTAATTAGATCAAAAAGATCATTTGAACAACAAGACATAGTTAGAGAAAAATCTAGGATCCAAAACTTTGGACATGAACCCTCAAAAGTGGACATGAAGATATTTAAAGATCACCTTAAGAAAAGTCATTCTATTAGATTTCAAGAAAGAGAAAGATTTAATATGATAGCCCAAGACCGCATATTAAAATTAAAAGAATCTAATAATACAAAGGGACTTCTTAGAAACTTAAGACTAATAGAAGAAGGAGAAGAAAGATTAATGCCAGCTACATAAGTAGAGCCTAATTAACAAGAGATAGGAAGTAGTAGGCTAGAAGATGCTCCTAGACTTTTTAGTAAACCAATAGGAATAAATATTCCTATATACTCAAGCACTATTGTAAAGACCAAACCTGATTATCTTAAAGACTTTCCAACTAGTGATAAGATTTTTACTCCCGTTAAGACTATGGCAAGCCAAGCCATAAATCCAGTTGGGATATACCTTAACTTATAGAATGTCTAAGATAGGAAGAAGGCCATACATGAATGGAGTAATCAGGTGAATATGTGTTTTGCATCTAATAAACAATGGGATGCAAGTTCATGCAAACAATACGTTGAACAATCCATTAGAGGTATTGCAAAAGACTATTTAGATAGTTTAAGAAAAGCTGCAGACGAAGAATCCTTAGCTAAGATTGGGAAAATGGTGGAAAAACTAGAAGAAAAATCAATTGAAGAATACATTTAATTGTTCACATCAGAATCCATTGGAGTTGGACATTTAACTCAAATCAATGAATAAGACACAGCAAAAACTAAGTTATCCCTCCTTAGCATTTGCAAATTAGATAAGATAAATGAATATAACAATAAATATGAGCAGCTATATTACCAAATTAATGAATTTGGAGATACTTTAAAAGATGAATACAATAGGAAGATATTAGCCATAAGACAGATCCTAATTAATGAATATAGGAATTGGCCAGGAGTAGAAGGAGTTAAGAATAACTCCCTTGGAGAAAGAATCAATTTCGCCAAAGACTATATCATATATAAGGGACATGATATAACTGAAGGAAAGTTAATAGAAAAAACTTTCAAATCGATCCCTCCAATCAAAGACAAAAGAGAAATCGCTCCAATCCAATGGGGATGTGGTTGTGAATCTAAGAAATTCAAAAAGAAATTAGAACGGAAACAGAGGAAGTTTAACACTAGACCTTTAGGATTTCCAAAGAAGTATAGATTTAGACCATCTACTACCTTTAGAGAAAAGAACCCTAAGACTAAGAAAAATAGATTTAACCAAAGAAGATATTTTAAGAAAAAAACTAGTAAGTATAAGAAGGTTCCTAATTATAGGAAAGAAAAAGATGTAGCTCAATCTAAGATATCCTCAAAGAATGTTGGACTTATGGAAAAGAAGGACACTTTACTACAGACTGCGCTAATAAGAAAGAGAAAAAAGGTATTAAGATTATTAATACAATATTAGACTATGCAGATCAAGAATAATTAGATATCCTATGTGCTATAGAAATATCAGACATAGAAGATGATGACAATACTAGTATCCATAGCGCATATATAGATAGTTAATCGAAAGACTATAGTGATACTGATGAGTATGAAGACTCTCAGGATACTCTAGACTTATATATGATGTAAACTAATCAAGGCGATTTAGATAATGAATATATAGACTTTGAAGAAGCTAGGTATAAGTGTATATTAAGCCCATTTTTAAAGAAAAGATGGCCAGTTAGTAATCCTGAGTTACTAACATATATACCTAGATGTTACTTTGATGAAAGACATTATTGCACATTTGAAATGAAATGTTGCAAGAAAGACTTTATATGTGTAGAATACTTTGAGACTATACAAACAGAATTATTTATGGTTTGTGTTATTTGTCAATTACACTACAATAAAGACTATTAGAGAACTAGATTTAGAGCAATTTATACTAGCCTATATGACGCTCAAATAGACTTAAATATTAAAACATATTATCAATAAATTGATAGAAATATAGACAAAAAATTACAAGAAAATGAAGAATTAACAGAAAAGGAATTTCCTATGATTTAGATGATAGTAGCTCTGATAGTAGTTCAGAAGGCCAAATACCCTTAGATTTTATAGATAAACCTCGGAAAGGAATATCTATTTCAGAAAATAATAATTTAGGAATTTCTACTAAACCACATGCTTGTTTTGTAGAATTATTTGTTTAACACAAAGACTATCCTAAAAGACTTTCAACTTTTATAGACACATGATGACTTCAGAGTATTTGCAAGGATAATGCCTTCCCTGAAGACTACTTTTTAGAAAGTACTCAAGAAATCTATAATAAAGTGGCTAATGGAGATCCATTTACCTTATATTTTCAGACTATTCCAATTTATTTTAAATTAGGAAATCAGACCAACAAAACCGTTAATCGTCGATTTTGGAGCATGGATCCTCGTCCTTGTTTCACATAAAACATTATTTTAGGACAAGATGTTATTAGTAAATATCATCCTTATACTTAGTATAATGATAAGATATTGATTATTGATAAAGAGGAAATAATATTAAAGCTCCTCTGATAGATCACAAGACTGCCTTTGACCTTATGTAGGTCAAACCCAATTATAGACCCATAAAACATCAGAGTTCTTCAGCTGAGCATGGTGGACCTAGACCTACAACCCAACAAGAAGCCATATAAATTACTCAACCCTTACAAAAATAATGTAAGTGTCCAGACCAAAGGTGTTATAAGCAAATAGCGCTTATACAACAAGACATTTTAGATCAAGCCCGGCACACCTTATTATAGGTTCAAGCTATATCCAAACAGAAGAAAATGGATATAGAAGTAGAAAAAGAAAAGATTAAGCAATTAGCAGAGCCTACTTTAGGATAAAATCCCATTGTTAAGTGGGATAAAGATCAAAGCTATTGTGAGGTTATCCCTATTAACCCATACGCCACTATTAACGGTGGAACCTATAAGAAAGGATATTCGCAAAAAGATAGGGAAGAATTCAAGAAAGATATAGATGAAATTCTTAAGTTAGGCATTATTAGAGAAAGTAAAAGTAGACATAATAGCCTTGCCTTCTATGATCAAAATGAATCTGAACGTAAAAGAGGAAAAAGACGAATGGTTATAGATTATAGACAATTAAATAAGAATTGTGAATTTGATTCTTATAAGATACCAGACAAGAAAAATTTGATCAATTTGATTGAAGATATAATTGTATTAAGTAAGATTATTTGTAAATCAGGCTTCTAGCAAACTAAGATGCATCCAGACAGTATTACTTGGACAACCTTTAGTGTGCCCCAAGGAAAATACGAATGGCTAGTAATGCCATTTGGATACTTGAATGCTCATCAAGTTTTCCAAAGAAGAATGGATAATATATTTAGACCTTATTCAGAATTTTTTCTTCTTTACATAGATGACATTCTTGTAGCCAGTAAGACCGAGACAGAGCATGCAGACTATCTTAAAAAGATTATTTTAGAATTAGACAAACATGGTATTGTTATTTCTGAAAGAAAAATGCAATTATTTCAGACAGAGATAGACTTTGTGGGAATGCATATTAATAAAGGAAAATTATCCTTAGCAGAACACATAACTAAAAAGATTCTCGAGTTTCCAGATCAAGTCAAGGATAGAAAACAATTACAATCATTTTTAGGATTGCTTAATTGTGCTGCAGACTTTATTAAAGACCTTGCTTCAAAAAGATAAATCCTAACATCCAAATTAAAAGGAACAGACAAAACTAATCTTTTTTATTGGACCAAAGATGATTTTGAATTCATAAGATGGATTAAGGAGGAGGTCAAGAACATTCGTTCACTTGAACTGCCTAATGCAGAAGACCAGTTTATAGTAGAAACTGACGCCTCTGATAAACAATGGGGAGCAGTATACTTTGCCATTGATCATCAGACAAAAAAGAAGAAGCTATGTAGATATAGTTCTAGAACCTTTACAAGCCCAGAAACACGATACACTGCCCATGAAAAAGAAGTTTTAGCCATAGTAAGGGCAATAAAAAAATATATGCTTTTTCTTGGACCTAAACATTTTACTGTGTGTACTGACTCTTCTTATCTAGTAAAATTCAGAGATTTAGACTTGTCCAAATCAAGGACTAATAGACTTATTAGATGGAAATAATTTCTTAATGGTTATGACTTCTTTGTTATATATATTAAGGGAAGTAAAAATACCATTCCAGACATCATATTAAGAAAACCAATATTTGCTAACACTAATACGATTTCAAGTTTTATGTTGCAAATAGAAAACCTAGACAACATGAGTTAACAGAGAAGATGTTGCAGACTATCTTAGACGCGTAAGACCAAATGCTGGTGTAACGCAAAGACAGACTCATATTCAAGACTCTCAAGAAAGACCAATCCTAGAGAAATTTAATGATATCTTAGTTCCTCCTTCTGGAAAATCTGGACAAGAGATTATTGCTCAAAATAGACTCATTAGGAAAATGTATTTTCCCTAATATATACCCGATCAAAGATATCTACACTTGATCAAATTTAGACGAGAATTTTTGAAAGATGAAAATACTCTCATAGACGCCCTTTGGTGGAATGTCAAAAATAGACTTTGGAAAGAATTCAAGAAGAATCTGGTAGTTGTTGCTAAATTCATGAGACTCCAAAGACTTACAGTAACCCAGCTTAGTTGGACTAATAGTCCTAGACCAAAGACACAGACTTATGCTCAGACCCTTGGACAATCTTCCAAAATTAGACCAACTGATAATTTTTGTTATCAGAAAAAGACTTTTAAGACTAAGATTGTTATACCTTTTGGTCATAATAATCTCCTATTAACAAAAGACTTTCAAAAAGAAACTAATAACATTATTGATCATTTTAATATGTTATTATCAAAAATAAATTGAGATGCCTTAATGATTAGAGGTTTCATCAAAGACGTTCCAAAAATATATCTTTTTGGAAAATCAGATATGGCTCATATAACTCTTGCAGACCACGGGTTCATTGGACTCGTTCAGATAAAGGATATTCAAGACTCTATTGCTCTTGGAAAAATAGTCCACAAGTACATTAAAAAGGTAGAAGGCTGTCCTCCCCTGTTTGACAGGATATATCAGATTGCTCCAAGTTCCTGTAAAGGAATGAGAGTTGAGGGATTCAGACTCATTAGATTTTCTAGTTATGCATTCGAAGATGTGGAAACTCTATCTAAAGACGAAACTAAAGACCTAACTATTCATAATTCCAATCTCTTGATTGCTCATGCTATGGTGACAATAGAAATCATGAAATTATTGACAGGCGAAGTCATATGGTACACAACCTACCATAAAGAAGACCTAATAATTCAAGTTTATGAGCCATTCAATGGAAGGCTGAAGAAAGAAGCCAAAGAAATGGTAGAGATAGCTTTACCAACCAACCTAGAATTGTGGGCCTCATTGATGAATTTTTTAACAATAATTCCCTCCCAAGCCAAGACAATGTAGAAGAAGACATAGACGGGGCAAAGACGGGCCCTCGTTAGCAGAAGAATTATTGAAGACAAAAGATGCCCTGTTTTAGACCTATACATTATTACAAGATGACAAGACTCATGATGAAGACTTGGAACGCCCCATCTAATGGACTTTCTTTTCAAAAAGAAAAAGGTTCCCCAATTATCACAAGACGTTAAAAGCCTATAGACCCAGCAGATAAGATTCTTAAGATAAAGTTTTTTAATAATTTATATCTTTCCACCGGATTGCTTCTGGTAGCCGGTTACCAGTCATTTGTAGTGCCCTTGAGCTATAAAAGGGAGCATCCAGTTGAGTTATAGACATCAGTTGTAAGACTTCCAGTATTAGATATTAGAGAGAGAGAGAGAGTATGCTTGTAGTGAGTAATATGTACATGAGTAAGTAAACCTCTCGTAGTTAGGAGAGAGGGGTGAGTTGTATTTACTTATGTAATGCAATAGAAGTATTTTCTTTTCCAGAAATCTCTTATGTTGAGTTGTTATTATTTTCCAAATTGTCTCCAACTTTCTGTTCATATAGGACTATTGTGTGGAACCTCTGGTGTAGCACACAAGGTGTTATACTGTTGAATCTTCATCAGATATCGATTAGCCATGAGCCGTTAGCCAAGTGGGCGTTAGGTGTGAAGGCGTACATGCAGGAAACGGGTACAATGCCAAAATAGTGGATTGAGGTACGACACATAAAGAGAGAGTTGTAGGAGGCCGAGACCGGATAATAATAGTAACAAGGATGAAGATAAGAAGGAAGGAAGATAAAGATATTGCATACCAGAATAAAGGTATAACTCGAACGAGGCCCTTAACTATTTTACATATTATTGTTTTAAAAGAAATTTATATGATCCTACAAATCACTAAAAACTTTTTAGCATTTGTTAATCAAACAAATTTAGACTTAACTAGAGAAATCCAAGATTGGACCCTTACAGACCCTAAAGATAAAGTACTTATAGAATTTTCTTTAACATACACAGGTGGTACTTTCAAATATATAGACCAGGTTATTGAGTGGTTAGTACGTGAAGTACCTAGGATAGAAATAATTAGAACTGAGATAAAGGCTATTTTAATTAGAGCCAGAGGAATCCGCCCTCTCCTTAAAAACATAGAGACAGATGCCCCTAGAACTACAGGAGATTCTTGTCATCATATGGTGATAATAATTTAGACAAATTTATAAATAACGATATAATTGATATTGTTAATCAGATATATAAAGAAACTAGACTCATAAAACCACAATACCATATAAGTTTATTAAGACTAGAATATTTTCCATCTAAATCGCTTGCAATTTCCAGACTTCCTAAGGAAAATATTTATATAGATAATCCTCGCTATTTAGAATCTCAATACGATAGTGATGGAAGAAGCTTGAGAAGTAGAAGTAGCCCTGAAACTTCTACACTTAGACTCCCAGATTAATTAGCCTTTAAAATAAGCTTAAAAGAATATAGAAATCATTGGGGTAGAAACTTATGTTCCAAAAACATTAAAAAAGACAAAGGCATAAAAAGACAAAGCGGTCCCCAATAGGTGGTCCAAAAGATAAAAGAGGTCCCAAAAATGTGTGGACGATATTAAGCCCGTTAAATTAGCCCGTCAGAGAGCCTGGCTGTATATATATATATATATATATATATATATATATATATATATATATATATATATATATATATATATATATATATATATATATATATATATATATATATATATATATCAGAAAAATGCCAAGAACCGACCACACCAAAGAAAACCTTTCCGTAAAAAAGACAAATTTCTATGCCGATCTTTTGATTTCCTAGAGACTTTGTCCACTCCAGGATATCCCCCAACTGCTATACCCAAATACATCAGTAGCAAGGTCAATGGAGAGCCAGCACCACCCTTTTAAATTTCCCACCTATTTTCTTGCTAATGACTTGATCCTTTTCATCAAAGCATCCTTAGAAAATGCAAATTTACGTTGGATATCCTTGATAAGTGTGGAAAGGCAGGGTCATGTTCTCACCAAACACCCCTGAGGATAATAAGTCATCTCTCTGCAATGAACTCAAAGTCAAAATCCTACACCTTAAATAAAAAACATTACGCCTCCCCTTGGGCCCCAGGGGTGCCAAGAAAGACGCAAGGGTGAATCAGATTCTTCTCTCAACAGGAGGCAGAGAAATCCTTATCAATTCAGTTGTATAAGATATTCGAAGCTTTATGACATTCATACTCTCCCCATACCATGTGCAACAAGATATGGACACCCTAATTAGAAAATTCTGCGTGGGGGGTGCGGATCATAAAAACAAAATTAATTGGAGAAACTGGAAGTTATTAGCAACCCCTACGAATATGGGAGGAATGGGCTTTCTGATATATGCAACTTTAATTGGGATCTCCTGGTGAAACAGGGGTGGAGAAATCTTGAAAGAACTCAGTTCATGTGATCCAGAATAATCATATCCATTTATTTCCCTGAAACCATCTCTAGATCATTGTGGAAATTTTCTAGTGGAAAAAGCCACAATGTTACTCTGCCCAACCGATAACATATCTCAGCTCTAAAGCAATGTGTTTGTGGCTACTCCACGCTGAATTTGGACAGTCGCGCATCTCATCTTTCCGTGGTAGTCCAACTAATTAACAACTACGAATCCAAAGGTGATTTTTTTGGGGCACCAAATTTCCAAAATCGATGATTTATAAACCACAATTTAATGATTTCAACACCAATATCGATCTTGAATTTATCTAACACAAACTATTATTCTTTATCAATTTCTGAGAATTCCCTTCTTCATCTGATGAATCCTTTAATAGAATTGCCATAGGCTCGTCATAGGACGACGATTATAAAGAATTCGTGCTTCGTCAAATGGCATCTACAGTTCTCCGTCTCCAAAAAGCAGTAGATAAACATAACTGGTCTTATCGTCAGGACTCTATACCCGTCTGAAAGATTATTAATAGAGATAGATAACAGGACCTTGTAATGGCATCGAACATGCTTTCTCACAAGTAGAGAATAGTTGAATGCTCCATCGAATGTTGTTGTATATTCCGGAGTGAATGCTCTTGAAAACAACATAAAATTTAAAATAATTCATTGTCTAAGGTGAAAAATAAATGGTTGAATAATTGATTTGTGGTAATAAGTGAGAAAGGGGAGGAAAATAAATAGGATGAAATTCAGCTGTTTTACGCCTACGTTCCCCCCGACAATTGGTTTGTCACGCGTTTGTAAGCATTGCTACACTTGTTGTGGAGCAAAAATAGCCTTAAATTTGCACTTATTTAACCAGATGCTATTTTGCTTAATGCTCTGGAGGGCTACCATTGGGAAAATATGAAGCTATGGAGATGATCTAAGGGGACTTTTTTAACAGCTAGAAAAGTTATCCAGTCTAGATAACTCTGTTCGAGAATCACTGTAATTAAAATAGGATCGAATTTTAATAAAATTAAAATTTCAAGATTAAGTAAATAAAAATATCTCGAGATGTAATAGATATAAAAGTAGTTATTAGCAGAGGATCTTACCCAACTGTGTTTGAGAATCACTGTAACCAAGGGAGTCTTTTATATAACTGAAACTTCGATTATACGATGCCAACATCCCCATGTTTAGTGCCATAAATGTAATTGTATAATGAGCCCAACCTTTCCACATTTCTAAAACTCTATTATCTGAAGCAATACGATATAGCTCACGAACCACATTTTCGTAATTAAATTGATTCACAGCTATGATACGGTCAGCTGCTAAAAGTATTGGAGACCAAAAATAACTTCCAATTTCTCCAGCAGTTAGCCCACAATAAGCTTCTTGATAGAGGGTTAGAGGCCTTCCATCATTCGTAGCTTCTATCCATTTTTTCAATATTCTATAAAATCAAAGGACACGGGTGACCGTAATAACAGGCGCAGATCTGGAAATTATTTATAACATGAGCACGAATATATGTGCAATATTTTTGGGTTTTTACTTTACCAGTTGAGATAGTGTGGTATTTACAAATACCCCGTACAAGTTCAAGGATGAGATCTCCTTAGGCAGCCTGAGGGTTAGAGCCCTCCTAAGGCCAAGGCCCTCCATGGCAAGTGTCGAGGCACAGCCAAGACTCATGTTAGGTGTACTCTAGTTAAAATCCAAGGCTTACCCACGACAATGGCAGTTCAACCAACAAGGATAGGTGGAGTGGCACATGGAGTACAACCAAAACACCCCATATCAATATATATGGAATATGAATAAAATGTACATTGATCATACAAGAATGGTCATTAATATGATGCAAAAACATTGAAAAGATAAGACTTCACATTTTGAGTGTAACGATCACCTCAATTATGAAACATATCCCAATTTCACTCCTTTGAATGTTTCATCTCAAACTTCTATTAAACGAGAAATTCAACCCATAAATTTAGAAATAGTTTGTAGGTGGACGGAACCAAAAAAACATAAAATATTATTCCGACTAATCCAAAATAAATTTCTTAACAAAAACCAAATTAAAATATTACCTTCGTTCTAAATTAAGGGTCCACTATTCCTTTACGGGTTGTCCCAAATTAAGGGTCCACTTTTCATTTTTGGACATAATTAACTAACCAAATTTCATGTTGGTGAACAAAAATTAATCTTGACCGTTGATTGAGCGTATCCTTAATCTATACAAAAAAAAACATGTACTCTTAATTTTGGACAGAGGGAGTAGTATATATATTCAACAAATCTACAAAAGGCAGAACATAACTTTTTAATTATTAAAAAAAGCATATGGATAATAGTGTATAAAAATGACAAACACATCACTTGGTATGAAAGGCACAAGGACACTCACTCGTTTCATCCAAGTCTTACAGTTGTATAAGTCGCTTCAAGGAGCAGACAGACTGCGTATCTCTGCAAATATATAAAGATTTAGACAAATAAAATTGGGCAATAAATATAACACTATAAGGTCAAAGTATAATTATAGCATTTATACTTGTTCACAATTATACACAAGCATAAAATTGAACTTCAAAGAGGTGAAAACACTTTTTACTCAAGCAGAAAATATTTCAACCCGAATCAAATATGGCTTTAAGACAAGATGCTATAATTTAAATGGCTTGGTCAACATTCTTAAGTGTCTCCCCCATCAGAATTAAAGCCGAGTCAGTTGCTATGGTTGAAAGGAAAATGATATGACATGCCAATGGCAACAAAAAGGACAAAATAACAACTTCAAAGAAAACTCTCACAACTGTATGAAACGATTTGCCCCATTGAAGAATGCGTACATTTATAGGCCTAGAGAGATGGAAATGTAACTAAAAAGGTTACATTATTTAATTGTAGAAATTAATTATGTGTTCTTGATGTGACAAGCGATGTCACCAATTACATTTATGTGTTATATTATTCGTATTTTAACTTGGACTCAATATACTATAATTTATTAATTAAATAATTGATATTTGGACTCATACTGGATAAATATTAATTTGTATAGTATCATATTTCGTGTTGGCTTTTGGGACAATTAGAATGTCCATTTCGACTACCATATTGGGGTATAAGACCATTGGGTTAATACATAACTGGGAAAGGGTTTTATACCTTTTAGAAGATTATTTGGGTTCAGTAGGTTGTGGCTTAGGTTGGGCCCAAGGCCAATTTCATAGGAAGGAGGTTTATAATGATAGAAAACTAAACCTAAAAATATATTTGGAACATGGGTGAACCCCTAGGAGGCTAAGGAGAGAGGAGGCACCTAAGGGAAAGGCGATTTGGGTATTTGAGGCTTCAATTCTTACATTTGGTCGAATGCAAGTTTATATTGTTTAAGAATTTAAGTGGATTTGTGTAGTAGTAGTCGTAGTCATTGAATTCTTGACAAACTTATATAAATCTCAATGTTAATCATCTAAGTTGTAATTTTGTAAATTGACTTAATTTGGATGTTAATCCTTAATCTTATTGATTGATTGGGTAGTTTAATGTTAAACCCCTTGATGTAGAACATTATAGAGTATAATGACTGTGTAATCTGAATTTTATTTGTTAATTCATAGAAACCCTTATGTTAATTTGAGAGTTGGAATCAAATTTGAGATAAAGTGTCAATTTATGAACTTAAGAGGTTAGGTTTTGATATATAAGGGTTTATATATAATAATAGGATGTTCTTGGGGAGTTAGGAACCTTGGATGGTTTTTCAATGGCGAACTAGGACTCTTAGGTTCGTATTTTGGGGCTAGAGGTTGAAGAAACCTGTAAGTTGTAAAAATTTAGTTTGTGGAGTCCGTGCTCATTATTACAAGTGCGAACGGCTTGTATCTAGTCCATGCGAACGGTTTGTAGAAGTGGAATTTTAGATAGTTGAATTATAAACGAGTGGGCGTTGGGTTCATAGTTTTCAGATTTTTATTGAATTTCTTATGAATATTTTACCAAAAGCACACAAGGCCGAAATTATGGGTTAGTGATGTTGGATTTGGAATTTTTGATGTGTTCGTTTGGTTTGGATTTTTATTTGGGAGTTATTTTAAGGTTACAATGTGAGATGTTGGGTACTAACCTGAGCATATATGTTATTGTTGTTTGAGGACCTTCAGTATAAGGTCGGGTACGGATAGAACTTATGAGATAAATAGATAATTAGTGATTTTGTAGATCACCCGATAGTTTAGAATGTAAGTATAACCCGTGGAGTAGGGTGGTGACTATATTTAGTTAATCTTGGTGTATGGGTAGGGGTGAGATGATACTTAGATTTGGAGGACGTTGGAATATCGGGTTAATATTATATGATCAATTATAGTCAATATGAGTATTAACTAATTATAATAGAAACTTTATGTGTAACCCGTTTATGTAGGGTTGTTGGTATTTGTTTAAACCCTGTTGAAAAGGGTTATACTTATTTGGTTGTTTATTGAGCTACATACCATGTGTGAGTACTCATGGGATACGTACTAGAGGGGATATCCTTTATGGGGTGAGCATAGCCCATTTTTTTATGTATGTGAGTGAGATCGTACGTATGTGGAGGTTAGATGTAGAGATTTTCTTCCTCAGATTTATGTAATTCTGTGTTGCGGTACTTGTGTTGGTCGTGCGGATTTATATCTTATACTAGTGGTGTATTTGGTTTATACTAAAGATGTATAACAATAAATTTATGACCCGAGAATTATGCAATAAATATACTAAAGGTATATAAAATATAATTGTGGCATGAGACGGTTCAGAACGTATAAACTTGAGATACGTGTTTAGTATCGTATTTAGATATTGTTAGAGATACTTCCATTAGTTAGTAAGATACGCTTAAGATAAGAGCATACTGTAAGATAAAATGATTCTTAATATACGAGATTAATTCAGGAATGTGAAAGTTAAGAAGAATGAAATAAGAGATTAACTTTATTCATATAGGTCACATATGAGCTTAGGATTAGAATGCATGTATATTTAGGTTGCTTGGACTAGATAACTTAAATGACTGAAATACAATTAAAAAGGAAGGAAGGTGTATTATTATTATTATTATTATTATTATTATTATTATTATTATTATTATTATTATTATTATTATTATTATTATTATTATTATTATTATTATTATTATGGCCTAACTTCAGTTAAATTCTTAGTCATTGTAAACTTGATGTTTACGTTGTTGTTAAATACATTTTTACAAATCTTAGTCATTGTTCCTTCCATAAACTTGGGTTGATTTCGTTGGAGAAGTATCTCTAATGACGTTCTATTTCACCTTTATAGAATGTAAAAGTCTATCTGTGTTGCTTCTACTAGTTGTTATATATCTATATTTCGCTACAGGCAGTTATATGGATTTTATATTGGAGATACATTTTCATTCCAGAGTTGGTTTCGTTTTGTATCGGTAGTTGGTTGGTATCAGAGATGGTTTTATCTTAAGCAGTATTGTCACTCGAGTTGAATCCCTCATGACAACACTAATACTACTTTCTAAATCCTACTAAACTAATTAACTATATTATCTATGCACTAAAATAGGACAACTGACAAAAAGAAGAAAAGTACAAATATACGTATATTATTTACATCGCACTTCGCCCACACCACACCCCCATACACCCACACATACACCCCTAAAGGGAGAGAGAGAGAGAGAGAGAGAGAGAGAGAGTTCACCCACAAACACGAAGTGGGTCTCCCCCTCGCTAAACGTGTAAAGGACGATAAGAGGTAAGGTTTCGAAACTTGACGAGATGTCACAGCCTGAGAAAATCATGATCATCGTCATAGAGTTGAGGACGACGAGGTAGGTTTCGAAACTAGACACCCCTCCTCCTCAAGCACTTTGGGTGGATCATCTTCGTACTCGGAGCCCTCAAAGTCCCGAAAATTACCAGAGAGCGTGGGGTTGGCATGGATGTTGAATCCAATCTCAAAAGTAGCAACCCTCATTGCGGGTGAATGTTTGGTGGTAAACTGGGGCTTAAATGAAGGATCAAGTATCATCCGGGACACGGAGCATCTTGATGGGATCCCTCCCCTCGATAAGGATGGATTTGGGAGGCACTGGGACCTTGTTGTCATGTTTGGAGTGGGGGATAGGATATTGTGGGTGGTGCGCCACAACTCGGAGGTGGTAGGTGTATTGCGATGTCAACAGAGAAGGAGGAAGCAAGATGAGGGTTTAGAAATGTCGGCGCTAATGATGGGGGGTGTTTTAACTGTGACCGACAATAGGGGTGGGGAGGAGGCCTAGTTTTGCGATAGCTGGAGATTTTTAGAGGGCATTTGAAGAGATCAAGGAAAATCTCACCACCGTGCCCATCCTTGCATTACCATGGGACAACGTAGAGTATTTGGTGTATACGAATGTATCACTTCACGGTATATGAGGTGTGTTGATGGAGGAGGATAGGCCTATAACTTATGCTTCCCCCAAGATTAGTCCACATGAGGGAAACTACCCCATTCATGATCTAAAATTAGTAGCGATATTCTTTTCCCTTTGTATTTGGAGACATTATTTGTTGGGTGAGAGGTTCACACTGTATTCACATTAAAATAGTCTACAGTACTTGTTCACTTAGAGGGATCTAAATATGATACACATGAGATGGATATGTTTATGAAGGACTATAAATTTTCGATTCAATACCATCTGAGGAAAGAGAATATGCTAGCAGATACATTGAGTTGGAGACCAACTGCTACATTGGTAGCATTATGGGTAGAGAATGAGGATTATTTGCCTAATATTTGGGAAAACAGTGGAGTTCTATATGAGATATGGACTTGTCAAATACCTTTTTGGTAATTTTCACTATTACTCTAGCTAAGGTGACACAGGTGATACATGACTAGTCTTCAAAGTCCTTTCGGTCAACAGAAGTTATGAGAGCTCGTATTAGGAGGGGTTCCTTTATTCTGGATCAATTCAGATGAAATATTGATATTTATAGGACGGTTGGTTATGATATAGGGTCCTGAGTTGAGGAGAGGAGTTTCAGCCGAGGCACAAACTCACGATTCACGATGCATCCCAGAGGTGATCGAATGTACCAGGACATGCATATATCCTGTTAGTGGGATGGGATAAAGAGAGATATTATAAAGTTTGAGACTAGGTGTGCCACCTATCATAAAGTAAAGGAGGAGCACTAAAGACTAGCAGGAGAATTACAACATTTAGAGATTTTTGAGTGGAAGTGGGAGAACATATCCATGACTTTAATAGTGGAATTACTTAGAACCTGGAGAGGTCATGATTCAATTTGGGTCATCGTCGATAAATTGATAAAAAGTGACTCATTTTCTTCCAGTGAGGGTAGATTACATCGCATATCAGTACACCAAATTATTTGTGTTTGAAATTATATGGCTTCATGGAATACAACATGAAATTTTGTCAAACCAAGATAGTACATTTATATCTCGGTTCTATATGGGTTTCTAGGATGCTATGGGGGTACAACTTAATTTAGGCAAGACATTTTACCCTCTGTTCAATGGGCAGACTAAACGGGTGAAACAAATGCTCGAGGATATGCTTTAGGCATGTGCTATGGATCTTAAGGGAATATGTAACAAGCACTTTCCACTCGTGAAGTTTTCTTACAATAATAGTCCTGAACATACTAATGGTATGACATCTTACAAAGCATTGTATGGGCGACTGTGTCGTTCATCGAGTTGTTGGTTGGAGTCAGGGGAACCTAGGATATTTGGGCTAGACATTACCCGAGAAACCTCTGAGACAGTGCCACTCATTCGAGCACGGATGAAGACAGCACGGGATCGGTAGAAGAGTTATGTCGATAATTAAAAATGAAAACAGGAGTTTTAGGTGGTGGATCAGGTTCTTTTGAGGGTCTCCCCGATAAAGGGAGTTGTCATACTCAGATCCAAGGGGAAGTTTTCTCACCGCTACGTAGGTCCCTTTATGATATTAGATAAGGTGGGTCTGGTGGTGTATCATTTGCCTTTATCCAACAATCTTCCATAAGTATACGATGTTTTTCATATGTTGAAGTTGAGAAAATTTCTGAGGGGAGAGGATTCCCATCAACATATCGACCTCGACGAGATTATGTTACAACCCGATGCGAGCTATGCAGTGCGGCCACGATATATCCATGATAAGACAAAGAAGACTCCATAATAAAATGTCATATCGTTAGTTAGAATCAAATGGGGACATCATAGCGAGGATGAGTTTACATGGGAGCGACAAGATGACATGTGGGAGAGATATCTAGAGTTATTCTTGTTAGGTATAAAATTCCAATTTCAAGGATGAATTTCCTTAATTATGGGGGAGAATGTAATACCTCATATCTTCTGTGCATAAATTAAATTAATTAAATTGTAAAATTAACCTAATGTGCTTATTGTGGCATCTGATTTCACTGTTTATCTTTTATATGTGTGTTATAATTAAATGATGAAAATGGAATTAATGTAAATTGATTAATTAAATAAAGGGAAGTGACTCTGTGTTATGGGTGCCTCTGAAATAGAGAGGGGCTAGGTGTCAGGGGTTTCCAAGATTGGATTATTCCATAGATATTGGGTCCCATAGATTGTGAAGTAGTTTGTTATAATAATATGTCACGCTTAACAAATAATTTTTTTTTTTTATTTGGACTCATACCAAATAGAATATTAGTCGTTTTAGTATCATTTTTTGGGGTACGCTTTTGGGACATTTATAATGTCCTTTGTGAATTAAAATGGAGAATTTTAAACCTAGTGGGTTGTTATATGGCTTGGGTAATGTTTTATGCCATTTAGACCTGTATTTGGGCTCAATGGATTGAGGCTCGTATAGGTCCTAAGCCTTATTTTAGGACTAACTTACTTAAAAGGTTACCAGGTTGAACCAGACTTGTATTAACAATTTTGAGAGGAAATAGTAAGGTTAGAAAGAAAACGAATTGGAGGTGAGATTGTGATATGCCCCGTTTCCAATTGAGAAAGATTGTGTGTGAAGAACCTAAAACAAAATCATGGGGTGAATAGGTTTGAATATTTCATGTGACCAATTTTTAAAATTTCACAAAAACTTCTTTGAAAAATCAAATCTCTTAAGAAAAAAAATATGAAAACCAATTGAATTGTGTTACTGAATCACATATAATAAATGAAATGGATCTAGGTAAAAACAATCTATTAAGTGTAATAAAATTTTATCCTTAATTATTAGATCAAAATTCAGTTAAAGTGAGGTGTGTGATTAAAGGTGTTCATAAGTGTAGGAAACATTCACAAAAAAACATAAGACAAATTTTCGAGGAAAAGCCCACACCTAGGGGTAAAAAAAACCTCGACGAACTCCAATTTTCATTTCTACTAGAAAATTAATTTCACATAAGACAATAAGATACCTCTCACACAAGCACTCTCGTTTAGTTACATATGAACTTTGCAACTCTTTCCCATAGACAATGAAAATCCATAACGATATCCACTCCGTGAATGAAGAAGTCCACTCTCTTACTTGAAAGACGCGTCGCACTCCAAATTCTCTAATAATTCAAAGTTTCCCCTCTTTTATATCCATGATTAGATGATCATACAATTCAATGTATGTAGACTAAAGTAACAAGGCTTGTGTATAGATCTGAACCAAAGCACTCTCAAATCTCTCTTAAAAGCATAGATGAAGTGTAGATCTAAGTTTTATCAAAATTGGAGGGAACCAGTTAAAATGAAAACAGAAGCAAAGTTAAAATGATCCAAACCTTAAAAATACTCTCAGAAATGTTTTTAAGTTATGAGGTCTTTTATCTTAAAAATGAGAGGGAATGTGGCTTTTAAATATGATTTTTCCAAAATCTGGGTCTGTTGTGTGTACGGTTAGATCTGGCCATAGCATGATTCTATTCGGTATAGACATCCCGTGCAGATGGTGCACACATGGACAATGTAAGGCCATGCGCACGGGCTCAATTCAGAGTCGTGCAAAACTAACAGCCATTTTCAAATGGTTTTAACAGTTCAAAAATGGCTTGACCAATTCCAAAAATAATTTCAAAACCATGTCAAACACTTGTTCCATCAACTTTCAAAGTCCTCACACATTTTCAAAAATATTTTGTGCATGTGTATGTGTTTAGACATAATCAATACACTAAAATGATATATTCTTAACTTTAGTGTAAATGCATGGAAACATAAGTCTTTAATGAGTCGTGGTGCATGATTTTCAATCTTTAAGGTTCATTTAACATAAATTAGATCGTGCATCACTTATAACAAATCAAGTCTATTTGACTTGATGTACTCAACGACTCAAACTTTTTGACATAGGAATCTCGTGAACGTTTAAATTAAATAAGAAATTACATTTTTAATCTCCCCCTTTGGTTATTCCATGGTAAAACTCCCAAAAACCTAACACTAACTTATTACCCATACAAGCCATACATTCCACTAGCCATATAATGAATGTGGTAGGAAGTAATGTACAAAATCCATAATACCCAACAACACATCAACAGTCGAGTCTGAACATGGGCCATAATCGGAATCAACAATGCTAAGTCCGAAACCACATAAAAAAACAAACAACATCATACAGATAATATCATGCACACAGATAAACCCGCCTACTTAGGATTCCTCCAAATAAGTATAAAATGATATGTATAAGATAAAGAACATGTGATATGTGATGTGAGAATGTGGAATAGTAACATGTGAACATGTGAATTATAACAACATCATAAAATATCAATGAGAAACACAATTAATATAACTCCCCTACAAGTTATACCCCTATCATGGATATTTCTCCCTCTTTTTGATACGTCCCCATTTTTGGCACATAGGACATGAGAAAATTATTCTACCCCTTTTATTATGGAAAGTCAAAGAGAATAAATATCATAAACAATGAATATAGGATGGTATTAATGATCACAATGACATAGAGAACAAAGAGAGTAAGATTTAGGAAATCATGTGAAATTCCAAAGCTATAGTATAGGAACACACGATAAGCATATACAAGTGTATCACCATATGAATCTCAAAATAGAATCTAGTAGATTGAAGATATCAATAAATAAGCATAGAAGCAGCATTTGTGATATAAGCTCAAGAATATGATACCAAATAAGAATATAGATACCAACTGAGAATGGACCAATTGAGGATGGAAATCCATAAAGGAAACATAGTGTACCTTAAGATCCAAGAAAACTCCATAATGAATCAAGATTAAAGGTACAACACCCACCCACACAATCATCCAAATATCAAAGCCTCAAGTGCCAAAGCATAAGGTACGAATATCCAACACCTAATTATGAAATGGAATAGTATAACAACGTCTCACTAAGGGACAATCCGTAGATATAGAGATACATAGAAAATATCTAAAATCTATAATCCTCGCCAAATGCATGTGTGACATCAACAACAACAAGTCACAAAATATCAAAGATAAGATAAAAAGAATCAAAGATAAAGAACACGAATCACGCTATACAAAAAAATCATACATAAAACAACATGATATCAACAAGAAATATGTAACATGAAAATAAAAAAGTGTATAATTGATAAGAATATACAAAAGAGAATCATATCTTAACCAAAGTGATACAACTAACCATAAAGATATGCATGCAAGAAGAAAATCATGAAAAAATGACAAAGCATAAAGTTCCTTGAAAATAGAGCATCATGCGCACGGTAAACAATAACATCCGTGCATACGGATCCGTGCGAATGTACACATTTTTAAGATGTGCACATGAAACATAACAATTTCCCCAACAAGTCTAAAAACCTCTAGAAAATTCTATCGAATCTCCTGAATCCCGACACTGAATCTCAGTGATATGAAAGAATGGAAATTAATGAAATATCATTCGATTTGACTTTAATAGATCCACATTGGATTAAAATTAAAGAAATAAAAACATCAATAAATCACACACATATATATACAAATGCAAACAGAAAGCATGTAAAGTGTGAATGTGATTAGGCAACTCATGAATAATTGATTTGACATAAAGATTTTATTTAAAACTTGACTAAAAGCATGTATTAAAAATAAATCTAACTTCAGTTCAATCAATTCAACATCATAGGCATAAATTCTTATCAAAATAATATTTTTAAACTTTAAAATTATAATCATAATATGATTCATGTGATAAATTGTAATATATAATCAACATGAATACACTTAATAAAATCATGCAAAGATTACAAATGATGCTTAAAAGACAATCATTACATCAATATCCCTTTGATCAAACATAGTAGTTTCAAGCCATTTATTCCCTCAATAACTATGTTGATATAAAACTTTTTAATGCCAACTAAATAGCAAATTTCATTTTTGAAATGCTAAACCAATCTTATTTTTCATGTAGATTCATGCTCTTAGATTATGGAGTTTTTCAACATATTTTGACCTTTTCCATCGATTGTCTTTTCACATGCCTAGATGTCACTTACCCTAAAGCATTTAAATTTCCAAAATGGCTATAGACACTATAGATGTAGACCTTATCAATGTTTTTTGAAAATAATCATTTTTCAACTCCTTCATAGAAAGAATCACACACAATATCACATATGGACAACCGAAACACCAAGAAGATCTCATAAATTTGATTATGACAAACTTAAGAACAAAAAGCAAGATCGACATCATAATAATCATATGCAAAAAGTGATATGAATGTGCAAGTAGTGTGAAATCAAGACCATAGATCTCAACAAATATGTCTATCATGATTTATAGAATGAATTTCAACTAAACAACTAAATAAATCATACTTGTTCATAAAATGGTTTAGAATTCACTTTTTAATCATATTTTAAATTAAACTGATCATCAAATAAATAAGAATAAAAAACTTAACAAAAATACACAAACAGAATAAACATAAAATCCTTTTGTCTTTTTAATAAATAGTGATGTTGAAATTTACAAATTCATGTTTAGTATAAAATGTAGCATGTAAAGAAAATGCATGAAAAAAAAATCACATATGTAGAGAGTCCTCATCAAAGTATGAAATAGGATACCGATTGGAAATCACTCACCCACAAAGTTTTATTCCCTAACAATCAAGAATGAACTAAGAATGGAAATCTACAAGAAACAATTCATCCTAAGAAAACTATCTATCTAGATAGCGATGGGTGCTCTATCTCCCTGATTAATGAGAGGAAAAAAGGTAACATTTTTCTTCATAAACTTCATTTATAGAATAACAACATCTACTTTCTTCCTAGGTGCATTACTAGGCAATTACTTGTAAACTTTTGGAATCCATCTCTAATTTCATTTAGGATTCCTACGCCTAGTCTTTTAAATTTGAGCATATGGTCTAGATCTAGGTCTAGAATACTCTCTTCTAGACTCACCTATACCATGCACTAGTAAATCCATTTTTGCATCAACTCACCAACAATACTTCTAATCTCATCAAGAGGATATCTATGAAAAAAAATATCTCATAATGTCAATGAACCTATTGTTTCTCTTTCTCAACCACCTTCAACCTTGATTTATACGGCCTTTTACCTTACAAAAATTTACAATTCTTCTCATAGCATTCTTCCTAACACAGTTTACCTCGTTCCTTTTTAAGTTTTTCTTCGCGAATTTTTCCTCTTGACCAATTATTTCAAGTATTTTTCTTTTAAAGTAAAAATATTCAACGTGGTTTGACTTACAATAAAAAGTATAACCAAAAGTCTTTTTAGCAATATAGGATTTAGTTAAACCTTCTTCTTTTTAAGCATAGGAGTTTGTACCTTATCCTCCTTTTGAGAATTTGAACTTTCAACATTCAATTTTATTTTTCCAATCTTTTTCTCAAGCATTGAATCATTGAAACCAGTCCTATAATTGTCGGTTTTGGTTGAGCATTACTCAATAAAATGTTATCAAGAACATTTGTTCTATCATGTAATTTTATTTTCAAACCCTTATCATGCTCAGGTTAAAGCTTTAACTTTTCAAGTCCGACTATTAAAATTGAATTCTCAAGATCAAATTCTTGTTTTTCTTTCAAAATGATTGCATTTTGTGATTTCAAAGACTGAAATTTCTTTGATAAAATATCAATAACTTTTTCAAGATCAAAACACTTCGATTGAAAATTTTAAAACTTTTATTCTTCTCATCAATTTCATCTTGTAGGACTTTCATTTTGTTCAAAACTTCAATGTTTGATTTTTAATGCTCTAAAAAATCTTGATATGATAATTAAAATCTTTTTGAATGCCTTCTACATCATTGCCACTACCATCTTGTGAACTAGTTATAGAAGTCCGTGAATCTTCACTATTACAAGATGAAGAATCATTAAGAGTTTAATACTTATAATCTTTGATCCTATTATTCTTTAGCACACTCTCATATTTCTTTACCATGAAGGAAATCTTGTTTATATTTTTCCTCAAAATGAAGAAATTTGTTTCCTTTGAATCTTGTGATCAACGTTAACTCAACGAGTTAACTTAAGAAGAATATAACTTGTTTTTCAAATATTTTAATAAGTCAAATTCAACTTGCAAATATTCAAATCTCTTATCAAGTTCACTTTTGGAACTTTCACAAACAAGTTCTCCTTAAATTTTTTCAAGTTGAAGAGTTAAATCATAAATTATCTTGTTCCAAAACTTTAAGTTTTTGAAATCAACATATTTTGAACTTGTCAATCTTCTCATATCAGAATTTTGTGACCTCAAACCTTGGTTATCTTTTTTCAAATCACAAGTCAATTCAAACAAATCAACCTGCTCTTTTTCAATCGATTTGAACTTTTCACCTGTAAGTTAACTATTCATTTAAAACTCTTTGAAGCTTCTTTTTTTTGTTAATGGAGTTTGACTTGATATTCAAATTAACATTCAAGTTTTTTCATTTTAAGAAGTTGAGCATTTAGAAAATTAACATTTTGACTTAAGGATTTTTCATTTCTCATTTCATCCCATTCAGCAAAATCAATAGATTTCAATTTTATCAGGGAATGAGACGATTTCATTTCCTTCTTTTCCATTTTGGATATCAAATGTTCTATCCTTTCCTTATGACTCAAAATTATAGGATCCAAAGGTATGACACAATCAATACTATCCAAATTAGGAGAAGTAATTTTCATCATAGTAACAAAAGATGGATCTACTCACAAGCAAACAAGATCTAAGCAATGAATACAATAAACATACAACAAGACAAGGATCATCTCAATCATGTTATGACATTCAAATTATCACTTGGATCAAATACCAATTAAGAGAGTGACATGCTCTAATGCCAATTGAGGAATCTTGTGTGAACAACATAAAAAAAACTAAAGGGGATGGATAGGTTTGAATGCTTCACGTGACAAATTTTTTAAATTTCACAAAAACTTCCTTCAAATTCAAATATCTTAAGAACAAAATTATCAAAGAACAATAAATTTATCTTATAGAATTCACACAATAATGAATCAAATGGATCTAGCTGAATAAACACAATCTATTAAGTATAATAAAATTTTTACCTAAATTAATAAATCCAAATTCAATTAAAGTGAGGCGTGTGACCAAAGTTGTTCATAAGTGTAAGAGACATTGGCAAGTAAACATAAGACGACTTTACAAGCAGCCTAGGTGTAAAAAACATTGACGCACTCTAATTTTTATTTTTACTAGAAAAGCAATTTTACACAAGGCAATAAGATACCTCTCACACAAGCACTCTCATGTAGTTACCTATGAACCTTGCAACTCTTACCCATTGACAATGAGCTCCACTCCATCGATGAAGAATTCCGTTCTCTTACTACGAAGAGGCACCACACTCCAAATTCTCCAATAATTCTATGTGCCTCCTATTTTAGGTATAGGAGTAGATGATCATATAATTCAATCGATGTAAAATTAATTAGCATGTCTAGTGTATAGATTTGAACCAAAACACTCTCAATTCTGTGTTAAAAGCATAAATCTAGTATAGATCTAAGTTTTATCAAAATATGAGAGAACAAGTGAAATTGGAAAGAGAAGAAATGGTAAAATTCTCTCAATCTCGAAAATACTCTTAGAAATGTGTTTGAGTAAAGAGGTATTAAAAAATGAGAGAAAACTTGTCCTTTAAACTGGGTCAGCCATGCGCAAGATTATGTCCGCTATGGACATCGTGTGCAAGTCACGTGCACAAGCACAAAGCAATGCCACGTGCATGGGCTTAATTCAGAGTCAGGCGAATGGATAAAACCAATAATAGTTTTCAAAGGATTTTAATAGTTAAGAAATGGCTTGACCAATTCCCAAAACAATTTTTAAAACATTTTAAACCGAGTGAGGCTATTGTAAACATTGCAAACACTTTTTTCATCCGTGCACATGTACAAAAATTTGTTCTGCACGTGTGTGTTTAGCCATAATCAATTCAAAAATTACTAAAAGGATATAGTCTTCACTTCAATGTAAATGGATGGCAATTTATGTCAACAATGAGTGACAATGCATATTCTTAAATCTTCAAAGTTCATCTAACCGAACTAAATCATGCCTCACTCAAAACGAATCATGTCTATTTAATATGATGGTCCCATTGACTCAAAAATTTTGACATATGAATGAAGCCAATTTTTAAACTAAATACAAAATTACATTTTCGGAGGATTAAAACTTGGAATTCATCCTACTTTGGACTAAGGAAAGTTAACTTATTTTAGAAATCTAATTTTTTGTGTTATAGTATATCTATTCATTGGAATCTGAACCTAATGTTGTTATAATCTGATTTTAGTAATTGATTACCTAAGTTTGTAATTTACTTAATGAGATAATTCAAGTTAGTATACATGTTAATCATATACACTGAATTGAGTAGCAATCCTTATGAATCTGAAGTAGAATTTGTCCAAAATTATTAGAATTATGTTAGACCTTAATTAATGTAAAATGTCCTTATTAATTTCACGAATGGGTATGAATCTGAGATTATATCACTAAAATTTAAAAATTAGGGCTCTTAAGTTTAATTATGAAATAAACCCTTTATTTCATTTTTTGAATCACGTTAAACTATTATATATAGGGTAGGATTGATATTAGACAACTTATATTTAAAGGTGATTGGGTATGGTGATGATTAGAGGATTAAAAATACGTTTTTAGGGTTAAAATGGAAGATTTGGTATTCTGGAAGAGATGAATGCGTTCATCTCATCCTAACGAGACCGACATCTCATTGGAATGAGATTGGGTAGTTCATTCGAATGAGGTTTAGACTCGTTTGAATGATTTTGTCCTTTTTGTTCGAACGAATTTAGTATGTAGTTTGAATGACCTATAGAATCTCATTTGAACGAGAGAGGGGAATTTATTTGTACTACTTTGAGATTGTTTTGACTATTAACTCTTAATTAAAAGAGACTAATTAATTTAAGGATTTTGGATTTAGAACTTAATAACCTTTGAGTGTTTCGGATAGCTATTTTGGTGTAATTATTTTCAACATACCGTGTGTGATTGCTCATGTGATACGTACTAGGGGATATCCTTATGGAGTGTGTACGACATCGAACATGCTGATACATTGGTGATAAAGATAGGATTTACCTTGTTCGTTTTACCCCGAACACTATGTTCTTAAAATTACCATCATATTCCCAAGGTATTAACGGTGGGATCCTCTCATATAGCCTGGGGTGTGGGATCATATGATTGGCTTGAAGGCGCAGTGATTATCTCTTGTTGATGCTTCGAGGTTGTAGGTATGGGATGACCTATAAATATACCTAGTACATGCAAGTGGTCCCAAAGGTGTTAGGGATAGCCATTCGTTAGGCGCGGGGTCAAACATAGCATTTATTACGTACGTTGATGGTACCATACTTATGTGGATGTTAGACGTAGAATTATCCTTCTTTATGTGTACATATACTTGAGTTGTATAGGTTGGTATGATTATGTAACCATTAATTATATTCTGTTGAGAAGAAATTAGGTGGTATTTTCCTATAAATGATGGTATTCATTGTGCACAAGCCAAGAAAGAATAATACTGAACGTAAATAAAGTGATCACACAAATAAAAAATTATGTACGTGGTTTGGAAATATTTCGACATCCACAGGGTGCTAGCATTATTTTTTATTTCTCAAGACCATAGGTTGACAAAGTTTTAGTATTTGTCAACATTACAATGATTCACGCCCCTCCCATGTGGGGTGGGTTTACATTTATAAGGTAGCTTTTGTTGAGTCCTAAGCCCCGTACATAACTATTCATAAGAGTTCCGAGTTATCCTTTATCATGATCAGTCGTTACAAGTTATTGAGTTGAAGGATTATTATTTGACTTGGAGTCTTCATTAATTAAAGGTGCACATGGCCGAGCATGTGCCAGTGCAATTCTTGACCCCACAAGAATAACATTTCATCACGGGGTTCATTTAGTCTTGGGATTAAATGCATATGGTATTTAAAGTTTTTCTGGGTTAGGTTAACTTAAAAACAACTAAAATACGAGAGGAAGATGCAATGTTATATTGAAGCATAAACTCAGTTATATTTTTACTCTTCTTAAACTTGTTATTAAATTATCTTTTTAGGACCAAGGTCGCCGGTACATCCTCATCCCTGATTCTACCTTGCTCTTTCTTCAGTTTATACTCATATAAGATGAAGTTGTTAAGCCAACGTGCTCAGTCTTTTATTCCTATTTACTTTTATATCGAGTCGAATTATGGTAGTAGTTATGAATTTAGATGTAGTTGGTTATTTTGATGACAGTTTCATTTACTGAGTTGGATATTTATAATTATTGTTGATTATGGTATCAAAGGTTGCAGTGGTTTATTATTATTGATGTATTCATTTATTTATTTTACGCATGTTATTATATTATTTTATTCTTATAATGATATTCAATTGTTAGACTCATGTATTATTCATTTTTAGACCTGGTCAACCTACTTATAGATTTAATGGTGTATCAGAAGTGTATATTTTCCTTGTACCTTAAGATAAAATCTTTCTCGAACAAGGAATCATGATTGGATTTGAAGCATCTAATAAAGAAGTCTAATATTAAGAATTAATCGCCAGTTTAAAGACGGCCTTATCCCTTGGTGCAAGTCACCTTGAAGTCTTATGTGATTCCAGGATGGTATCTAGTTTAACATCAAAGGACTATAATGCCAGGGATGAACGCATGTCTTTATACTTGAAGTTCACTGAGGACCTAGCTGTCGGGTTCACATTCAACAAATTCCCTAAGGAAAAAATAACCATCCAATTCCTTGTCCACTTTATCATTAGTTGTTGAATCATATTTAAAAAAAATCGAGGCAAATTACCTCACCCAAACTTTCATACGAAGGCAAAGGTTACCGAGTAAGTCCTCACTGCCTAAACGGATTCTAGATGGATGGATTTAATCATAACATACTTGTAAGAAGATGAATTAGCTGTCAACAAAAGAAAGATCACTAGAATAAAGTTAAAGTTGTTTAATTTTACCTCTCCTCTGGAGGAAAGTTACACAGACGGTCCTTCACTGGACCATATCTCCAGTGCGTACATCCTAATGATGTCAATCAAGTCTTTTATGAGCTGGATAGAGGGGTATGTGGAAGTCACGCTGAAGGTAAATCTTTGGCATTAAGACCCATAAAGGAAGGTTATTGGTGTACTTACATGTAAAAAGACGAGGTCTCCTACATAAAAAGATTAAAAGACTGTTAAGTTTTCTTGCACATGCTTCATTAGCCAACTGATGACTTTAAAATTTTGGCGAGTTCGTGGCCATTTTCATAATAGGAATTAGGCATTGTTGGTACCCTACCTACAACACCAAAAAATTGAAATTATTTCCCGGTCAGCACATATTATTTCACCAAATGGATAGAGGCTAAACCTTTAACAAACATAATGAATACCGATATGATCTCATTTATCTACATGAATATCGTGACCCAAATTGGTGTTCTGGGGATGATTATTACTAATAATAGAATATAATTTTAAGTGTGCATTTCCAAAACTTCTTCAACAACCAGAGTATCAAGAACTATTAAAATTTGGTGGCCTATTCCAAAAGTAATGGGCAGGCTGAGGGCTTCAACAAGACAATGCTCAGCGGAATAAAGAAAAATTAGAGAAAGAAAATGTGTATGATAGGATAATCTTCCCCATGTCCTTTATGCATACCGAATAATGCTCAAGAGGTTGACTGGGGAAACACCCATCACATTCACTAATGGAATGGAATCCATAATTCCAATGGAAGATGACTTGCTGACCATAACTAAGGAAATAGGATACCTTGATCAAACTGGATTCTTACTAATAGCAGTTGTCTATGCCATGCAACAAAGGCGATAATCGGAGGCAGTTCTAGGTTAGAGACTTTGTGCTGAGAAAGGTTATTGATATCGCGATGAAGATACCAGATGGAAAATTAGGTCCTAACATGGAAGTTCCATTCAAAATCATCAATACCGACCTCTAAGGAGCCTACCATTTGGAAATAATGGGGGTAAGGAGATACCTAGGTCTTAGAACCCAACCAATCTTTGGACATTTTATTTTTAAAATTTAACCTTTAAGAAAATTTTAATTTTTATTATTCTAACTTCTTGAATTATTTTAGTTCAAATAAGGCAATAATCTTTCTTATTATTCTAATGGCAGGCTAACATCGTTAATTAGAAACTTTCATTATGGTATGTCCATTGTAGGGAATATTAACCAACAATAAAAGCAATAATTACAGATTATCCCCTAAACAATTATGAATTTAGGAAAGAACAAATGCACATAGTTTAGCAGATAGGTTTTCCTACGTCTATAGAGAAGGGAGGGAGATTGGTATATTAGTTAGTAAGAATAATAGAGATTAGAGTGAAAGGGTTTCTAGCTGATAGTCCAAGTCACCACGTGCCGGTTATAATATATCCTAAATTAGGTGAGGTCACCCTTATTTATAATGCCTAGGGTTTTCCTAATCTAGGTCTCTTTATGTTTATCCCATACACAAGTCTTAGAGCCCTTATGAGACGTAGTATTCCAATTTCCAATACCATCTTCAAAGATTTAGAATTATCTCCCTATCTATTAGTGATCTTCCAAGATAAGTCATGTGGCATCCATGTGACACGAATTCGATCAGTCTTCCATTAATTTTCCCGGAGGTTGGGGTGGTAGGACAACATGCTGATCGGCTCGACCTTATTTTAATTTATTGGCCACATATTAAAATAATTATTTAATGCCTTTCCCAAGTTTGCCTGCGCCTTTTCCTAGGGCCACACGATGGGATTTCAATCATTTCTCTGGGAATCATTTTCCACATATCTTGCTCCTTGGTCCACATAATCAGACGTCATTTCCTAGGTAATGATAGTGCATTTGCGCGTCATTGCCTAACCTAAACAGGAAGGTGATGGCTGAGTTGACATTGCCAAACCTAAGCAGGCAGTTTTGGTATAAGGATTCCAAACCCCTTTTACCTTGACATTTCAGTCTTGTGAATGTAATTCTATTTGATAATTTTTTCTATATAAATTTTTTAATAGAAGGATATTTCTCTCTTCTTTTCCGTTTTCCTAAACTTATTATGTCTAGGCATAGGGTATACCAAGTTTTTGCAACTAATGACTTTCATGAATTCTGTGATAAATATGGAATTCAGAAAAATGTCAAGATTAAGATAACCTTAGAGGAGGAAGACGTGATGAATCTTCACCCTGGAGAGGTTTCCTTTGTGATAGGTATCATATTGGAGGAGCTTAGTTCGCTTTCCCCTCAATCCATTTCTGGTGAGAGTTAAACTATGGAAGACTCCCAATCTAGAAAAGCAATAGCTTCTACAGGATTACTATGGGGGCGATTGACATAAACCAAATTCGTGGGACTGATCTGGGCCTTGAGGAGATTACTTATTGCTATGATTTGAGGTCTTCTTAATCAACCCCAGACCTATTCCACTTTCAGGATAGGGAAAATGCTTGCAATTTGGTAACATATTTGTCCTAAACAAAAAGGAGAATGAAAGGAATCCCCTTATTTTTTCTGGGGATTTATACAACAAAAGTTACGACGTTCTCAAGGTTCTGCAAAGAAAAGGGGCACCTAGTAGGTCATCTAATTTTTACATTTTATTTAAATATAGGGTGATTTATTTATATCATTGATCGGTTTTGTTTTCTTGTGTAGGTCACCTTTTGAACACCAAGCCGAACGAGTTTCAGGTGAAGCTTGATCATCTAGATAGAGTTTGGAGATAGAATAACCCCGAAGGTGTTTATTCTCACTAGAGAGTGGGCAACGTATTACTAGGTTATAATCTAACCATTCACTTGGTTAAAAATTTCACAGTCATCCCACAGGTTTTGATCGCGAATTATATCGTGATTAGTGACAATTTAATCTCGACAGCCACTTCAACTCTAAGCGAGCGTTCTAGACGTGTTTATTTACATAAGGAATCTTCTTATGTGATCCCTACCGATACTAAGGTCGTTCAGGAAGAGGAATTTATAGATTAGTCTAACCCCCTTTTGGACATCCTTGCGCCTCTCTCCACACATGAACCCAACACTTTTGGTCATTCTTGGGAAGATATAGAGTTTATGGATTTCTCGTTTGGATACTTTGCTTAACCCACAATACCCTTGAATTTGTAATAAATGACCATTTTTCCAAGGAGACTTGTTAATGTGGTCGATGCCAGGGACAAGTACAAGAAGTAATTGGTTGGCACAAGTCAGGCCAAAGAGATTATAGCCAAGAAAAAAGAAGGGTGGTCACCCGTTAGGGAAAAGGAAACTCAGTCTACCGAGTGGCATCCTCAAAATATCAAGCAGAGAAAGAAGATAAGGTCATAGAACATCGGGTATTATCCACTTGCCCCGCCGATTGTACATAATTGACTTGTGATTATCAATAAACCTCAACAGAGGGATCATTAAAGAACTCCTCTAAATGAATCAAACTCGCCCTTCGGATACATCCTTTTTGAAAGGGAAGGAGCCATTTCTTGAGGGAAAATTGACCCATAGAGATGTGGAGATTTCTTACTCCATACCACAGGTGCCAATGATTCCATCTGACATGAATAATTTGATGAGCTTCACTTTGGAGAGGATCCATAAGGAAGGTTTGTTGTATAGTATTCTGGCAAATCACTTAACCTTTTATTTACTGTTTACTCCTAATTTTGTTTTAACTTTCTCCTCTTTCTGCACAAAGTTTGTAGGTCACTCAAGAACTTTTCGACCAATCCTTAGATTTTCTTTTCATATATATTTTGCTATGACCCTTTGTGGTTGCTCTTTGTAGGCCTATAATCATTTTTTATTTATCAATGAAAAATCTATTTCCATTTTCCTTAATTTCTTGTCTTTCATTCGTTTAATTTATGTGATATATCCAGAATATTTATTTTTCTAGTTATGACTTTATATTCTATGAGTTGAGATCATTCTTGGCCTTTGCCAAGTGTTATTTGTCTTCTTGGAATTTATTTTTACTTATCATAAGACCAAATAGTTTTATTATAAGAAATTGAGCTTTGTCGGCCTGTCTCTCTTTGATTTTGATCCATTGTTAATAGTTGGACTGTTGTTGTGAGGTCCAGTGTTAGATTTGGGTGATGTGTTTAATTATATGTTAATTTAGGTCTACCAGACATGCTTAGTGTCAGACGCTAGCGAAGACTTATGTTTGAGTTTTACCTCAGTTTGAGTGTTGGCCGAGCATCAGTATTCGATGATATGCCTAATTTTAAGCCGACCACCAGACATTAATTATATGCCTAATTTTAGGCTGACTATAAGCATTTAATGATATGAATAATCTAAGGATGACCATAAGTATATAATGATGTGTCTAATTTTAGTCCTACTATAAGAATTTAATGATATGACTATTTTTAGGCTGTCCAGGTGGATTTTGGTGTGAAACATAGATGATTAACTCATGTTTGAGTTGTACAATGCAGTTCTTTTGCATGTTTTTTCTTTTTGTAGGCTGACCTACTTTAGATCATACCACTTATCGATTGGGTTTTGGTGTCAAACGTAGGCAACCAACTCACGTCTGAGTTGTACCACATAATTCTTTTGTGGGTTTTTGTGTTAGGTCGACCTAATTTATATCATACCATTTTTCAAATAGGCTTTGGTGCCAAACATAGCCAACCAACTCATGTCTAAGTTATACCACATACTTCTTTCGTAGATTTTTATCTTTTTTTAGCTGACCTACTTTAGATCATACCACTTTTCAAATGGGTTTTGGTACCAAACGTAGGAGACCAACTCAATGTCTGAGCTGTACCACGTAATTCTTACATGGGTTATTGCCTCTTCTAGGTCGACCTACTTTAGATCATAGCATTTCTCAAATGGGTTTTTGTACTAAATGTACGTGTCCAATCACATCTGAGTTGTACCACATAACTCTGACGTGGTTTTTTTCAAAATTCCAAGGCGGTCGACCTTTCCTACTAGTCGTACCACTTATGGAGTGGGTTTAATAAAAAATGATTTAAGACAACAAATTTGAACGAATTTAATAACTTACAACCATTTTATTGTGCATAAAAGAAAGAAACAACGTCTTTAATTTACAATCTAATGATAAAACTTCCTAAAATTCATGGAATTCCATGACCTTGGGACTATTCGTCTTTCTAATTATCCCAAATAATATAATCCTCCCCTCCCTTAGAGACTACTCAGTAGGATCCCTACCAGTTCGGTACAAGTTTCTCATCTGATGGCTTCTTAGCAGTAAGAAACAATTTTTTGAGCACCAAGTCATCGATCAAGAATTCCCTGACTTTGACCTTCTTGTCATCTTATCTTGCCAACTCTTACTGGTAGGTGACCAAATGTATCAAAGCTTGATCCATTCTTTCTTCCACCATATCTAACTCGTGAGCTATTCGGCCATTATTATGTCCATCTTCAAAGATCTTTGATATGAGAATTGAAAGTGCGATCTCTAAATGAATGACAAGTTCTATACCATAGGCAACAGAGTAAGAGGTCTATTTCATTGGATTTATCAGTTTTTTCTATATGCCCAAATCATAAAGGGAATGTAATCCATCCATCATCCTTTAGAATTCTCTATTTGGTGTTTGATTCTAGATATAAGAGTTTTACTAGTTATCTTCATTTGTCCATTGCACTAAGGGAAAAAAACTGATTCATAGTGCATTCTGATTCCTTGTTCTGCACGGATATCACAAAAGGAGTCAGTGTGGATGACCAATGACCTTGGGATCCCCATTCAAGTGACGAGGTTCATCCAAAAGAATCTTTTGGCGTTTGTTTTTCTAATGTGGGTGAGTGGTTCAGGCCTAACCCATTTTAAGAAATAACTAGTCGTTGTTACCATACATCTTTGATTCACTGGTGCAGCAGGTAATGGATCCACTATGTTCATGCCCTAGTGAGCAAAAGGACATTGACTCGTCAAGGGGTTTTGATCTCTTGCATTCTTCTTGATAATCTGTGAAAAATGTTGGCACTTGGCATACTTCTAGGAGAACATTATGATATATTTTTGCATGAAGGGATACCAACATCCCTGAGAGATTGCTCCATAAAAGAGTGATCTTGCACATGTGTGTTCTCCATAACTGCCTCAATGCATCTCGCTTAATAGTCCATCCACTTGATATGGGTGAACTCACTTCAGTAAGGGGTTGGTGAATGATCATTGATAAATATTTCCCTTGGTGTTAAGGCAAAAACCTGGCAGACCCAATCCTCTACATGTGTGTCTATTTACCATCTGAGGGAAACTCATTGATCTTTAAGTAGTACATGATGGGATCCATCCATGGCAAAGATAAATTCACTTAGAGAATGAAAAATTCACTATATTAGTTCTTCAATGATCGATCGATTTATGTACTCCATTTTTATCATCCTTTTCAGATTGGTGTCGATAGCTGAAGCTAAAGATATAAGATCATCCGTATGACAATTAACATTCCTTTGGAGTCGCTCCACTAATGAAGACATTAACTGCTGAAGAAAACCACTTGCATTATTTTTATAGGTGGATATTCTAGGGTCACTGGACTCGTAGTTTCTATTAAGATGGTTTGCGATTAGTCTGGAGTCATAATACACTACATTGTTGTGAGAACCTAGATCGATCACCGTCCAAAGACCATGCACTATGGCCTCATATTATGCCTTATTATTTGAGCCTTTGAACCTCAATCTAATGGACTGCTCAATAAGGATACCATGCAGTATCATAAGGTCTATTATAACTCATGTGCCCCTCTCATTTGATATGTCATCAATGAAAAGTTTCCAAGTTTATTCATCCTCACTAACTACCAATGACTCTATAATGGGATTTGACTACTCGTTCTCACCTGTTGGTGATGTTGAAAATTTTACTACAAAATTTGCCACGACTTGACCATTGATCAAAGCTCTAGGTTCATATCTTATGTCAAACTGTGCCAGCTCCATAGACCACTTGGTCATTATATTTGAGTGCTCGGACCTTTTGAATTAATCATTCAAGGGATGGGTTATGGGGATAACTACAGTTTGAGCATAAAAGTAGTTCTCAAGTTTCTAGTTACGGTTACCAATGCCAGAACCAATTTCTTAATAGTTTGTAGATGATTTCTACTTCAAGGAGAGTATGTCTAACATAGTAATCAGTCGTTTCTCTCCATTATATAGGCAAACCAGTGTATCTTGGTCCCGTGTTGTGAGATGACCAAGTATAAGTACAAATCTTCCCCATCTTTGGTAGTTGACATCAAGGAGGTCCCAAATACTTTATAATTTCTTCCAAAGCTTGATTAAACTTATATGTCCAGTTGGTGGGGATTATTTTCTTCAATACATGGAAGAATGACTGATACTTGTCCGAATATATTGAAATAAAGAGATTTAGAGAGACCAATATTCTAGTGATAACCTAGATGTCTCTAATAGTGGTCAATTTATTTGTATCTTGTAGAGCCTTGATTTGGTCCAAATTTGCCTTTATTCCTTTCTAGGTTACCGAATATCTAAGAAACTTACCAAAGCGATCTCCGAATACGCACTTTCAAGTGTTGAGCTTCATCCTGTATCCTTTAAAGATCCTGAAGGTCTTGGTGAGGCATCATATATGATCGGTTGCCTGGTCAATTTTTATGAGCAAATCATTGATGTACACTTCTATGGTTGAATCTATTTACTTATTGAAAACTCTAATTATAAGGCGCCGATAGGATGCTCTTGCATTCTTTAAACCAAAAGGAATTACCTTGTAGCAGTATTGTCTTAAAATTATGATAAACGAGGTTGTTTCCTGATCCGAATAGAATATAGGTATTTGGTGGTAGACAGAGTATGCATCTAGAAAGCTTGTATGTTGATGTCTAATCGTGAAATCCACCAGTTGATCTATCTATGGTAATGGAAAGTTGTCTTTTGGCTAGTGTTTATTGAGGTCGGTGAAGTGTACACATAATCTTCAATTTTTTCTCTTCTTTGTTACAACAATAGTGTTAAAAATCCAGTCCAGATTTGGACTATTCTAATGGAACCAGTCTGGAGTAGGTTGTCAACTTTTGTCTCTACATCCCTCACCTTTTCTGGGGTCTACTTCCTCGGTTTCTACTTAATTGTCTTAATAGTTGCATCTACGTGTATTCGATGATAAGTGATATCGAAGCCTATTCCTGAAAGTCCATATATTTTCCATGTAAAGACATTTGTATTTGTCCTAAGGAAACGAACGAGCTTCTCTACTTTATCCTTGGGTAATTCTGATTCGATAAGGAATGTCTTCTCAAGTTGTAACGAATCCAGAGGAACAATAATGAGTTCCTCAATCAAGCGTTCGACGGGAACCAATCGAGTCTCTTATACCCCCGACCAAATGAACTTTGGTTGATACTTAGGTTAATTATCCTACAAATCATAATCATTTTGTCCTTTCTAGGTGTAGAAGGGTGTCTACCTATAAAAATAAATAAAAATATTTTTTTATTAGAAATACTGAGAAGAACCCCACCCAGGGTCCCGATAGAAACTCATATTGAGCAGGAACCCCCAGGGTCCTAGCCGAAACTCGTATTGAGAAGGAACCCCCAGGGTCCCGGAAGAAACTCATATTGAGCAGGAACCCCCCAGGGTCCTGGCAGAAACTCATATTGAGAAGGAACCACCTCAGGGACCCGACAGAAACTCATATTGAGCAGGAACCCCCCAGGGTCCCGACAAAAACCCATATTGAGCAGGAACCCCCCAGTGTCCTGGCAGAAACTTATATTGAGAAGGAACCACCCCAGGGTCCTGGAAAAAGCTCATATTAAGCAGGAACCCGCAGGGTCTCGGCAGAAACTCATATTGAGAAGGAACCACTCTAGGGTCCCGGCAGAAACTCATATTGGGCAGGAATCCCTAGGGTCCCAGCAGAAACTCATATTGAGAAGGAACCCCTAGGTCCCGATAGAAACTCATATTGAGCAGGAACCCCCAGAGTCCCGGCATAAACCCATATTGAGAAGGAACCACCCCAGGTCTTGACAGAAACTCATATTGAGCAGGAACCCCCAGGGTCCCGGCAGAAACTCATATTGAGAAGGAACCACCCAAGGGTCCTGGCAGAAACTCATATTGAGCAGGAACCCCCCAGGGTCCCAGCAGAAACTCATATTGAGAAGGAACCACCCCAGGGTCCCGGTAGAAAATAATATTGAGAAGGAACCCGACCCATGGTCCCGGTAGAAACCCATATTGAGAAGGAATACCTCAGGGTCTCGATAGAAACTCATATTGAGAAGGAACCCCCGGGTCCCGGCAGAAACTCGTATTGAGCAGGAACCCCTCGGGGTCCCGGTAGAAACTCATATTGAGAAGGAACCACCCTAGGGTCCCGAAAGAAACTCATATTGAGCAGGAATCCCCAGGGTCCTGGTAGAAACTCATATTGAGAAGGACCCCCACCCAGGGTCCTGGAAAAAATTCATATCGATTAACAACCTCACCCAGGGTCCCTACAGAAACTCATATTGAGAAGGAACCCTCAAGGTCTCTTAACAACAGAAAATGTGAGGGCGAGGAGCAGTCAAGGTCTTCCCCCCTATGCTTCGAGAATATAGGCCAGGATGAGGGAGTGGCTACCATGAGCAACTCCTCACCATGAAACATCATTATTTAAAAGATCAGCAGTATTAATACTTTGTTATTCTTGTACAGGTTGCCTAGTTGAGCAAGCAGGGCTCAGGTAGGCCAGTTGGGATCTCTTGGGAGTTTTGTCTTGGCGGCTGAGGGACAAGGTATGTTGAGCAAGCTCAACCACTTAGCACTATAGGATTGAGAGAATATTAGTAGGAGACCCTATGGTCACCCAGTCCTCACACACCTCACACTTAGTCACAAGTGAAGTGAACAGCCAAAGGGCTGGATGCTGACAAGAAAAGAACTGTTTATAAAATGATTTTAAAGGATAGGGTTCTCTAAACCCCTCTCAAGAAAAATGATTTTAGAAGGGGATCCTCAAGACCTCCCTTAACCTTACAAAGATTTTTCAGGAGGTGGTCCTCGAGACCCCCCCTCAAGTTTACAAAGTATGTACCAAAAGTTACTATTTTAAAAGATATTTAGCAAATCAGATATTTTGCCTCCATGAGAAGACATATTTTCTTTTGAACTTTGTTTGGCACCATGGGGCATCTTCCAGAAGGGACAGGCAGAGTTGCCTGCAGGTAGGGACAAATAGTACATTGCAGACTTTATCCCTCACTAACCCTATAAGTTTTGGAACCAAAAGTGCCAACCCAGCCCTAGTGCCCAAGTATAAATAGGACCCCTGGGCAAGGTCATAAAAAAAAGAAAAAACTCAATAAAAATGTCACTCTGTCAAAATCAGACCAGAACCTCTCTATTATTCTCTCCCTGCTCTCTCTCTAAGTGCTAAGTGCCTTATTATTTCACTCCCCACTAACAGCCATCACACTCATGATCTCCTCTTGAGAAAATTACTATTATTGTTGTGGAATTTCATCTTCTTGCAGGGAGGGAGTTCCATCTTGAGCTCCATTTTTACCAAAAGGAGAAGGTCTCATCAGAAGCTGCTCCAGAAGTTCTTGACAACCTTGCAGACAGCGTCCATTGGAGTGGGTCACGCCTCACCCTTTTCAGTTACTCATAGACTCCAGTCTCACTACCCTCCTACACTAGGAGTGACTTTGCCTTTCATTGATAGCTTCCACGAATTAACCGCAAGCTACTTCTTTTTCCAATGTAACCTCTACTACCCCCTTCACATTCAAGAACATGAGTTTCTGGTAAAGGGTAAAGGAGACGTCTTTGATCTCGTGAAGCCATCCTCTACCCATCATGGCATTATAGGATGACTCTAATTGGATGACATGGAAATCGACCTCCTTATTTTTTTATCGATCTTCACTTATATCGTGATTTTCCCTAGGGGTTTCTACGTCTCCATTAAAACTAATTAGTGGTCGTACGTTCCTATCAATGTACTTGATTCTAAAGTCGATTTTATAAAGTACCATCAAGCACAGGATCTCCAAAGATATTCCTTGATCCACCATTATTCTTCTCACATCGAAGTTCACAATTTGTAGTGTGGGGACCATGTCATCCTTATATGGCATGTTCACACCGACTAGATCGTCGTCGGTGAACATATTGCCTCGATCAATGTCAAGTATCTCATCTCCCTCTTGGAAAGGATGGGCTAGGACAAGTTTATTTATAAATCTTGTTTAACATTAACGGCAATCTAAACCTTTTCCCTGAGCTTTTTTCAGTATATTGTCCTGGGTTGGTATATCCTTGAATGAATGCGACCAACCCAGATGGGGGAAGATCCCCATCTTCCTTCTGAACTACAATGATCTTTGTAAAAAAGATATATTTTTGGGTTAAGATATTCCTTTAGGTTCCTAGCTTGAATGAGATCCTCCAAATGTTTCTTGAATATCTTACAATTTCTTTTAAGGTGACCGTGATCTTGGTGATAAGTCCACTTGAGGTTGGTGTCCCTATTATTAGGATCTCTGGCCATCTTAAGATGCCTTTTGATATAGGCTTGTCTTTGATCTATGAGATAAGCTTATAGTTGGTCTCTTTGAAGACCGTCTTCAATTACTTATAAATGTTCTCATTATCCTAAGATTTAGGGCGGCCTCTCAGAGATTCATTTCTTATTTTTTTCCTAGTCGAAGATGGTTGATTTCCCACTTTGTTGGACTTCTTAATTTCACTCCTCTTATGGTCGACTAGAACCTCTGCGTTGATGATTTCATCCTCAAAATTGGTATATTTCTCGATACGAAACATAAGGACATCCATCTTAGAGGTTCATTACTTATCAAAGACTGGTAGAGATCATCCTATTGCTCCAGGCCAAACATGAACGAAGATATTACTATCTTATTATTATTATAGTCAATATCTTTGTATAGCTCCCAACATCTCTATGAGTACTCTTTGAGGAACTTTCCCTTATTTTTCTTAAGGGATATGAGCGAATCAACCTCATTGATCTCTCTTCTACTATTGATAAATTAGTCCATGCACTGCTCGACTAGATCTTTGAAAGAAAAGTTAATCTTGGGGTAATTTCTCAATCCACTCTAGAATGGTCTCCCCCAGAGTGGATGGGAACACTCGACACATTAGAGCTTCGTGATGATCTCAAAGATATATGGTATGCCGGTGGTGCCTGATGTGATGGGCAAGATTTTCCTTCCCATCACCTGTTGTAAGTTTTATCTTGGAGAACTTCTTAGCTGGTTTGAAGGACTTTATCTTTACAATAAAGGGGGATCAGAAACCATGCCTCCAGTGACTTTCTAACCAAATCCTTTATAGTCCAAGCTATATTTTGGTTCAATCTACGTTATAACTCTTTATGGATGGTCCCTCTAAGCTCACCACTCCTTACTTTCTTCAGCGATGCCTCCGGACGAGCTGGCTTTCTACTTTACGCTGATTTAGCGGGATGAAACTATTAGTGATTGTTATTAATGGAATTTTTCCTAGGAAAATCATTGGCACTCCGTTAGTTACAATTTACCATGTTAGGGCTCCTTGAATGAGAGGCCCTCCCAATTTTGTAGGATTCATTATTCCTTGGAGAGGGGGATCTTCTCCTCCGCTGCTCATTGGTCTGAGAATCAGATCAATGATCTTTCGACTACTAGGTTAATTATCTCCTCAATTAGGCAATTTCATAATCATAATTGGTCAGTATTTCTTCATTAATACTCGCCTGATGGGAAGCAACCCTTCCTTATGGTACCTAAACCGACGGTATGCTGTATTAGCGACTGGGTCCTAAACTCCTAGGCGAATGCCCCTAGAATTAGAACATTGTGGTAATTGAGGGAGTGTAACGGGAGTTTGGTTCCTCCTAACGACACATACCTTAGAATGGACGCAACTCCTTTAGTGGATGTGGTGATGCTGAATTGCACTCATGATGATTGTTGGGCTAAATGACTGTGGTAATAGTGAGAATTCAGTTTCCCACAGACGACACAAAATTTTAGGGGATATTAACCCATAATAAAATCAGTAATTAGAGATTGGCCCCTAAATAATAATGATTTTAGGAAAAAACAATTAACATGAGATGTACTTGGTTTAGCATATAGGTCTGCATAAGTCCATAGGGAAATGAGGGAAATTTGTATATTACTCAGGAAGAACAATGACGATTAGAGTGCTAAGGTTGCTAAGTCACCACATTTCAGTTACAATATATCCCAAATTATATGAGGTCGCCCTTACTTATAATTCCTAGTGTTTTCCTAGTCTCGATCTCTCTACATTTATAATATGCACATGTCTTAGAGTCCTTACGAGAGGTGGTCTTCAAACTTGCCAACGCGATCTTCTAAAATTTTCACTTATCTCCATATATATTCGTGATCTTCCAAGATAAGTCATGTGGCATTCACATGACACGAATTCGGTCAGTCTCCTTTGAACCATCATCATCGCAAATGTTTTCAAATTCATCCGATAAAGTTTTGATCGCCCTTTTAATGCCTTAGTGAGATTAGATTTAATTATGACTTAAGGTTACATGTTTTAGTCATTTGCAAATATGAAAATATCAATAATTTCTGAGCAAAAAAAAAAACATACGGGGGATCCCTAGGCACTAGGTGTTTTGACTTCGGTCAGATAAAATCCTAAACGGGTGGATGGTCATGTGACCAATTTCACTTTTACCATAATTTGTTCTAGGTCGAAGGGGATTTCACGACACCTACTTACAAGGTAAGACATATAATAAAAGCATGCTCGACATAGAAAATGGGAAAGTGCGAAATATGGAATTAAATGATAATATAATTCATAAAACATTCATTTTACTAGTATCCAAGTTGACAAAATCACAACAAAAATAAAAATGACCATAGTTACTTCATCTTCAATGACCAAGCTCGACAGTTATTACAACACAATGACCATCATCCGAATCCGGATGGAATATGTCATCACTATCGTTATTAATGAGATCGTTCCTTATCAACTAAATAGGAATGGCATTTATAAGAATCTAGTATTCTGCACTCCCAAGTGGAAGGGGCTGAACAAAGGGGCAATCGACCCCACACTAATACCATAATCAGGAATTGTGAGGTACGTTGATAACTTCCAAAGCGTTCAACCACCCATGTTTATAAGCTACCGGTTTGACTTTTTCCAAATGAGGCAAGGGGTCCATCCATCCATTTTCATAGCCCTCTAACCAAACTACACGAGGCCCATGTAAAATTGATATCTCAATCTCTTCACCTTATGTTGAAGACTTCTCTTAGTCACTTGGCCCTCTTTAAAAGTTTTGTTGGCTTTGATGAGAAGCTCCCTTAGGTAATTAATCTCATTTCACAATAGACCAACAATGTCTCCAACATCTTTGATCTCGACCTGAAAAGAAGTAACCACACGAATGAAAATGGAAATTCAAAATACAAGAAGTCTTAAACTAATCTAACTAATTTGTCCTTCTTTCTCTATTGTCACTTGCCCTTGTTTGGACATGAGTTTATTTTGGTATGAGGCCTCATTTGATTATTTAGCTGCCTCATTTTCTTAGTTGGCACCAGTTTATTCGCCCTCCTCCTTATCCTTTAGGTTTGGAGGAGAACCTAGATCGTGCTCGTCAAAGAGACTAAACTCAGAAGGGACTCTGGTTTTGACCAAGGATTCATCCTAGGCTTTCTTAAAGAAAGACTTGCATATGAAGTCTAGTTGTTCCTTGGCCTGACCAAAATCATCATCACACCTCTGGTCATATGTCATGTCTTCGTCCTTTGAGGAGGAAGAAAATATTTGTGCATACCCATCGACAACTTTCATCAACTTCACAATCTTAGACTTTTATTTGTGCAACTTCAGGTCCTTGGCCTTCACCTCGGTCTTATAGGCCTTTTCATCATCCTTGAGTTCCTTTTAATACTCATTTAAATCATGAATTAAATCATCACTGGCCTTGTCTTGGTCAACCCGCATGTCTAAGATCTCGATGAAGTTGACCAAAAACTACAAGAAAAAAGATGAGAAAAAGGAGTTAACAAAAAAATTTGAAGAAATCATCCAAACAGAAGGTATAAAAATACTTACCAAGGAAAGGGTCCAAGAAACATGGGAAACCATACCATCAATTGGCAAGTAACTGAACATTTCCAAGTTGCCCGTATTCAAGCCCCTTTTAGTAGTGTAGGGACCAAATCAACATTCTTGGATGTTGATATAATGGAAGGGCCCATACCTTTAGTGAAATCATCCACCTTTTTGGTGGGTAAAACATTTTGTTCTAGTCTTCAATTTCTTAACAAGTTGGTCTTGGTATTCATCAAAGGAATCCCCTAAGTTAACGGGGTCAGATGGACCCCTGATCTTCTGCCATTTTGAAGGATGGACGTTTGGAGAAGTGGGGGATATGACTCCCTCTAATAAGTTTGGAATTTTCTTCCTCAGTGGCATCTCTTCCTCAGAGGTATAATGGATGATGGCGTGAATGGCTGTGACATCTACGAACTCAAATGATCTTGAAGTGCTCGCAATGGCAAACTCCTCCTTATCAAATACAATATGGATTTCTGGATGATTGTTAACTGTTCTATCAACAAAGAAAGTGTTGGGGGAAGTGTGGTTACATAAAAGAGAGGCTAACCTCGAATGCTCGATACCCGCAGTTAAGGGTTGTTTGAGTCCCAAAACTTTGCCCAATTCATTAAAATTGATGTTAGACTAGTTAAATTCTTTATTCTTGGATTTCTATGCACGAGAAAAAATAAACACCACCACCAAAGTTAAGCTAGACATGGTCGGACAGACAAAGAGAAGTAAAAATTAGTTTTAGACCTCTTTTATGCCCATTAATAGGGCATCCATGTCCACTATAGGGTTCACCACCCTCACGAATAGGCAGGTGCTCCAACAACTTTACAGTAAAACCATGAGACCAATAATCCTAATTGTAATTTAGAAGATTCGCCATAAGTACCCTCTATACTTTCCTCGTATTTAGGTTGAGTATCATTATTTATCCTCACCCATATGTAATAGTAACGAATCTCCGGGATCCCTAATAGAGTCCTATATAACTCGTTCATCCTATTAATCCGATTCACTATCTTCCAAGTATTTAGGGAATATTAGGTTGGGACAACATATAAGAACTTACACAATTATAAGAAAAGTTGGTTTGGGTCAAAGGTTACATTAGCTTCAATAATAAATTGGGAGAACATCCAATGTCCTTCTTTAATTCCCCTAGATTTTATTAATATCCACTTTGGAATGGAGAAACTTTTCTTGAACTCATCTATAAAATCCTCACCAACTAGATAAATCATTTTCTTAAGAAGGAAACAAAAATGGCAGAAGAAATAAAGATGATGCTTGAAGAAAATTACAAAGAAACAAGGGATTAATAGTTGAAGGATCATATAGTGAATAAGGAGGGAAAATGTCTCTGAGTTTATTTTGAAAGATTTAAGAAGATACTACGCTCCAAAATGATAGTAGAAAAGTCATCAACTTCCAAAACAAAATCGTCATTAGAAAACACCTCCCCAAATGTCGGTTGACACACATGCTGCCCTTTGGCTAAACAGAAGAAGATTACCAATGTAACCCTGAAACACTAAAAGATATTACAAGCGTGCCCTTTGAGCCTAACGGGAAGGATAAGGTCATTGTTCATCTAAAAAACACCTAGTGTGTGGACATTTCCTGACCATAGTTTCTACTACCAATCTAATTTTTATGTCAACTACGACCATCGTTACACTTAACAGACGATCGAACCTAAGGTAGCCCAATCAGGATGCAAAACCTTGGGGACAAATGTGGGGGAATTATCATACCAGATAGGAGCAGTTGACACGTGTCTAACAGAATTGAAAATAATAACTTAAAAAGATATGGACCAATAAAGGTTGATAAATGGAAATCTCGAAATTAGATTCATTCAATTAAGTTACGACTCAGTCTCCCTATATTCTTTATAAATGTAACCCACACCTCTGTGAAAAGGGACACACAATCTTATGATAAAAAATTGATAAATAAAGAGAGAGCAACACCCCGTGGGTGTAGGCACATTATCCAACCACTTATACAATGTGTTATTGTGTGATTGTGAAGATTTCTTGATAGGCTTAATTGTGTTGGATTCATAACATTAGGATTTTTCAAGATGCATGTTTTATATGAACTGTAAAAATTTTCTAAATCCACATGGTTAAATTAAAAGGATTGATTAATTTACGAAAATGATTAATCATATAGGTGAATATATCATTGCTAGCCTAGAATACATTAATCTTAAAGTGGTATAATCAAGGAAATTATATGAATGATCCATCATGAATGATCCGATATGAATGATTTGATTAATTGACCTTTTCAGAGATCTCGGGACAAGACTCAAAGAGTGCCATACGAAAAGAATTTTAAATAGCCTTAACATCGAAGGAAAACTGAGTATACTTTACTCTTACATTTTTCTACTACCAATTCAATTACATACATGAAGGCGCGATACAATAATATAGAGGCAATATATGCAAAGTTATAAATTTTACGCCCCGTTTAGTACACAGTAAATTTTGATATAATAGGATTCCTTCCAAACAATCCTTGAAAAGTGTAAGAACAGTAATTTTTGTGTGATATTAAGTTGCATGAAAATGTGAGCCCTAATAGAATCAAATTACCTCCTCGGTGGGAATATGGGTGGAATCAAAATCCATCCAATATACATGAGATTTCCACCTTCCCATGTGAATCCTTATAAATAATTTTCGTGACGATAAAAACGCTCATAGAAATATTAAATAAAAAAACTACTGTTAAAATCTTAATATTATTTTTGTGAAGACAATTTGGTTATGTTGTCGTTTATTAGATTTAAAATCGTATAAATTTTATTTTAATAATTTTTCTCCACTCGTGCAATAATTTGATTAATTTACTCCGCAATATAGACACATCTACAATAAATTACTATATTTTCTAAGTATTGGAAAATTATAAGAAACACATTTTGGTTGCATACATCTATAAATAGTGAACCCTATAATTAGGTTTTATAACATGTCCAAAATAAATCAATTTAATGTGTGTATGTGAGTGTGTGTGTGTGTGTCTGTGTGTGTGTGTGTGTGTGTGTGTGTGTATTTATATAACAAAATTACTAAAGGGCATTATTCGTATATATTGTACATTCTCATGTCACTTTTCATGCATGAGCCAAATACTAAATTTTAATTTCTAACAGGAATCCATTGGTGTAAATGATTCAAAATCCTAGCAAAATATTTCTTGACAATCACTTTTCCAGTAATAATAATGCATCCAAAATACTACCTCGTACCAAATGGGGCCTTAGTAAAAACTAGTGTAATTTATTTAAAATTGTCCAAGGAAAGATATACTTAAAGTAGTTTAGGAACTTAATGTTATGATTATAACTTTAAGGACTAACTTGACACACTTTTAATACTTGAAGAATAGGAAAATGATAGGGAGACCCACTTCGTGGACACATTTCGTAAGCACACTGCATTAAAATCTTATATCTTATTATTTTTTGTCCCTCCAAGATATCAACCAATGCATTAAAAACTTGTACTTATTTTTGTCTTATTCACAGGTCCACAAAATGTGTCCACGAATTGAGTCTCCCTAACATTACTTTGAAGAATAATATATAATTTAGGAACATAGTATATGCACATCCAAAAATTTAAGAGCTCAATATATAATATACCATTAAATGAAAATAAAAAAAATAACTCGAATTTTGAAAGAAATTGTGTTGATAAAATCCATGTGGTTATTGTTATTATGAAGAAAAGAAGTGTGGTACATAAAAAATTAAAAAGTACTTTTAAAACACAAAAATGGGTTAATACAAATGAGAGATAATCACTCAAATAATCATTTAGAAAATTATGCCAAATATAACGTCAAATATAACACAATAACCATATAGATTTAAATTACACATTCAAAAGAATAAATTGAAAACAATAAAATTTGAAGTCCGTCGGGCTGTAAGTAACAAAAATCTTAAATTGATTATTTATTCTGAATTTAAACTAAAACGATAGTTACGCTGTTATAGTCCACTAATAAAATTCTGGCAAATCATTCAAAAGTATAATTTCATACTCGTGCAAGTAGATAAATAGTGTACTCGGGACCGTGTGTTATATATATAATCTTAGGTTTCATGCAAACTCCTCATAATAGAATCCTCTTTAGTTTGTTCGACTAGGGTTTTACTAGTATTGAGGCACCAGATCTTTTGCTTTCATAGGAATAATCTAATCCCAATATTAGAGTTATTTTCATTCTCTTAGATCATTAAAGGATGGAATTTGTGTGCAAGTTTTGTAACAAGAGTTTCTCAAGTGGGAAGTCCTTGGGAGGTCACATGAGGAGCCATTTAGCCTTGATTTCAGCCCAAAAAGGTATTGTCAACATGGGTTATGAAGCGCTGACCAAAGATCACCTGTGTAAAGAATGTGGCAAAGGGTTTGATTCATTTTGAGCTGTTGCGGGTCACATGAGGTGTCACTCTATGAAAAGGAAGGAAGAAAATGTCTGCAAGAAATGCGGTAGAGGGTTTGATTCAATGAGAGGGTTGTTTGGTCAAATGAAGACTCACTCCAAAAGCGTTTAAGGACAAGGTACAAGATTACTCCCAATCCCTCTTGCTCTAATTTGAATGTGTTTTCATCTATTAGTGGGAGCCATGAAATTGAAGACTTGGCTTTGAGTTTGATGATGCTATCTAGAGGTGTGAGGGATTGTGATTTGTTTAATTCTGTTAGAGATACTTCTTTGACTAAAAAGAGTATATGTGAATATGAGAGCAATGTTTTGGATGTTTGTGTTATTGAATCTCATAGATGTGATATGATCAAGAAACATAGACAAGGCCACGAATCTGGAATTAAGTTAGGTGATGCTGTTATTGAGGAAATTAATTTGAAAAGAGGAAAAGATTATGAGTGCTCTATTTGTTTCAAGGGCTCATTATATTGCACTAACGGAAGAGGCCACGTTGATAAAACAAAGGGGCTTCGGATGATGTTGGTTAGAGCCACGGTGGCCTGAAAGCAAAAGTTGAGACACTGTTGATCATCAATTGAAACAAGTACATATGAGTAGAAGAAGTACACGATTACTCATTCATGGATTTCATGAGAGTTTCAAAGTTAAAGAAAATCTGGTTAATTTGAAAAACATAGTGCATAGTAGAGGAAGTGTTTTTGTTCAAATTCTTAGTTGTAGCTCTTGAGTAGTACATGTTGTTATTATAAATAGTATCTCTTATGTTTCCATGGATTTTTAAACAAATGATTTTCAGTGTCTCAATTTAACCTATCTATATTACAGATTCTTTCTGCAATCTTTCTTTCTTCTCAATGTAATTCTAACACTAGATGATGAGGGATTTAAGCTATCTATATTACACTTTTCGTCAATTTCACTTAATATATACTCTCAAATTAAGACTTGTATATTTCTTTTTAAGGTGGCCCAAATTTTAAGAGTCGTGATTCAAAAATAATATATTAAATAGAGTGAAATTATAATCAAGGGGTGAACCCGGGTGCAACGGTAAGGTTGCCCTCGCTGTGACCTGGAGGTCACGGGTTCGAGTCACGGAAACAGCCTCTCTGCGTATGCAGGAGTAAGGCTGCGTACATCCAACCCCCCCAGTACTCCGCAGTGGCGGGATCCTCGTGCACTGGGTTTGGGCTTTTTAGAGTGAAATTATAATCCTTAACCTTAATCTATGGGATGTATATGATCTTTGTGTAAGCGACACATTTAGGCTATATTGTAAGATAGATATGGAGAAAAAATATTGCCTAAAGTCTGTGAAAATATGAGAAAACCCAATTATAAAATCCGGCCATGGTTTGAAAACCAAGAATTTTTGTTCATCCAGGGACTTGAACACAATCCATTAGTACCCCGCAGTGGTGGGAGCCTCGTGCACTGGGTTTGGCCTTTTTACAGTGAAATTATAATCCTTAACCTTAATCTATCGGATGTATATGACCTTTGTGTAAGCGTCACATTTAGGCTATATTTGGTAAGATAGATATGGAGAAAAAATATTGCCTAAAGTCTGTGAAAATATGAGAAAACCCAATTATAAAATCCGGCCATGGTTTCAAAACCAAGAATTGTTGTTCATCCAGGGACTTGAACACAATCCATTAGAATTGGGTATCTCATATTTTCACTCCACGCTTCAAGAATAATGGATATCGTATATTCGTATTTCTTGAGGGGGTTATGAAGGTTCAGATGTAATAAGAGTTTTAGTTTGATAATTGGTCAGCTTTGAGGATTGGTTGAAAGTAATAAATTAGTTAAGTTGGAAAGAAACGTGGTTTGTGTCCCTTATAGCAATATAATATAGAACCATATGGGGTACGGTGGTTGTTTAGTCACCTAACATATAAACATGGCAACCATTTCAGTTCATCAAATTACTCGATGTAGTTAACATCCAATTCTCAAGTTCATCGAAAACTATATAGACAAACAATATATATTTAACTTTTTAATATATATATACACACACACACACATAACATATGCATTCTTTTTTTTTAGATTGGTTTGGTATGAAGGCAAGAGTGATGTTCAAAGTCTATACATATCGATTCTGATTTTCAGGTCTGTGAATGAAATATTCCAAATTACTGTTTATGGTTCTCGAGGCAACCTACCCAAGAGAGAATGAATGGTCATTTTTCTCCTTAACCGTTATTTTTGAGTCTAGAATAGATGGAAATGATCAAACGGGGGCGGATGTATGTCAAGAAAGTATTGGAGATGTTATGCAGGTTATCATGTGCAACGACATGTGCAAGAATTATTTAGATTACAATTTGAGTAAATGCACGAAATGTTTGAGACTCTCCATGTTATTTTTATTTGGAGTTTTGTAAATTTATGACTTATTGTAATATGTATTCTTAAAACAGGATAATAAATATTTTATTTATAATTTTAGTTCCTATTTTTGAAAAAAGTCGATGGCGCAAACTCATATCCATAAAACGTCAACCAATCACAGCATGCCATGTCAGCTGATAATTTAAAAATAGACACTAAAAATGGAAAGAAAATGTTTGTTGTACTACATCCATAATTAAAATTATTTTAAGTTTTAAAAGTGCATTATCTATTTTTATTTTATATCAACCATATGATAATTGGTTTTAAGTTCACATACATATCAACTTCTTTGAAATTTTGATACAAAAGATGTTGATGAACTTTCTAAGTTCTAATCGGTCATACTCCATTCTCTTAATCTCTAAACCTTTTTCATTGATCATTTGACCAAAATAGCCTCTTATGATATGATATTTCGATTATAACCTCCCATTCAATCTCATTTACTCTTCTTCTCTTTTATATTCTCTTACTCTCTCCATGTAATAATTTACTCTCATCTGGTACCTCTTCATCTTCTCTTGAGGAACCAAGGAAAACCAAAACACGCAAAGATAACTCTTACTCTCATCAATTTACTCTCATCTTTTACCTTTTAATTTTGTCTTGAGGAACCAATGAAAACTCAAACACGCAAAGAGAACTTTTCTACGGGTATGTTGGTGGTGAAGTTGCTTCTTTTGATTAATCTTTTTGATTAAATTATTTAGTGATTGGAATTTTTTTTCTCACTTAAGCTTGTTGTTTCTCATGCTGAATTATTGGAAATTGTTGTCTTATTTAGCCATTTTTATTTGACTTTGCTTATGAATGGGTTCTACCATTTCATATTTGTGTATTTCTTCAATTCTGTTGTTCTACTATATTTTGTTGCATATATTGTGTTTGAAGAAATGATTAACATATATTTACCAATATTTATTTTGAACATCTCTAGGTATAAGAATAATATATGTCTTTGAATTTTTACTTTATAGTGAACGTATTGGATTTAGACCCATTTAAATATTTCTACTCATCTGATTTGTAATTTATGTACTTAACATGACTTTTTTAATAGATGTTTGTTATATCATTATGTAAAAAATGATATATTCTTAGTCTGAACAATAATCATACATTCAATGTTCCCTAATATTAGAGAAATGTCAATACAATCCAATGGTTTATTTGATTACAAAGACATCTCCTTTCAAAATATTCTCAACAGGAAGAAGTAAAAGATAGGACGTGTTGATGAAGGAGTCATTAAAATTCAAGACGCATTATGTTACAAAAAGATTCTTGTTGCTCTGGATGTCATAGATATCCTGATCAATTATATGAAGTACTTGCAATGCGTGAATGAGCTCACCCTAGAATTAAAATCATCATAAATACAGAGCATGAGTGGTTATTGAATCCTCAAGAGGTGCCTAAGATATATGTGGTTGAAATTTTGGGTCATAATGAGTCAATTGAGAACTTTCGTTTACATGCTTTTGAGTAATGGCGTCCCACGACAAGTTTCAGGGAGCTCTTATAAAGGTAGTAGAGCATTGTGGTGGGATCCCACTAGGTCTTCAAGTTTTGGGTTCCTTACTAAAAGGTAAAAGTGTAGATGTAGTTGAGGGTCAAATCCTCGAGAAAGTGAAAATAAGTTTTGATTCCCTTCGAGATGACCATGATAAAAAATTTATTCCTTCACATTGTTTGTTCTATATTGGAAAAGGCAAGAATTTCTCAATCAAAGTGCTTGACAAACGTGATTTATTTATAGTATATGGAATTCAAAATCTCATCAATTGATGTCTCTTAAAAGTTGATAGCTATAACAATTGATGATGCATCAATTAATTCGAGACATTGGAAGTGAAACTATTTGCCAATAATCCCCAAATCAGCTTGGGAAACATACTATTTTGTGGAATTATAAAGATTACTTTAATGAACTGAAAGAAAAAATAGTAAGAACATTCTTTCATGGGCGAGTTTGTAATTTTTTTCTCAGGTTTGGATGAATGCCTGTACTTTATCCAATTCTTATTTTCATTATGTAACAGGGAACATAAAAAATTGAAGGCCTTGCCTTTGACATGCAAGTGTTTACGAAGGATAATAAAGCTAAGACAATGTTATGGGTTATTGATGCAAAAAAGTGGTGCTTTGAAGAATTTCTTAACCAACATTCAAGCAAAATATCTTCATTAAAACAACGTATTTCTAGGATCTTTTCTTAGCATCCAATAGACAATCGGTGAACAAAATGACATACACTTTGAAATTGTTTAGGTATAAGGGAAAAGTACGTTTTAGAATTTTTACTTTGTATTGAACATATTGGATTTAGACCCATTTAAATATTTTTGCTCATATGATTTGTAACTTATGTACATAACGTGACTTTTTTAATAGATGTTTGTTGTATACATACGTACAAAAGGATAACTTCTTAGTCTGCACAATATTCATACATTCACCATTAGATTGATTACATGCTTGGATTTATTATTTCAACGCTGATTTTTTCCAGACAAACGACTGTAGAGTTTCCCATATAGTTGAGTTTTGGGGTATAAATTCATTTTTTTAGTTCGTGTTTGGGGTGGTGATGTTATGATTTTTCTGGATATGGATATCACATGAAATGACTCTACTTGGTGTACTCTTTGTAGGACTCACATAGCTCGTGTATTGACACAACTGGCATTCTATAACTTGTCGATTCATTGCGAATTTTGGCACGCAGAGAGAGCGAGTTGTGATAATGTATGTCCAGTGTCATCAAGGATGAATCATGTCCGGCGTCATAAGTTATAAACCTCATGGACTTCAGAGAAAGGTTCCTAAACTCGAACACACATCTTTAATAATTCCCTTGATTTTCACTTTCACCGATATTAACTATAGATTGCTGAAATGAAATGAAAAACTTCAGAAGAGTTCTTAAATATTATGAAAGCTACAAAAGAAATCTGCCAGAAAACACAAATTTAGGCCAGAACACTAGGAATCCAGACTAAAGAATAATAAACATAAAACATAGAAATTATCATTAACAGGAAGATGAATAAATTGTTTTTTCAAATGTATAAGAACATTGCAATTACAAATTTGTGCATTACACATTCTACTGCTGGCAAAGTGTGAAATAATTAAACTATCATCAATAAAAATGATTATAAAAAGATTAACATACTACACAGAGCTTCGAAAATTGAACAGATGATTAGAAAATTAAGAGTGATTTAAAAATTATTCATCTAACAAATATATCTTGGTCTAGTCATGAGTCTAACTATATCTTGTGATGACTATAAATATTTTTAAATGCTCATGACCAAATTTACAACTATTTTTCCTCCAAATATGATAATACACAAATGGCGAGGAAAACATAATTAACATAATACGTCATGATAACGCGACTTGTAGTTGTGACGATAAAAATGTTCAAGAAATATTAAATAAAAAAACTACCGTTAAAATTTTAAGATTATTTTTGTGAAGACAATTTGGTTATGTCGTCGTGTGTAAGATTTAAAATCGTATAAATTTTATTTTAGTCATTTTTCTCCACTCGTGCAATAATTTAATTAACTTACTCCGCAATATAGACACATCTACTATAAATTACTATATTTGTTAAGTATTGGAAAATTATAAGAAACACATTTTGGTTGCATACATTTATAAATACTGAACCTTATAATTGTGTGCTTTATAACATGTCCATTATAAATCAGTTTAATGTGTGTGTGTGTGTGTGTGTGTGTGTGTGTGTATTTATATAATAAAATTACTAAAGAGTATTATTCGTATATATTGTACATTCTCGTGTAACTTTTCATGCATGAACCAAATACTAAATTTTAATTTCTATTAGGAATCCATTGGTGTAAATGATTCAAAATCCTAGTAAAATATTTCTTGACAAACATTTTTCAGTAATAATAATGCATTCAAAATACTACCTCGTACCAAATGGGTCCTTAGGGAAAACTAGTGTAATTTATTTAAAATTGTCCAAGGAAAGATATATTTAAAGTTGTTTAGGATCTTAATGTTACGATTCTAACTTTAAGGACTAACTTGACAAACTTTTAATACTTGAAGAATAATATATAATTTATGAACATAGTAGATACACATCCAAAAATTTCAGAAATCAATATATAATATACCCTTAAATGAAAATAAAAACAAATAATTAGAATTTTGCAAGATGTTGTGTTGATAAAATCCACGTGGTTATTTTGATTACGAAGAAAAGAAGTGTGGTACATAAAAAATTAAAAAGTAGTTTTAAAGCATGAGAATGGGTTCATACAAATGAGAGATAATCACTCAAATAATCGTTTAGAAAATTATGCCAACTATAACGTCAAATATAACACAATAATCATATAGATTTAAATTACACATTCAAAAGATTAAATTGAAAACGATAGCATTTGAAGTTCGTCGGGCTGTAACTTGTAAGTAACAAAAATCTTAAATTGATATGATTTTTCTGGATGTGGATATCACACGAAATGACTCTACTTTGTGTACTTTTTGTAGGACTCACATAGCTCGTGTATTGACACAACTGGCATTATATAACTTGTCGACTCATTGGGCATTTTGGCACGCAGAGAGAGCGAGTTGTGAAATGTATGTCTAGTGTCATCAAGGATAGATCATGGGCGGCATCATAAGTTATAAACCTGGTGGACTTCAGAGAAAGGTTCCTGAACACACATCTTTAATAATTCCCTTGCTTTTCACTTTCACCGACATTAACTAGAGATTGCTGAAATGACTTGAAAAACTTCAAAAGAGTGCTTAAATATTATGAAAGCTACGAAAGAAATCTGCTAGAAAACACAAATTTAGGCCAAAACACTAGGAATCCAGACTAAAGAATAATAAACATAAAACATAAAAATTATCATTAACAGGCTGATGAATAAATTGTTTTTGCAAATTTACAAGAACATTGCAATTACAAATTTGTGCATTACACATTCTACTGATGGAAAAGTGTGAAATCCCTAAACTATTATCAATAAAAATGATTTTAAAAAGATTAGCATACTATAGAGAGCTCCCAAAATTGAACAAATGATTGAAAAAATAAGAGTGATTTAAAAATTATTCATCTAACAAATATACCATGGTTTAGTCATGAGTCTAACTATATCTTGTGATGACTATAAATATTTTTAAATGCTCATCACCAAATTTACAACCGTTTTTCCTCCAAACACGATAATAAACAAATGACGAGGAAAACATAATTAACACAATACAACATGATAACGCGACTTGTAATTTTGACACAAAGATGACCCGGCATGACGATGTCAAAAAGAACCATGAAGAGATAAGTAAATTTCTATTTCCAATTGACATTTTTATATTTTACATGAAAACTAGTGTAACTTATTTTAGTTATTTGAGAATTGATATGATTTCTTAATCTTAGTTTGCATATCATTGGTACAATTACTACTATAATGATTTTCTACTTTGATTTTTTTATATTTCAATAATGTTTTTTTCTTTCTCCCCGATAAAAGATTTTAGAGTTCCCAACCAAGAGTTGAGTATGGGGGTATGGATTTGTTTTTTCGAGCCGTGCTTGTGGCCGTGATGATATGAGTTTTCTGGATGTGGATATGACCTGACACGACTCCACTTTGTGTTATTTTTTTAGACATGAACACAATCCATTTTGAATAAAAGACGACATGACGAGAAATATTGAATATATTTACAACCAATAAACACGATAGTGTACAAAAGATGATGAAAACACGATTAACACGACAACACTAACCCGACTTACAATTTTGACAGAAACATGACACGACACAACACAACACAACGTTTGATCAACATAAACCTTAAAGAGACAAATATGATATATTATGCCAATTTTTGGAGAATTCCGTCTCATGCATTATGTTGTATCTAAAATACCACGCTAAGCAATGTCAATCCAAAATTGTGGTATAAACTAAAGTACTTAATATAGGGGCTTGTTGTAAACTAAGAACAAAGCATTTGGTTTTATTTGGGATTTCATCAAACAATTGACTTGCATAATTTAATGACCAGTTACATGAATAAAAAAATTAGTAGTATTATCAGATTACCTTATCACATTTACCCATATTTCTATTTTAGATCTACCCTTACAATAATAGTGAACTTAGCATCAACTTAAATTACAACTTTAAATATAAACTAAAGTCCAAAGAGAACACAATATAATTTTGAGTCTGCACTCTTCTAATATTAGGAAAAATAGTCTTAGTAGGAAAAAGAAAGAATTTAGTACCTAATTGGACAATTAAAAAAAAATTATAAGCAACTAAAACATAAACCAAGAATTTAAGAGTTCAAAAAATTAAAACGATAAAAGAGCTTCTCAAAGAAAAAGATAAAAAATTTATGTAGTTTGAGTGAACATTCATTGAATTGCCAAATAAGATGAGATATTTGGGTAATTTATTATTCCTAAGATGTATAACGTGAATTTTAACATTGTTCACATTCATTAATTACTTCAACCATGGGGTATTATGCATTCGGAGTACATTCGAAGGCTATATACCTATATTGAAAAAGTGTTCAGATTTTGTTTTAAATGCAAAGTATTAAGAGATTCCGATCGCAAGCTTGGACATTTTGTCGCGCAAAAAAATAGAAGCCTCTGAAACAAGAAATAGTAATAAATGTCAAAAGCAAAAGAAAAATGATATCTTCATTCACATAAACTTTGGATCGCTTTGAAATTTTGCATTTTGTTCATCTTCTACGTTCTTGATTTTTTAAGACTTACTCACTACTTATGTTTTTTACTTAAATCATGTTCAAACTGCACATGACTTATTTTATTTAAAATAATTTTAACATATTTACCAATAAAATATACTATTCTTTTGAATTTTGAGGTGGTAATGAATCTATGCACTTATAATGCCTTGTTCCCTACTTTTAGTTATTAAATTGAATGCCCAGATTCGATCATACGTGAAACGCACGTGTGCACACCTAGTAAATAAAAAACGAGTATTTGTTAGAGGTATATTCAGTTTGTTATTTTGTTTTAGTTGTTTTAGAGGCCAATTTGCATATAACCTTTGTTTTTTTACGTGTTGACTCTTCGTTGTCTCATCTCCCTAGATTACGTACTAAATGGGAGAATGATATACCAAAATGTTAGTTTGTGAATATACAGATACATTACATCCCATAATTTTTAAAACTAAAGAGAAATGCTTTGAGTCCCAAAACAAATCCTCAAAATCATCCCAAAATAGCAATACATGTCGTACCTTATAGTATGGGTTCCGTCAGGGCACAACACTTTATTGCTGTTTGAGGAATGATTTGAGGGATTTTTTGGAACTCAAAGCACTGCTCAAAACAAAATTATGTTGATATAATGACATTATAGTTCCTCAAATAACATATTTGGCTACGAATTTTTTTTTAAAGCTATGTATGAAATCAGAGTTTTAGATTAGTTTGATTAGTTGTACTTGAAATATGTTCAATTTAATTATTTCATTCCAATTTTGTACACTCTATATTCTTTCGATAAGGAATTGTTTAGTACAATATATCTATTACGTTGGTTTTTTGTTCAACGGAACACGACATTGCGAAGAATTTTTCTTTGTTCTACAATTACAATGCTATATACATTTCTTTAAATTAATTAATAAATTTTAATTTAATTCTATTGTAATTAAATTGTATTTTCAACCGCTCGTGCATCGTCGTGGCTGAAAACCAGTGTAATACTAATACTAAATGATGAGAGATTTGGATTGTCTACGTTAAACTTTTCATCAATAGTACTTAATGCATAATCTCAATTTAAGACTTGCAAATTTATTTTAATGTGTCCCAAATTAAGAGTAATGGTCCCAAAAATAATATATAACATTGTGTGAAATTATATTATTTAACCTTCAAAGCTATATTCGGTAAGATAAACTTGGAGAAATAATATTTCCTTAAAACTTTGTGATATACGAGGAAATCCAATTACACTCTATCCAAAGATTAAAAACCAAGAACGGTCCCTCATCTAAGGACTTGGATACTATCCATTAGATTTGGTTTTACCATATTTTCACTCCAAACTTGAGGAATAATGGATATATATATATATATATATATATATATATATATATATATATATATATATATATATATATATATATATATATATATATATATATATATATATTCGTCTTGAGGGAGTTAGGGAGAAGATAGAAATCCCTAAAATTATTTTCTCACAAAAAAGAAACAAAGATTTTGAATAACACAAATAAAACTTTTTGATTCTAAGAAATCTTACTTGCTAAAGCCTGTAGGTAAAAAAACTCTCAATCTTGAAATGGTTACCAACCGTATGTTAAATATCTAAAAAGGATTGTAGGGTGGTTGTAATTAGTGTTTAAAATATTCATTATCCTCTAGGAAAAAATCTCGAATATACAATCTTAAACAATTGACCGTTGACACACTTTGTAACGATTCCAACTGCTAAAGATATCCAAACCTTTAATTTAGCGATCTTAACTGACAAGAGCACAAGTTTTTCGCTATAGCGATGACAAGTATCAATGGAACAAACTTCCAAAAAATAAAAATTGTGCATTTCTCCACCATTCACGGTTTCATGCTATAAGATCCCCTATTTTTCAATGTGTAGTTATTAAGGCTGGAACACAGAATGCAGTGAATGCGATGCAATTTATATAATTTCCAGCATCAACAATAAGTAAAAATTGCAGTAAATAAAAACCATCCACAACAGAAATAAAAATAATAAACAAGAGAAAATAAAAATTGAACTGAGATAATAATAATAATTCCAATAAAACTGAATCCACTAATACCAATTTTTAAGATACAAAGTCTTCAACTGAATGTAAATGAACACCTGAATACAAATAGTTATGAAAGAAACAACGGAAATGAAATAAACTCCTACACTAAGGATGATGAACTGGTTCTCCAAATAGTATAGCAACTCTTGCTTCTTAGTCCAACTTTAATAGCTCAATTTTTTTATCTTGTATAATAATAATAATAATAATAATAATAATAATAATAATAATAATAATAATAATAATAATAATAATAATAATAATAATAATAATAATAATAATAATAATACCTTAGGAATAACATTTTATAGATTTGGGTCAGGGCCCTAAAGTTGTAAGATATATTATGTTGATTAAAAATATTAAATGTGATCCATTTACACCATCTTTCCTCACCCGCTGACACTCATACAAGAATAAGTCATGCATCTCAAATAACCTAATATAGTTCTAATTAACCGTACATAAATAATGCCATAACACATCAAGATTACTAATCAACATAAGTAATGCTGAGAGTAATAAACCAGAAGTCCTAGTGCCTAACTGTCTCTCAACTCCCAACCCTTTCTAAGGATACTACATGGGTCAGGTCACAAGTGAAATCAAAATTAAGGAGCCTCATGATACGTTACTACCAAGATTAGTCAATTATTAAGATCCGTTGGCCCGAGACCCTAAATATAATACATCAATATCCAAACAACCCAAATATCCATCACGAGGTGAGTCCCAAGGATCCCACACCCAGAGCACTTAAACTCCTTACCGAGTTAGACTAAATGTTTTACATGTCTAACAAGAGAAATCCAAACAAAGAACCCTCATGGTACACTTATGTCTATCCGTATCTTTCATTTGATACAATAGTAAGAGACTCCCTAAGTAAATACCCAAAGTAAATATGTATATATAATCTACCATATATATACACTTTATCGGACTGAAAAAATCAACCATCCCGATCCAACCCATAAAAAAGAGTATTACCCAACTCACAACACCTATAAACAAACTTATATGTCATAACCATGATTGTTCCTCTAAATCATACCGTCTATCTCCCCAACCGATTTATAAAAAATACACACATCTAATGACTGGGTGATAACCTAACGGAGGCCTCATATTTATACCATAAAAATAGTGTTATTACTCTAAACAAATCTATTCAGGAAGGATATACCCAATCACATATTGTTGTTGGGGGATTAGTCACTGTTGGTATTGATTGTTGGGGGGTTATATCTGATGGTGAAATAGAATGCCATGTGGCACCCACGTAGTCTGACAAACAAATGGGTTGTATGGGCATGATTCAATTAAACTAATAGGCAACATGGGATTACGTCTAACAAATAAATGGCCAGTATGACTTTGTATTTATATTTTTCTTGGTTTTGTTATATGGAAGGTTTGGGTCTCTTTTATTAAGATATGCAGAGATTTTGAGGTGAACGAGAAATAAAGGGGGATGGGGGAGAATAAGCATACTGGTACAGATAATGCTCTCCATTTTTATATCATTAATTTTTAAAATAGATAACCTATTTCTCTTTTGCCTCTACCTAACTCACAAACACCATCGTAAGTCTTCATGGGTGGAAATTGGAATAATTATGGTGAAGATGCAATTTTTGTTATGTTGTTGTTATTTTTCTTTCAGGTTTATAATTTCTTTTAGCTAGTATTCATGATAGTTTCTTATATAGTGATTTATTTTTAAGTTATTGCAATGCAACTAGACAAATCAAAGTGTTTTTTGAGCTAAAGTGGGGTTTTGATCAGTCTACTCCTACCATTTCTTTCGCAGTTTACACGTTTAGTGATTTACCAATAGTAATTACATCATGAGTATTGGTGTTCGTCTTTCAATTATTGGACCTCTTTTATTTAGGTTTTAAAAACTATCATCAACTCCTTTCTCCTGCTTCACAACTAATATTAATGAATAGAAATAAATGTAGGCTTGTCGGAGGTGAGTTGGGTAAGGTTTCACGTTAGGGGTGAGTTTAATGGTTGGTTTTTGGTGAAAATTGTTATGGCGCAATGGTGAGAGATTGAGATGGTGAGTGATGATAGAGGAGATAGAAAAAAAAATTTTATTGGATTATTGGGTGTGTTGAAAAATGTGAGGCGTGAAAATATATAAGGCGTGTGGGCATGTATGGTAAAAGGGTGTATGGGGATGGAAGTATTGTTTGTTTCTTTGAACTTGATGTATATCCTAAAAACATCTTTGTTCCAATTATTATTATTATCTTCCATTGTTATGTTGAATTTAATACATATTTGGGATTGTTTAATGTGTCTACATTTCCTTCTTTATCACAAATTTACATTTGTAGACGTAGTAACATTATTTTATTTTATTGTCACATCTCTAGTGGATTATCTCCGATGGGTTATCATTACGAAACCCTCAGTTATCTCCGGTGGTTTAAATATATCATTTTTCTATGAACATACAATAATAACATTACAATGTCCATACCAAAGGTAAATGATAACGTAATAGACACGTGCCCGACAAGGATGGTCACAAACAATTTTTTTTATATTTATCAATTGAATTCCCAACCACATAAATTCAGTTTTCAAAAAATTTTAACCTTTGATTAAATTATATGTGAAGGCAAATATGTGTTCTAAAAATAATGATTTACACTGCGCATGCAAATAATACAAATATTGAGGAAATTTCCTTTTCAGGGCAAAACCTTTTAATCGACACTTTAGAAAATTTTACAAGACTATTAACTTACAGACTACTTGATACACCCACGAGTACAATGCACAGTGTCTTACAAACTTCTAAAGAATACGGCTCAATCCAAAGTAGTCAACAGGCGGCGATGCACCCTCGGTATCCACCAATCAGCCTTCAGCCTTCTTCTGCAGCCGTGATCCCTCAGGTCACAAGGCAAGCCGTAGAGAATCCTTCCCACAAAGATGTATGCAAGATTCGAAACTTCTAGAGCTTCAAAACATTTCACAAAAATATTTGGGGATGTGAATTGTGTGAATCAAAAATTTTTTCGTAACACAAAACTTAAAAACTTTTGTAATAGATATGTAGGAAACGTTTTGGCAAAAGTTTTATAAAATTTGGATTCGAAACAGGTATTTATATCTCTGCATAAATTTCAAGGCCGCGGTTCATTCAAACGATAATGAAACTCATTCAAACGTGAATGGCATTTCGTTTGATTGAAAACATAGTTCGTTCAAAATAGACTCCAATTTCGTTTGAACCAGCTTCTAATGGGCTTCAAACGAATTCTAACAAAATGCCCTCGTTGTATGTTTGTTTGATATATGATCAAATGATCCTTCTAACGAAAAGGCAAAGTCATTCGAACAAGATAGCAATATCATTTGAACGAGGTTAAAAAAATTATTTTAAAATTAAAAAGCCAGCCTCAGTTTAATAAAAAAAACATCCCAAATAAAGTTTATGAATTATTTTAAATAGCTAAAAGCTTTATACCTTTGTGGAATGTAAGGAAGTCCTTAATCTTGGAGATGTTTGAGTTCGGTTCGTTGGGATACGCCTAATATGCCAAAATATAAAATAACAACCTAATTTATGAGTAACTCAGAAAATTTTCACTTACAAATCTCCCCCTTTGGCTATTCCGATAAAAAAACAAAACAATCATTACCTAAACATAAATTACAATAAAAAATCCCCCATGACAAAAAGATTCATGATACCCTTCCCAAACCCTAGAGATGGAATGGCATAAGACTCGTTGTCTTCAATCTCCACTTGTTCTTCCCTTGTGAAACTTTGTCTTAATCCAGTGTAATATGTTCATCCTTAGATACCTATACACATGAGACAAAGAAAGATATCGTGACGCATCGAGTTCTAAACATAAATAAAAACTCCCCCATAAATCAAACTCCTCCTTAATTTGTTCTCCCCCTTTTTGTTAATAATATTCAAAGGATTAGAAACATAAGTATAAAATTAAAAGCCTCAGTATATAAGAAGTAAGATATCATCATAAAGATATATAAACAACGCACATGTAATCATAACCTCAAAGGCTAAATCCACCTACTATTTTTGAAAATTTTCACTTTTTCAAATAAAAGTATAAAATGTACAAAGCACAACATGATACCATATTTGACATATGCAAAATATATCAATGAAAATTTGGCACACATATATAGGTATAAACGACCCCAAAACACATAACTTTAAATACTAGAATAGTATCGATGTGTCCAAACATATGGGATGGAAGGAATGGCATAAACTAGTTACAAATGAATTATGACTCAAACACTCAAATATGTTCAGGAATTTCTAATTGACCACAAAACTTTATCAACCAAAGATATATCGTCAAGTGACAAAATAAAATAAACTTAATGAACAAAATCAGCACAATGCACAAAAGCCTAAAATATTGATGACTCTAGAAATCAATAATGCTATGTCAAAATAAACATAATTAGGATTCATTGTGCAAACCCGTTGATCTTCAACTAAACACCCTCAAAAGATAAACATATATCATATTTTTCTTTTCTTTATTTTGTTCTTTTCTTTTCTACGTTGGGCCCTTATTGGAAATTTTTTGATTTTTATTTCCTTTAATCTTTTATTGGAATCTTGCCAACAGTGGCTTTCCCGCAAATGAGATTTGTTTCTTTCGTAGCCTTTTCCTGTGCACTCTCATATTTTTTAGAAAATAATCAAATAAATCTCATGGGAAACGGTACTTAAGTGCACAACTCCCCCATCGTCACAAATACTTTTAGATAAAAAAATTGATGGGAGAACATCTCACAAATCTCAAATATACATGTGAAGTTATAATCCAAAAAGCTCGTGCATGTGTGTACAGAGGCATATACATAGTCGAATCCATAAAGTAAATCAAGTTCGAAACAACTCCAGAAAACATGGTTAAGAACAATCTAAGTATCTACAATAATAATCACATGCCCTAGCCACATAAAAAGTACGGAGTGAATGGGATTCAAACACACCAATATGCCACACCAAATATGTAAAACTAAAATACACAAAAACTAAAAATATTTTTGTAATTTTAAAAAAAATATCAAAATAAAATCTTTTTTTATTTTTCCAATAGGAATAAAATAAAAAGAAAAATCAAATAGATAAGATACTGAAGATATAACACTAGCAAATGTATATCATGAAGCATAGACTAGAGTATGACAAACAAAAACATGCAAGCAATCACCCATAATATATAGCATGTGCAAGCATGTGAGAATCAACTAGTCCAACATCTAGCACCTCCAAAATAGATTTCCTAATCCAGATAGATGTATATCTAATGTGTTGGTATTTGAGAACCAAGAGGATACTAGAGTTCAACTTCCTAATATGTCTTCCAAGATCATAACAAAGTGCTTTAAGTTGACCTTTCCTATCAGAATGCGAACATCTGTAAACACGAGGAATGTTACATATGGGTTGACATTTTCTAACTTCCTCGGATTTGATTGACCCTCTAAAATAAGAAATGGTCTTAGATTTGACAACGGAAGAATTAGAAAGAGATAATCGAGTACCATCACTACCAACACTACTCGAGCATCTTAGATCATCTTTTAACATCAAAATTTTAGACTCGAGCAAAGAACTAGACTCTTCAAGTTTTAGGGATTCCTTTAAATAACCAATCATCCCAAAAAGGTTATCTAGATCACCCTCAATACAAGAAAACTTATCCATCAGAGTCTTCTCTCCTATCGTCAAATCATTAATCAAAACACTATCCTCATCGGCACATAAATAAATCCAAGAAGTTTTAGATTCCTTAAATTCTTTCTTTAAAACCCGGACACTCTCCTGACTCTCTTTCTTGGACAATAATAAATTTTTAAAATCACGGTTCATGTCCTAAATCCTCTCTCGAAAGAAATCTCTTTGAGTTTGAAAACTTTACAAAATGTCCATAGCAGACAAGGATGTTTATAAACAAAAATTCTATTTTTGTATATTTATCAATTTAATTCCGACCAACACAAATTCAGTTTTAAATGAATTTCAATCTTTAATTAAATTAGGTGTGAAGGTAAATATATGTTCTGAAAAATAATGATTTACACTATCCATGCAAAGGACATAAATATTGAGGACAAATCACGTTTCATGGAAAAACCTTTTAATTGGTACTTTAGAGAGTTTTATAAGATTATCAACTTATAAACTACTTGATACACCCAAAAGTATAATGGAGATCCACCCTCAGTATCTTCTAATCATCTTTCAGCCTTCTTCTTCAGCCATGATCCCATAGGTCCAAGGGATAGCCGTAGAGAATCCTTTACACAAAGATGTATGCAAGATATGAAACTTCCAAGGTTTCAAAACGATTCACAAAACTATTTGGAGATGTCAACTGTGTGAATGAAAATTGTTTTTGTAACACAAAACTTGAAAACTTTTGCAACATAAGTGCATGAAATGTTTACAAAATTTGGATTCAAAACAGGTATTTATAAACTTGGCACAAATTTTGAGGTGGTGGCTCGTTCAAACGAAAATGAAGCTCGTTCGAACGAGATTTCAATCTCATTTGAACTATATTCTAATGAGATTCAAACGAATTTTAGCAGAAGCCCTCGCTGGATGTTCGTTCGATATATGATCAAATGACCATTCTAATGACAAAGCAAAATCATTAGAATGTGATAGCAATCTCGTTTGAATGAGGTTAAAAAAATTATTTCAAAATTAAAAATCCATCCTCAGTTTAAAAAAAATAAACATCCCAAATAAAATTTATGAATAATTTTAAACTCCTAAAATATTTATACCTTTGTGGGATGTAGGGAATTCTTCAATCATGGACATGTTTGAGTTCGGTTCGTCATGACGGCACACGCTGGTTTGTAATGGGATATACCAAATATGCTAAAATACAAATAACGGTTTAATCTATGAGCAACTCAGAAAATTTTCTCTTACATAAAGGACGAAAACAAGAGGGCGTGAAAACCCCAATAGCAAAGCCACTAAGGGCGACCAAAAATAAAGGAACACCTAGCCACCTAAAGTTTACAGATTGAATAAAAAAATGCATGTGATTGATATTTTCAATGTGATTATGTTTATCTATAGCATTAGATAAAAATCTCGTCTTGTAAATTTGTTTATTTTGTAACTATTTGTGTTGGATGTGAGTTCTTCCATGGTTTGCACATTAGAACACTTTCACTACACATGTTGAACTGCATTAAACCACTTGTACTCTGAGTTACATGGGTAACGTTGAAGACGAGGACTGTGGAGAAATCGAGATGGGAGTTTACATCAAAGAAGATTTTCAGTTCTACATCTCCATCGATTCAGGATTATCGTATTAGTTTTTTTGTAGGTAATCAGCTTGTCCTTTGTTTGTATTTGTAACTTGTACGTTTGATTTAAGTTTTAGTAGAATTTTTTATTTTACTCTGCATAGGGAGTCGTGGATATTTTCTCTACATTTAGGATTTTGCCACGTTAAAAAATCGTTCATGTTCTTATTTTTTGCCTCGTCTCCTTTTATTTATGATGTGATTTAATTACTTGATTTAGAATAATTCATCGTATGAGATATATTTTATTGTAATGTAATATAAATCAGATTGTTATTAATTTGACACTAGAATAAATCAAATTTAATTGATTTTAATTTTCGCATGTATTAAAATTTGATTAGGTCAAATAATAAATTTTTTCTTGATTTGATTATATATATGCTATTAGAAAAACTTGCATGAAATCAGAGTATGCCTTATTTCTGTGTATGGAAATTGTTTGATGGGCGCTCATCGCTTTGATTTTTTCAACGTCATCTTTTCTTTTTTGATCGAGAGTTGATACCCAGATTTTAGAAGCCTACCTCCTCGTCGTCAAAATGTTTATTTTCCTATTTCCTGAGAATTCGTCCCCAACTTATCGGGTATTACTCGAGTGACTGACTTGCATTTGAGTCGTAGGTACACACGTAGAACACACATTCTGTATGGTGTTAAGTTTTTGAGGTTATCGCTTGGGATTAGGTAGACACACTAGACTAGGTCAAACTAATATAAGAATTTGACTCTAAGCCCTAAAAAGCCAAAAAAAAAATCATAAATCCCTAAAATTAAAAAATAAATCAAAGATTCAAAATATCCAAAAAATAAAAATAAAAATGTTCTCTAAAGGCCTTAAATGCAAAATACTCATTCCAGTCCAAATCCCAACCCTATAATCTAGCTCCTTCCTTCTAGTACTAACACTCCAAACACTCCAAATTTTCGGGTCCCACCTCCTTCACGGAGTAGTCATACCACGAGTAGTACCTCTAGGAACTCTAGTGAGGAAAGTGATTCTATTAGTGTGAGTGCGATGTTGAATAACACTAATTTCGGAACGGGAGAGGGAGTGATTTTGTAACCCCCCCCCCCCCCCCCATAAAAGACCTTTTATACCTCAAGTAAACCTTCTTTCCCAGAAGCATTATATTTTCGTATTATATTGGGAAAATCCAGTTTAGGAAAGGGATGATTCAAATTCTTCCACAATTTCATGGTATGGAGTCGGAGAAGCCTTATTGCCACATTAGAGAATTCGAGGAGGCGTGTAAGACGTTTAACGATCAAGCTTACACCCAAGATGTGGTAGGCCTCAAGTTTTTCCCTTTTTACTTAAGGACAAGGACAAGACATGTCTGTGACACCCCGCCTAATTAATCCCGGGTGATCAGTCCTAAATCAAGTTAGAACAGGTTTCTCAGTTGGTTCATTTTTAGCATCACTGTCGTCCTGTAAATTACTAACCACCTAAGTGAGAAAAGTAGACGACTGCCAATTTTTATTTTTCAATTAATTAAATGAAACTCATGCAGAACATAAAATAATACACAATCACAGTTAATTGAATTAACCATCCACAAATAAAAATACCTAACCGAATAAATCATCGGTCTAAATATCCAACAATTATAGAATAAAGACAAGTAATAAATCTCAACAAGTCTGACAGAAAGTAAAGTAACTGTGAGCGACATGCTTGAAATAAATGATAGGAGTCTCTACACTAGAATGAAAGAATGAGGCAGCAACAGATTTCCTGAAACAGAGTCAAGCCTGGCGTCCCTGTGGCTGGACACCTAAAAGGTTTTTAACAAGTTTTATATAGCAAGGGTTAGTACCCAAAAACATTTGAAAAACATTTAGCAAATGATTAACTTGCAGTAATAAATAAATATGCATGCTCTTCATATTTTAGTTAGTGCCTAACTCCCTTGAGGATATCCTCACCCCTCCTCTAATGTGCACTACTAACACCTTCATTTAAATTACCTAGGTACTACTCTCCTGACCCAATACTTGTGGCACCGCTTGCAATTAACCTACTCTAATCGAGTATGCTTCAAATCGTGATTTTTAAGTTATTATAAACATCAACTTAATTAAATCATTACACTATTTAAGTTTATATAACACTCACACCTGTTATTGACATAATACATTTTACACTTTGTATTAATTATCCCATATATAATTATTTACCTAATTATATATTTAGTCATATTGCAGTATTCACAAACATACTGAAATAACATTTAATGCTAACATCCAACCGAGAAAAATACTCACAGAATATAAATTCTCTAAAGTGCTATCCCACTAGGTTTATTCACATAACCTAGTTACCCAAATCAGAATCGCTCACTAACTTGGTTTTTCATACGATTGGAGGCGGTCATGTTCCTTCCCTTAAAGTGAGATGCCCCTCACCCCATATAACGGACGCTATGATCTGGGAGTATACTCACCCTACTCCTCAAGCTAGGGGATTCATCCACTTCGCACAACCTCCCTCTATAGCACTAGAGTATAGAATAATAATATTTAACCACTGATATTAATGCACACACACACACACTATATATATATATATATATATATATATATATATATATATATATATATATATATATATAATAAAGCAGGAGGGTGTTTTGCCACATCATATAGCCACGTCATACAACTTTTGCCCTCCTCCTTTATTATTGCCACATCATATAAATTTATACACAAAACCTATATAAACAACTTATGTATCTATCTATTGTATAAACTAATTGGCGGCTGAGATTGAATCTAATGTCTCACATGAAGCCACATGGCTGAGATTTGATTAAAAAAAATATGTTGGTGGGTGGCGTATGAATCTAAAGATTACCTCGAGCCTTTCAAATGTCTAATCCCAGAACCATCTCACAAACCAACGCAGTATCTGACCGTCCCCCATTCTGAATCAATAAACAATTATCCCCTTTCTCTTTCTACCTTTGGGGCCATCTCACGAATCTACCAACCCAATGCACTCTGCCTTCGTCTCCACCACCGTCGATGCCTTATTTCATCTCCACCAATGCTGCTGCCTCCTTCGGGTAACCATTATCGTTACCATATTTCATCTCCATCGCTAAATCTATTTGGATTTGGTTTTACGTTTTTCTGCGGATCCAACGTTTTTTTTTTAATTTTTTTTGCAGATCCCTCTTTATTTGTGTAACCACTGTCGTTGCCTTATTTCAGGCTCTCTCAGTTACGAAGGTTCCCCTGCGGATCCAACCTTTTACTCCCAAGAGTAAGACATGAACATGAAAATGCCAACCCATAGAGGAAGGAGATGATAACAACGATGTTGCTGAAAAAACCTAAGGTTGAAGATGCTACAACTCCTGTCATCGTCAGTTTCAAATCCGAACTCCTAACGTCTTTCCACTGGAGGCAGAGGGAACTATGAGTGATGTTTGTTTTTTGTGAAAAAGAAAATCATATATGTAATATCAGGTATGCTTTCTTCTTTTTAGAGAGGGAGCGAGAGAGTTGTGATGTCGACTTTGGTGTTACTGGGTTTGAGGTTTGGTTTTACTTTCTATAATTCAGGTGATACTTTTTGGTTATCTTTTGTAAATCATTATGTTATTTCTTTTACCTTCTCTTTATTTACTGTATTGTCTTTTTCAAATGTTAATGATCGTCTTCAACTACCATTAAATGTTTGGGTGAGAAGACAAATGAGGGGTGGGGTGATGGTGGGTTCAAGTCTCAAATGTTTGGGTAAGAACACAAATCAGGGGTGGGGTGATGGTGGGTTCAAGTCTCAAATGTTTGGGTAAGAACACAAATCAGGGGTGGGTGGGGTGACGGTGGGTTTAAGTATTTGATTTATTTTTAAAAATAGATGATTTTACACATCTGTGTGTAGTTAATTGTTGAGGGTTCTTGGTTTTTTTTCAATAGGTTTCTTTGTACATGCAAAGATAGTTATATAATGTTTTTTACATATCTCATAAGGTTTCTTAGGTTAGATTTTATTTCTTTCTGTCATATTTATTTTTCATTGTTGAAGGATTTCTTTCGTTTGTTGTGTAATCCTTATGTAGGACGGGTTTTTTTACCTATAACTTTTGCTGTTTAGTTTGACTGTTTAGATCAGTATAGATAAACTAATTTTTTACGTATTTAAATCCATTAAGTGTTAACTTTGGCCTTATGTAAATTTTTTCTTGGGGATTTCAGATCTGAACATTGTTTTTGATTTTTTTAAAACGTCATAAATCTATTTTTTTTACACGGGTTGTAGAGATCTATTTTAGTTTTAAGTTCTTTATTTTTACCAGTTTAGATATGTTTGTTTATATGATCCCTTTTGCATGTAGTGATTCATTTTAAATTTATTTGTGTTTGGACTTGGTATTTGATTTATTTAGTTTTGCACTAAAAATTTGGACTGAAAGTAATTGTACCCTTTAGAACTAAGTCTAAGATTTTTTTGGGTGTTTGTTGTTGAGATTTTATGTAAACCTATTTCTATGTATGTATGTTGACTTTAAAATTTCAGATTTAAGATTTCATTTGAATTACATTGGTTTCGGTCACTTTTAATAAATTTCATTTCGTTTGAATTTCAGATTTCGTTTCAAAGAATAAATACCTTGATATCCAGTTGAGATATGAGTTTTGAAATCCTTTATTTGTTTGATAGTTAATGTTTGGGTGTTTTTTCATTCTTTGTTTGTATGTTAGAGAGTATACAGCTCAAGATAAATAGAGCACACAACTTAATAAAGAGGACAGTGCAGGTTTTAGATCAGTTTTGAACATATTTTAGTACTATTGGTTCTTGAGTTTTCACCGATTAAGACGGAGGTGTCACCAGTTTAGCAGAGGCACAATCCTCAGTTTTGCATTTATTTTTTATTTACCAAATTTGTCTTTTTTTTTTTTGTTTTTGTTGAAATCTTAGATTTACGTGTGTAAATGTCACATTTGATTTGTTGCAGGGATGTACATATTAAGAAAATAATTTGAAGAGACTAGATGTAAATTGTTTGTGCAAAATTGTACATAGCTAGAGGCATAAGATTTGGTGGGCACATGGCTCAAGAAATGTACGAATACTTAATTATCAATTCTCTTCATTTGGGAGAATGGCTTCACCCATACAATTTTCTTTGTTCTCTTTGAATTTTTTATTAGTCTTCAATTTGCGTAACAATACAAAATATTTGTTCTCAACTAAAAATGATCCTGACAGAAATAAGACAAAACATAATACGAAACGACATGAAAAAATATTTTTTTGACCAGTCACGAAAAAAAATTCAAGGTAAAGCAAAAAACAAAATGTTTAAAATGACAATAATAAACACGATTCGACATGAAATATTATGTTTTACCTATCACGAATAGAATCCAAGTAAAAGGGGCACAAAACAAAATATTTTTTAACTAAAAACGAACTCGACCAAAATAAACAGGACATAAAATGGCACAACATGAAATAATATTATTTTACTAATCACGAACACTATTTAAGTAAAAGCGGTCCAACATGATGCATTTTTTTGCAAAAAAAATGATTAAAATAAACATGATATGAAATAATATTTTTACCTAACTCGAACTCAACCCATGTAAAAACGGCAAAATACAAAATATTTTTTTAACAAAAATGAAGCCGGCCAAAATAAACATGACTTGACATAATACGACACGACATGAAATAGTATTTTAACAATCATGAACACTATAAAAGTAAAAACGGCAAAATACAAAACATTTTTTTTATAAAATAAAAACGAACCCGACAAAATAAACACGACATGACAAGAAATATTATTGTTTACCTATCTCGAACAAGACCCAAGTAAAAGCGGCATCACACAATATTTTTTAATTAAAAACGAACTTGACCAAAATAAACACGACACGACGTCAAATTTTATTACTAATCGCAAACACTACCCAATTAAAAACAGTACAATAGAAAATATATAATTTTATACTGAAAACAAATTTGACCAAAAAAAATTACACGGGAGTCCGGATAGAGGACAAACAAACCCAATGGTGTATCTTTTATTTACAAATTTTGATTGAGGGAATATAAACTTTGAATAGTTGGTGATGAAGTCCAAGATTTCGAATATTTTTTTTTATGATTATTAAAAGGGAATGCTAATAAAATCATGTATTTGTTAAAGTGTAAAATTCCATACAAAAGGTGTGTGTAGTCATAATTTAAATGTCTTTATAAAATTTGGCTTAGTAAAAGTTTGAAATGTAATCAGAGTACAAGGGAAGCTCACAATGTCAATGTCACTAAATTTTATAAAATTTGATTTAATTAAGTTTAAAATGTTATAAAAAAAATACTACTTGCAAATCTAAACTAGATGTTCCCAAGACACAAATTTAGCTAATTAAAATCATAAGCATGCCACAAGCATTGGATCAATTTATTAACCGTGCAATCAACACGGGATACACTAGCCATGACAAATAACTTGGCGACACATTTTATATTTGCACTATTGGCGACACATTTAAAATACAAAATGTCACGGAAACAAATTTATCATCGTGCCATCGGCACGGGTACACCCTAGTATAATAATAAGTTACAATGGTGTTTTTACTATTCATAAGTTTGGGAGACACTTCACGGTCCAGATCGAAGCCAACAAGACATCGATCCAACGGTTGAGATTAAAATACTCCTCTTACCATTTTTACCCCTTAAATATTTCAATTCCCCCTCTTTTTTATCCCTTCCTTTCTTTTCCCCCTGTTACTTAAAATTCAAATGCAGGGATAAAATAGAAAATTACACATTTGGAACCTTTTTACACTACCAAGTACACTACTCTGTCTCTATCAATCGGAAAACACTCCTCCATTTTTTCTTTAGCCGCAACAACTCTCTCTCTCTCTATCTCTCTATCTCTCTCCCGATCGGATTTTTTTTTAACAGGTAATGGGTTTATCAATGGGTTTAGGTTTATCAATGGGGATTTTTTTTGTTGAGCAGGTTGAGTTTTTTGAACAGTTGATGATATGGTTTTCATACCATAAGAGCTAAAGATGATTTGGTTCATAAAGTTAGTTTGAATTTTTGTAGAGTTTGTAGAGATGTAAGGATATACATGTTTAATAATAGTCACTCTTAGAATCCAAAACGTCCAATTTAGGGTTTTTGTTCTAGATTTAGTTTTTTGTGCATTATTTTTGTTGATAATTTTATAGAGAAGGGGATTTTCTTATTGATTACTTTTTTTCCCTGATTCGTTTTTATTTTCTTTAACTATACAGAGATCCGATGGTGTTTTTCATAGGTGCTATAGGTAATTTTTTCACGGGTGCTATAGGTAAAGCTTTTAATTTATTGTAATTGTGAATTTATCTTTGAATTCATATTTGTATTCAAGATTCTTAGATATCACCATCATTGACATTCATGGCCTTTAATTCAGCATAATAGTTATATCTAAGTGAGTTTTGAAATTTATTAACTTTGGGTTATGAGTTTGTGAGATTATTTTGTAAAAGTTTATTTTTCATTTTTTTTGCAGGATATTGAAGAAAAATGGACTTAAATGAAAGTCGTGACTGGACTTATGTGGATTATTCAGTAGACATTTCGTATTCCTTTACTATGTAAACTATGCCTTGAATTCAACCACATTTTAAGGTAACTAAGGTAATTTGTATTCGACAACTATTTGTTTTTTGAATAGTTGATGATATGGTTTTCATACCATAGAAGCTAAAGATGATTTGGTTCATAAATGTAGTTTGAATTTTTTTTTTTGAGTTTGTAGAGATGTAAGGATATACATGTTTAATAATAGTCACTCTTAGAATCCAAAACGTCCAATTTAGGGTTTTTATTCTAGATTTAGTTTTTTGTGCATAATTTTTGTTGATATTTTTATAGAGAAAAATTAAGGTAAATGAGGCATTTTGAGGACCACCTAAGGTAATACCCTCATTTTGAATTTTGAGGGACACGTGAGAAAACAACTACTCAATTGGGATTGTGGGTTCTTGCATTGAAAAATGTTGGAGAAGAATGTTTGAACCAATGTTGCGACATTAAATGGTGAGTTTGTATTGCCGAGTCAATGTTGAGTATCATCTGTTGCAGTGTAATGAGTCATATGTTATAATTGGGCATGTGTTTCAATCATATATTGTATTTTTGTTTAACCCGGTACTAAATCATATATTGGTACTGAATTCAGTAATCATCACTCATCCTCAAAGGTCCCATGTAATTCTCGATATAGAAATTGTTAATAATTTTGGTAATACAGTTGATTGTAAATAATTTTATTTCTTATTTAGTCTCAGATGGCTCTTTGCGAACTATGGGGACTAGCATTATATTGGAACATGTGTTTATGTCGCATATGTTATCTGGGAATGAAAATCGGTACACTTCCTTTAAAATTATTGTTCAAATGGGTAGGTATTTCTATCGATCTTATTATCTTCATTTTTTCAACTCATATATGTGTTCTGTTTTCGTCAGTTTCAAGTTTGCTAGGGAGAAATCATTTGGACGTAGGCATTTGGGGTTCTAGAACAAGTCATCGATTGTTCTGTGGTGTGTATCTTCTGAGAGTTCCAACTTCAATTGCTAAATTTTATTTTTAGAAATATATAAGTAGATCGCTTGAAGAGGACTTCAAAGTTATGGTTGGAATAAGTCTTATAATGTGGGTAATTGCAGCACTGCCCTACATGCAAGCATTGTGTGGAACAATCTGACCATCACCGTCCGTGGAGTTTTGGTTCTCCTTACACCCATTTGTGTTATTTAGGAGCTTTGATGAAAGGTGATCTAACTAGCAGTAGATCTCCTCTCCCTTTTAAGTCCATCAGTGGATGGGTGTATCCACATCGCAAGGGTTAGTTCCAACAACATATCTCCTCTCTTGGTAAATTTATGTATGTTGTAATAAGTTTTCAAGTCCGTGTGATTATCATATAATGGGAAGAAATGGTTGGTGTGGTTCCATGGTTGGAATCACTTATCTTTACTTCCTCTTTTAAAGCATTATCATGCAACTTTTGCTCGAAAATCACGTCAGTTGACAACGAGAAAGAGTTTAGGGAATACCATTTTCTGCTTCTCTTTCTTTCTATATAATTATCATCATCTTCTTTCTTTCACTATAATTATAATTTTGTGTTTCTCTTAGAATCTTGCATGACTAATTTTCTCTTGGTTTTTATTTTTGTTTCTTTCATATTTAAATCCAAAGTTACAATTCACGAGTGAGTTATTCAACTGTAGATCTTATGTATTATGCCAGTTTTTGTATTCATGCTATGCTTTCGAGTTTTTATTCCTGCGTTATAACATTTACTTTTTTGGGTTATAAAATATTTTTTCTTACAGAAAATATGGCACTCCATAAGTCCTCGCTTTATTCCGATACAAATGGAAGTACATATTCTTGATATATATAGAACTCTGTTAATTATTGCATTCATTTTTAATTTTGGTTTTATGGACATATACATCCGGAGGTGAATGGGTCCGAATATAAGCATAGACACCCGAATGCCGAATGGGTCGGTAGAAGCATCTGAGCAGATGTCTCAGTCTCAAGCTACAATTATTATTATGTGTAGGGGAGTTTGAGTTCGTAATGATGGTTTGTCTTATTTATACTATTTCCACGTGATTTATGTATATTTTTTTATTAGGATTTTGAAACAATCCATTCATTTTCAAAGTCAGTTTGTACACAACACTATTTAAATGAATGCAAGTATTTTTTTTCATAGGAATCAAGTATTACACGTACACTTGGGAACATCTCATCATTGCACACCCCTTGGAATTTATTTTAAAAGCAAGTAGTGTGTCAATGAACAAATCGGCGTCTTTGTTTCACCATACAATTTACACTTATTTTGTATCGTCTTATTTGAATATGAAAGGTTTATTTATATTCATATGCATAAACATTGTGTCTTTCTATTGAGTTTTTAACTTACATAGAATTATGGTGGTCTTCTTAGGATCGTTGTACGATGCACTGCCAAGAACCTAACTAGACCATGTATTGATGAGGTGAAATTGGATGTATTTTACAACATTATTAATGTAACCTCTCTATCCCTCTTCTATTTTTTTTAACTCCTTAAATAAACCTTTATGTTCCTCTTCTATTAAAGAAACCCCTCTATATTTAACTATGAGTATATTAAAGCCTTATGTTTAAGATTGATGCTGCAGGTTTAAGTGTTAACTGATATGCACTTTTCACTATGTTTTATTGAAATAACAACTTTGCACAAGGTGATTAAGACTCAAATGTCCAGGGGTTGCAGAACTTAGGGGATTTATTTCCATTTTTAGAGTGTTAACTTAAACAAAAGTAGGTAATAGAGGAGGGAGTGGGATTGGTTTCGCGTGTCTAGGGAGTGCTTTTGATGGCACGTACTCCTTGGATGTCTTTAGTTGAAGTTCATTTATTATTCTCAACTTAAATCAGTAGTTAATTTCTAAACTAGAAGAAATGAGTTGGAATATAGTTATTATGCTCAAGTTAAACTAGTTGTAGTTCAGTTCAATACATAGATGCTCCTTCCACATTCAAAGTATATGTGATTGTTTCGGTTCTTTGTCTTGCCTTTAACATGAAACTCCAACTCAAAAGCATTGGCATGTTTGGAGAAGTTGCAGTCCTTACAACCACACAAATTGGCAGTCCCTTTTATATTTGCACGAAGATTCTTATCGTATGACCAGGAAATATTGGCAGTCCTTTTTTTGGGCATTGTTATTTTGGGACAAAGGTTTCTTACCTTCATGGCGGGCAGCTGTGGCTGACAGCGTTTCCTTATAGCTCTGGTTGTAATAGATTAATGGATTTTGATTTCTTCTTCACATGATTTCTTCTAAATATTTTAGGCGTATTATAATATGCGATTTGATAGTCGTACTTTATTTTATATGCATTGGTAAAGGTCAATAGTAAATTAAGTGCTTAGAAGAAGAGTTTGTAACTAATAGCTAATAAAAATCTCATTTGCCTTTTACAAAACGTTTCAAATCTTAAAATATTTGCTTAGTGTTAGACACGATTTTATTTAGTGGGATATTAATATGTATTGTTGTTTGAGGCAATTACATATACACACTTCCTATATACACTACTATATTAGATTTAAACTAGGTCTGAGAGGCATATGCTCACCTTTTACCTTTTTTTTTTAAAGGAGGTCAAGATAATATTAGTATATGTGTTGTATTCGTTTTAGAGGAGGTCAAGAGAATATCCGTTATTGTTGAAATTCAAATATATAATATGTAGTCATTTGGATCAATAGGCATTTTGATCAATATCAGTTTATGAATGTACTTCTTATAATTGCGCAGGCATTGAAGATTGGATATTGTGTCCTATATCATAATTTAGTTAGCTTGAGAGCAATAGTATATGCATCTGGAACTTAAGGAAGCGTTGGATTTTTGCATGACATTGACACAAGGTTTAAGTTAAGCACATGCAACTTATATATGTTAGGCCTCCTTTGTTCCATATCATTTTCAATGCCTTATAAGTTTAGAACATGGGATCTGATCATCACGTGTTTAGTGGCAATACTAAGAAATATTTAATAGAGGTTCTGCTTTTTAAAACAGTATTGATATCATAATGTCTCATGCATCTTACATATGATAGACCTCAATTTTTTCATATAATTTCAGTGCTTTAGAAATTTTAAACATGGGATCTGATCATATGTGTAGAATTAGTTGGTGGATTCATGAGGTTTTCATTTTTAAAATAGTATATATAGATAATAATCTTCTCATGTATGTAGAATTTGTTGGTGGCTTCATTTTTGGATCTGCTGGAGAGTGCATGGGGCAAAACATGTGTGTGTCTGTGTTTGAATGCCCGTTCAATACTAATGGATGTTATTCGAGTAAATGAAATGCATGTTGAAAAACTTTTACTATAATTAGGCTACAACTATCTCAATCTCTAATGTGTGGGACAAATCCCCATATCACATATTGTAGTAATTTATGATTTTGACTCTCAAGTTATATATTGGGTTTTTGTAACTATGTTTGGATACTAATTATTTCCATTAATGAAGTCCCTCTAACTTACTACACTTAATATCAATGATATGGATTAAAAGATCATTCCTTTTCTTGACTGTGTATTTGACTCAAGTTCCAATCACTCCGGATTATAGTGGGTAGCTGTTCGGTATGCAACTGATTTGGTGGGCAGCTGATTCGGTATGAAGCTGATTCGGTATACTGATTTGGTATGTAACTGATTCGTTAAGAAGCATGTATGTCTCCTCAGTCTAATGTATGCATATTTTGTTCATTATTGGTTTTGAAAGTCGTTTTTCAAATTCAGTACGATAGTAAAATCCTTGACTGTTGGCTTTTGTTAATAGGTTATAATGTTTTACCGAGGATGCTTGAATGATAATGGGGGTAGTTAAGTAGGTATGGAATTCGGCACTCGATATAAGTTTTTTATTTCCAACTCAATGCATTAATTTACCCTTTTTTGGAGGTATGGAATTCGGTGTGCATTTGTGTTCGCATATTTTGTAACAGTGTTGATGTTTTTTCTTGAAATTTTTCGTCCAATCAATTAGGGTCTAACTTCAGAAAATGCTAACACTAATTCGTATGTGAGAATGAACTCAAGGCATCATTTAATCACATTAGTTATTAGAGATAATAATCCAACTTACGAGATTGTGATTTAATCACATTAGTTATCAGAGCTCATAGTCCAAAAGCAACTCCTCTTTTACAAGTAACAGGTAGCAGCAGCATTAAAGAGGATCATCGCTTAGCATTGAAGAGGATTATGAAATGATAACTATTCAGTCACCATATTTCCCTCAAGCTTTACAGGAGAAAATCATGTACAACCAAATCTATCAGCTGAACAAATATACGATGCAAAGTTGACAAAGTTTCACGACGCCTTCGTGAGTTAGCTTATCAGACCTGCATTGAGATACAAGACATATTAGAACCTGTAAGGTGCAATTTCTTTCCAAGGGAGTATCAATAGTTCTCAAAACAGAACTATCATAATATAAAGTTACTCTGTAAGGCAAAGTGGAACATTGTTTCAGTGATATGTGGATTCATAATTGTATGTGCTATAGTTTTGCACAGTACAAGAGATATGGACTCAACTCCTGTTTCTGATATGTATACATCACTTTCTCCTCAAATATCATGGATTATTCACACAAATGGTGAAATATGGAAAGCAGAAAGACAATGATGACCTTCACCCTAAAATTGTTGGAATGATTCAACAAGACCATTTTAAATGAGGCAGAAGTTATATGAGATACAAGTCATATTACACTCCTTAAAATGCTGTCAATGATCCACAAATTCACATCTTGAGGTTAAATTTATTATTCCTCCCAGATTTTCCATGGTAATTAATGTATTTTTGGAATCCAATTTTTTTCTACCCATTGTACATTCTGGGCTTGAAGGGCAACAATTGGTTATATGATAAAGATTAATTCATTCTTTGGTTTGTATTACCACATACCATAGGTTCACCTTATTATTTGTACAAATCAGGGTGCCCACCATGGGCACTATAAAATGGCTTACAGTGTCAAACACTCCAAGAATAGAAGCAAGCCATATTTGAGCATCTACTTACATAAATTTAATTATTGAAGAACATTTCATAATAAATCTCTATTCAGAATCATAGTCAGTTTGGTTGATGCATTGTTTTGTCTTTACACATTATTTTCTTTGGTTGATGCATTGTTGACTGAGTTATAACAATGATTCTTAAACCACATTTCTTTGGTTGATGTATATTTTTTTTATTTAGCTTATCATTGTATTTTGTTGCAAGGTACTTTTAGTCACTTTTTCACATCATTTTTTCTCTTTTTCCGTTGTGATTATTGTAAGGATGAACTGTACTATAAGGGAGTTCATGTCTTCTTCATCTTTAATAAATCATTATAGGAAGTGCACAATTTTGCAAAAGTTAAAGACGGCCATATCAACTCCGAATCAAGGAGGTAATAATGGTTTTATAAGATGAATCCCAAAATGCTCCACATAGTTCCTTAATGTGGTTCATTTACTTTTTAGCGGGTATTAAGAAATCAATTGTGTTGTAGCTGTTTTAGTATTTGGAAACACAATTTATAGGTTGGTATTGTATTATAGTGACTTTTCAAATGAAAATGTGAAGGTTTTTTATCGCTCGAAGAGATGGATGAATCGCAGTACGGTTTGCGAATTCGCCATCACATTCACTAGAATGAAATTGTGGAGCTCAAATCATTGAAACTAACGCTAGAAGAACATGTATTTTCTGGGAATTCTCCATCACATTCTTTGACCTTTATTTGTTGATATTTAAATTTGGTCAACCTTACTTTCAAAAAATATGTTCGTTGCTTACAGGTGAGTGTATTCCCTCCTTATAGTGTACCGTACTTTCTCTTTGCAGTGGTTCTTATGTGTTTGTTGAAACATGTGATAGATATCTGAGGATGTAAATAGCATGAAAGACTTGATGGATTTCAGATCAATGAGATAAAAATGATCCAAGTGCAGCTTTGGATTTCAAAGGTATTTGCAATGCCAACCATAAATGCAGCTTCGTTCGCAATCGAAAGAGAAAATCACACTGTAGGTTTGAACATATGAATTTTCATTATGTTCACTGATGAGTTGTTTGAAATGGATATTGACACGTGAATGGTGAGTTGAAATTTTAGGTTGCAATAAATTTTAACGGTCAACAGATTTGAACCACTCTCATTATTTATCATTTTTATGCAGATTTGAACATATTAGAGCTGTACGGTTCCCTTGAAATAAAAAAGGAACGCAAATGAAACTAGACGGCCAGTGGAACCTATATTTAACACCACCTTTCACGTTGTGATGTTGTATCCATAAAAAAGCCATTGCCAGCAGTCCTATCTCAAATTCTCCTCTGAAATCATCAATCACAAGTCGTGCCATATTGAAAACTGAACCAAACATGTACAATTGGACGTTCTGCCACTATAAACAGCAACTAGCGCTGAAACCAAATTTACCTAGAATGTACAACTGTACGTACCCCTGTATAGTCACATGAACAATGGCTATATGTCATCGGTTATACGGAGCGGTATCGATAGGTTCACTCATCAAGCAATAATACAATCAGTGCTCAAGAAGTTATTTAATGGACAAAGATGATCGTTATTCACTTTTATTCATTTGTTGTTTCGATTTCAGAAATTGGTTTGTCAGATGATTGTAAAACAAGATACTTTGTACCATTTTCATAACTGAGTAGAAGTTAATGCATTGCTTTATGTAAGTTTGTTTGTTGTTAGTAAATTGAAATAGTGCAAATGTACACTTTTGAACTGAACTTTATATGCCAATATCTATTTGTTGCTCATATCAGGTGAACTTTTATTTAAATTGTTAGGTTTTGCATCACATGGATATGGAATATTGCTGAATAGGTGACGTAGTTTATACAAGGTTCATGAGTGATTATTTACTTGGTTTTTGAAGTGTTTTTATACCTTAAACAGGTGGCCATGGTCCTATAATAAATAAAGGAAATTTTATTCATTTTTTTAAAAATTGGATTTATTCGTATTAAAATTAAATCGAGTCGATCGTTATTTTGTTGTGGTTTTGTTAGCTTTCCCGAATATCGTCGTGCCTTCAGGCACGGGCATACCCTAGTATATATATATATAAATATAAAATGTCACGGCTACACCATGTACTAAATCCGTAACACAAGCGTATTTAAATTATTAAGAGTTTATGGTCCAACCCTAAATATTAATTAATTTGCACATTAATTAATTGAGTCACTTTTGGTGTCGCCCCCACCATAAAATTGGACTCACCCTCGTAGCCCGAAATAACCTCGACCGAGTCTAAATTCCCGACTGCCGAAATTTTTAATCATGACGTGTCACCCAAAAACTCCCTCAAATCCTAATTAACTTTACTCACGATTAATTAGATTTAAACTCATGTATTAATTTCTCAATAATTAATTACATAAATATTATTATATAAATTTCCTTTTACATACATAACTTGGCGAATCTATCAAATTCTGTCGACCCTCGATCGATCGACCCCAGGCCTTCGATCGATCGATCGAGCAGGTCTTCGTCTTCTTCGCAAAGACAAAATCAGTCATGGACGCATTTTCCCAAACCCTAGTCTCTTCTACCAGTCACCTCAATCCCTCTCAACATTAATACATGTTAGAAACCTTATTAGGGATCTCCAGAATGTCCACCAACATTATTAATTCGTCCATTAAGTGCAATTTCTGAATTTGGGGAGAAATTCATCTTTAACCCTTAACCCATTAACACCCCAAATTCCTTCATCAAATTCGTTTCTAATCGTCCATATATCATCCTACCAGATATGTATCAACTTATAAATATCAGATTTTACATGAATCCTCACTCAAATTCGTAAATCAGATTATTGTTTTCAGAATCCCATTTTTTATGCCATGAACACCCAAAACGAATTTTTAATCAATCACATCACATAAATATGAATCGAAAAATAGATTCAATACTATTGCAAGTTATTCACTTACCTTAGGTTTCATAGAGTCTGATTTGGAGATGAATTCCAAGGTTGAAGATGACTCTTGTTGGCTCTCTTGTGATCACAGATCTGCCTTTAACTGCTATTAGGGTTCCTTAACACACTTAGCCTTATTCTAAACTCACCTCGGTCGTTTCCTTATTTCTTCTAATTTAACAATTAACCTAAATCCCGTTTTTTTACCTAATGGGCCAAGCCCAAGTGACCCAAATGCCCTCGTGTGGGCCCGGCTATGTCTAAAAATGCCCCGTGACCCGTTTACTACTCCGGGTGCACTTTTTCGACTATCTCGGCCCATCCGGACTCAACTATGCACTCAGAATTGGCATCGGAATTAATTTATAAAAATACTTATCCCCCACCCCTTTTGGTCTATATCGACTCCCGGTTGAGATAAGCGCATACCCCGTCATTAATACTCAAAATGACGTAAATAAATTATTACTATTCACTTAGTAAATAAATTCCCCTAAATATTAACCATTTACTCCCCGATTAATATTTAAATATATTTTGCCATAATTAATTCATTTAAAATTACAACACACTAGTAATTTATAATTCTCGAATTAATTAATTATTAAATGCACCAAAAAATACGGGGTGTTACATACTCCCTCCCTTACAAAGGAATTTCGTCCCCGAAATTAGGTCATACCTGTGATGAAAATCTCTGGATATTGTTCTCGCATATCCTCTTCCCGCTCCCAGGTAGACTCGTCAACATTGTGATGACCCCACTGTACTCTGACTAGTGGAACAACCTTAGATCATAATTTCCGCTCACTACGGTCCAGAATAGCCACCGGTCTTTCCTCATATGAGATGTCTGGTTGAAAATCAATTTCCTCGAGTGGAATGTGCCAAAAGGCCCTCTCGCTCCTCCGATATTTCTTCAGCGATGCCACATGGAACACGTCGTGTATCCGCTTAAGGTGCTCTGGTAATCCCAGCCTGTAGGCTACAGGCCCCACCCTCTCGATAATAGGGAAAGGTCCCACGTACCTTGGTGCTAACTTACCCTTCTTGCCGAACCTCACCCCCCTTTCATAGGGGACACTTGGACTAATACCTGGTCCCCAACCTCTAACTCCACATGTCTCCGTGAAGCATCAGCGTAACTTTTCTGCCTATCCTGAGCTATCCGAACCCTCCCTCGGATCAGCTCTATCTTGGCAGATGTCTCCTGAATAATCTTCGGCCCCAATAGTTTGTTGTCCCCCACCTCTAACCAACAATCGGGTGAACGACAAGGTCTCCCGTATAGTGCCTCGAATGGTGCCATGTCGATCGTGAATTGGTAAGAGTTGTTATACGCAAAATCTACCAGAGGAATATATTTCTCCCAACCTCCCCCAAAGTCTAATATGCACATTCTGAGCATATCTTCCAGCATCTGATTGTCTCTCTCAGTCTGTCCGTTAGTCTGTGGGTGATAGGCTGTACTCAAACGTAACTTTGTGCCCGTGGCCTCCTGAAAACTCTGCCAAAGTGGGCCACAAAGATCTTGTCCCTATCTTACACAATATTTATCAGTACCCCGTGTAGCTTAACAATCTCTGTTATGAATAGCTGCGCATAACGCATTGTCTCAAAGTCTGTACGAACCGGCAGGAAGTGGGCTACTTTGGTCAACCGATCCACAATTACCCATATGGAATCGTGACCCTTCTGCAATTGGTAACCCTGTAATGAAGTCCATAGAGATGCTCTCCCACTTCCACATGTGAATCTTAAGTGGTTGTAGCATCCCTAATGGTCTCTGATGGTCAACTTTCATAAGTTGACACGTAGCACATTTCAAAACAAACTCTGCTATGTTTCGCCTCATTCCTGCCCACCAATACTGCCTCCTCATATCCTAGTACATTTTATCCTAACCGTTATGTACCGTGAATCTTGACCCATGAGACTCTGTCATAACAGCGTGTCTCAACTCCTCATCCTCTGGCACAATCAACCTCCTAGTAAGGCGTAAGCCTCCCTCCGAGCTGATCGAGTAACCTTCTGCTCCCTCAGCTAGCAACTGGCTCACCCTCTCCCAACAGGTATGATCCTCTTCCTGAGCCTTCACAACCCGCATAATGATCTCAGGTGTGATGGGTAATGTTGACATACAAGCCCTGGCTACATCATCCTCATATCGAAGTTCTCTCTACTTCACTTTCCAGACTTCTGAGATTTCCCCAGTCGATCTCCCACTCAATGCATCTGCTATAACATTAGCCTTAACAGGATGATACTGAATATCAAACTGGTAGTCTTTCACGAATTCTAGCCATAGCCTCTGCCTCATATTCAGATCTTTCTGAGTGAAGAGATACTGAAGTGATTTGTGATTCGTGAATAACGTGAACTGCTCCCCAAGAAGATAATGTATCAATATACTCAAAGTAAAAATGACCGCTGCTAACTCCAGTTCGTGGGTGGGATAATTCCTCTCATGGGGATTTAGCTTCCTGGATGCATAAGCGATAGCCCTTTCCTCCTGCTGAAGCACACCCCCAAGTCCTTGTAACGATGCGTCAGTGTAAACCCGATACTCCAATCCACCTTTCGGCAATGAAAGCATGGGTGCAGATGTCAACTTATCCTTTAACTCGTCGAAAGCTAATTGACAATCATCACTCCAAGTGAAAGGTACCCCTTTTCGGGTCAGATTCGTCAAAGGGATCGCAATATTTGAGAATCCTTTGATGAATCGCCTGTAATAACCGGCCAATCCCAAAAAATTGCGCACTTCCGTCGGTGTCGTGGGCTGCCCCACTCCCTCACCGTCGACACCTTACTCGGATCCATCGCAATACCCTGGTCTGACACAACTTGACCAAGGAACTGTACCTCCCGCAGCCAAAACTCACACTTCCCGAATTTGGCATAGAGTTTATGATCCTTCAGTGTCTGTAGAACCATACGCAGATGCTCTGCGTGCTCCTCCTCGGTGCGTGAGTAGATTAGGATGTCATCAAAGAACATGATGAAAAAATGATCCAGATACTCCCTGAAACCCTGTTCATGACATCCATGAAAACTACTGGTGCATTGGTGAGTCCGAATGGCATCACCCTGAACTCATATGATCCATACCGCTACAAGAAAGCGGTCTTAGGAACATCCTCCTCTCGGATACGCAGTTGATGGTACCCTGACCTCAAGTCGACCTTGGAGAAGTAAGACGCCCCTCTCAATTGGTCAAATAAATCATCAATCCGAGGTAACAGATACTTATTCCATATCGTCACCTTGTTCAGCTCCCTATAATCCACGCACATGGGGAGTGAACCACATCGCTTCTTACAAGCAACACTGGCGTACCCCACGGCGATGTACTCCGCGGAATAGAGTCCAACGAAATCCCTACTTCCTTTGAGGTTTCCTCCTTGATGTAATGCAAGTGTGTGCGCGACCCTCCCTTAGGTAGCGGTATCGCTAACAGGAACATCCCATGTCCTGGAATGGAGAACACTATTGTCCTCTTGTAATAATTTACAGTCGTCCCATATCCTGCAAACTAATCCATACCCTAGTATGACATCGTACCCCTCCATATCTAACGCTAAGACGTCTGCTGCTAAGCTAAGCCTCCCAATCAAAATGTCCACACCCCAATAAATCGAGTGAATCGTAGACATGCTGCCTACTGGCGGCTCTACACACATCCGAAGACTATTCGCGGTCTCTAGTTGTCCGACCCGTTTAGAGAAATTTAATTTAATGAATGAATGTGATGTTCCCGTATATAAAAGAATACGACCCGCATAAACATGAATGAGAAACATACCCTCAACTGCTGGCGGTGCTTGCTGCGCTGGGGGATTTGGAACATCTCGGCGTTGTACACACGCCCGTAGTGCATCTGCCCCTGCTGTGGTGGGGCGGGTGGGGTTGGTGCTGCTAGCGGTATTTTCCCCCGTTGCCCCTGTTGGGCCTCCTGTTGTTGACCTCTGCCCCTCTGTGGGCACTCCCTCTTGAATGTCCTGGCTGGCCACAGACAAAACAATGTCTCTGACCATCCCCCTGTCGTTGTCCCTATTGGCCCTAACGCGGCTGGCCCTGGCCCTGCTGGCCTCCCCCATTGTTCCCTTGGCCCTGACGTCCCTGAGGAACCTGCTGCTGCTGATTCGGGCCTGGCTGCCCCTGCCTGAACCCCTGTCCTCCTGGTTGGAACCCACCAGGTTTAAACTTCTTAGCCTGATTCCCCTATTGACTGCCCGTCTACTGCTGAGTACCACTTGTGTCACTACTAGCGACTTTTTTACCCTGTTGGCTCGTCTCCTCTGTCCTCTTGCTCCCCTTCGCATGGAAGTGATGATCCTGGAAATGTACAAGTGCGGCATTAACGACATATGTATAAGTCATTAACATCGAATTCCCAATCAAATGCTGCATGATCCTCCAGGCTAAGCCATTTATGAATCTTCACTTCTTCCGCTCCCCGTCGCTCACCTCATTTGGCACAAAGTTCGCCAAACGGGTGAACTCCTCCTCATAGTCTGCCACTGACCGGTCACCCTATACCAACTCATCGAACTTCTTTCTCATCTAAGCCTCTACCACTAGTGGAAGGTATTTGCGGTCGAACCGCACCCCAGATTTGGCAATCGTCATCAAATCTCGCTCCTCAGCGGTGGTAATTGACTCCCACCATTATAAGGCTACCCCCGATAGATGAACGGAAGCAAGCATCTTCCTATACACATCGGCACACTCCAGCATGCGCATATGGCGCTGAACTTTTTTCTTCCTACCACAAGCCTCCACCACATCGGTGCTACCTCGAAACTCAGGTGGGTGACCCCTTTGAAAGGTCTCCCTAACTCGCTGCCAAGACGGTGGTCCCACTGGAACCTGGACTGCTGGTGCCACTGGAGGTGGTGCCTGGGGTTGTGGAAAATGAGCTGCCATAACTCACATCGCTATCTCGATCGCCTGGGCCACCATCACTGCCACCTGAGTAGTGGAAATACACTCGGGTGGGGGTGGGGGTGACGACATCGGTGACTCCTGATGAGCCTCTCTCACCTCATCCCTAGCCTCAACCCACTCCGCTCTCTACCTCTTTGGTGGCATCTGAAATAGATTGAATTGTATAAGTTGACAATTTATACAAAAGCTAATAGAAGGAATGCGATATCTCACAAGCGGAAAATGAATCAACAGTCCTAATAATAGGGCTCTATAACAAATGAGTGCTACACTGAAACGTAGAAAGACGCACAAATCCTAAGGACACTAGAACCTGATACTCTGATACCATGTGTGACACCCCACCTAATTAATCCCGGGTGATCAGTCCTAAATCAAGTTAGAACATGTTTCTCAGTTGCTTCATTCTCAGTATCACTGTCGTCTTGTAAATTACTAACCACCTAAGTGAGAAAAGTAGACTGGTACCAATTTTTATCTTTCAATTAATTAAATGAAACTCATGTGGAACATAAAATAATACACAATCACAGTTAACTGAATTAACCATCCACAAATAAAAATACCTAACCGAATAAATCATCGGTCCAAATATCCAACAATTATAGAATAAAGACAAGTAATAAATCTCAACAAGTCTGACAGAAAGTAAAGTAACTGTGAGCGACATGCTTGAAATAAATGATAGGAGTCTCTACACTAGAATGAAAGAATGAGGCGTCTATCAAAACTCCCGCAACATTCACATATGCTGCAGCAACAGATTTCCTGAAACAGAGTCAAGCCTGGCGTCCCTGTGGCTGGACACCTAAAAGGTTTTTAACAAGTTTTATATAGCAAGGGTTAGTACCCAAAAACATTTGAAAAACATTTAGCAAATGATTAACTTGCAGTAGTAAATAAATATGCATGCTCTTCATATTTTAGTTAGTGCCGCACTCCCTTGAGGATATCCTCACCCCTCCTCTAATGTGCACTACTAAGGGATTTATTTAAATTACCTAGGTCCTACTCTCCTGACCTGGTAATTATGGTACCCCTTGCAATTAACCTACTATAACTGAGTATTATTTAAATCATAATTTTTAAGTTGTTATAAACATCAACTTAATTAAATCATTACCCTATTTAAGTTCATATAACACTCACACCTGTTATGTACATAATACAATTTACACTTTGTATTAATTATCCCATATATAATTATTTATCTAATTATATATTTAGTCATATTGTAGTATTAACAAACATACTGAAATAACATTTATTACTAACATCCAACCGAGAAAAATACACACATAATATGAATTCTCTAAAGTGCTATCCCACTAGGTATATTCACATAACCTAGTTACCCATATCAGAATCGCTCACTAACTTGGTTTAACACACGATTGGAGGCGGTCATATTCCTTCCCTGAAAGTGAGATGCCCCTCACCTCACCCCATATAACAGATGCTATAAACTGGGAATATACTCGCCCTACTCCTCAAGCTAGGGGATTCATCCACTACGCGCAACCTCCCTCTATAGCACTAGAGTATAGAATAATAATATTTAACCCCTGATATTAGTGCACACACTATATATATATATATATACTATCACACACCGTATATATATATAAATATAAAATTTCCCGGCTACACCATGTACTAAATCCGTAACACAAGCGTATTTAAATTATTAAGAGTTTATGGTCCAACCCTAAATATTAATTAATTCGCACATTAATTAATTGAGTCACTTTTGGTGTCGCCCCCACCATAAAATTGGACTCACCCTCGTAGCCCGAAATAACCTCGACCGAGTCTAAATTCCCGACTGCCGAAATTTTTAATCATGACGTGTCACCCAAAAACTCCCTCAAATCCTAATTAACTTTACTCACGATTAATTAGATATAAACTCATGTATTAATTTCTCAATAATTAATTACATAAAGATTATTATATAAATTTCCTTTTATATACATAATTGGGCGAATCTGTCAAATTCTCCCGACCCTCGACCGATCGACCCCAGGCCTTCGATCGATCGATCAAGCAGGTCTTCGTCTTCTTCGCGAAGACAAAATCAACCATGGACGCATTTTCCCAAACCCTAGTCTCTTCTACCATCAACCTCAAGCCCTTTTAACACTAATGCATGTTAGAAACCTTATTAGGGATCTCCAGAATGTCCACTAACATTATTAATTCGTCCATTAACTGCAATTTCTGAATTTGGGGAGAAATTCATCTTTAACCCTTAACCCATTTACACCCAAAATTCCTTCATCAAATTCATTTCTAATTGTCCAGATATCATCCTACCAGATATGTATCAACTTATAAATATCAGATTTTACATGAATCCTCGCTCAAATTCGTAAATCAGATTATTGTTTTCAAAATCCCATTTTTATGCCATGAACACCCAAAATGAATTTTTAATCAATCACATCACATAAATATGAATCGAAAAACAGATTTAATACTATTGCAAGTTATCCACTTTCCTTAGGTTTCATAGATTCTGATTTGGAGATGAATTCCAAGGTTGAAGATGACTCTTGTTGGCTCTCTTGTGATCCTAAATCTGCCTTTAACTGCTATTAGGGCTCCTTAACACAATTAGCCTTTTTCTAAACTCACCTCAACCGTTTCCTTATTTCTTCTAATTTAACAATTAACCTAAATCCCGTTTTTTGCATAATGGGCCAAGCCCAAGTGACCCAAATGCCCTCGTGTGGGCCCAACTATGTCTAAAAACGCCCCGTGACCCGTTTACTACCCCCGGGTACACTTTTCCGACTATCTCGGCCCATTCGGACTCAACAGTTCACTCAGAATTGGCATCCAAATTAATGTATAAAAATACTTATCCCCCACCCCTTTTAGTCTATACCGACTCCCGATTGAGATAAGTGCATACCCCGTCATTAATACTCGAAATGACGTAAATAAATTATTATTATTCACCAAGTAAATAAAGTCCCCTAAATATTAAACATTTACTCCCCGATTAATATTTAAATATATTTTGCCATAATTAATTCATTTAAAATTACAACACACTAGTAATTTAGAATTCCTGAATTAATTGAATATTAAATGCACCAAAAATACGGGGTGTTACATTGGCTTTTGTCACTAGCATCAAACTCGATAGCTACGTGGAGAGACATGCAAGATAAATTTCTCCACAATTTTTTCCTGCACATAGAACCAACTTTATTAGGGCTCAAATCCATAATTTTAGGCAAAGTGGAAATGAACCTTTCTATAGATGTTGGGAGAGGTTCAATGACTTAGGCAATATGTGCCCACATTATGTCTTTGAGAAGTGGAGACTCATCTCTTAATTCCATCATGAGATTAGCCTAAGCTCCAAGCAACTCATTGAGACTATGAGCCTAGGAGAGTTCTTAGGGTTAGATACGAATGATGAAGAGGCCCACTTTAAGCATTTCGTCGAGAATACTCAAGTATGGGGCACATCTGATCTGAATGCCCAACCCAACTCTAGAATCACGCCCACTGCTCCTTCCTTGTCCGAACTCTATCAATTAGACAACGAAGTCGAGTTGAAGCTATAAATTAATCAATTATCCAAGTGTCTAGAGGATGTGGTGAAATATAGGGGGAGATGTATCCATCTCATCTCAAGAAATTAAGTAGGAGATTTTCAATATTTATGAGGCGATGCACTTAACAAAGTAATGTCCGGTGATACAGACCTACAAAGTTATGACGAAGAGTAATATTAGGTGATGGGATATTATAAGGGAAATTTTAATTCCCATCACAAGAATTCTTTCAATCCCTTACGAAGAATCCATATCGATTTTGGTTATGAGAAGCCAAATGCGGCGATGAACCCAAATCAACACATTGCCCAATAACTTCCACCATTTACACCTTACCAACAAGTTCCACCCATATAAGCTCTTCCTCTCGCACCTTATGTGATCCCACAACTGAAGAGTCTCAAGGAAACTCTTGCCCAATTTATACAAACTTTGTCAATGATGAATTCCCAAAGTGCTCAAAATTTTGTCGACTTTAAGGCATCGCTTTTAATATGCAATCTTCCTTAAGTGTCCAAGATAAGGGAAAGTTTCCCTCCCAAGGCCAAAGACCTCCCCATGGTCAAATCTGTGTGAGATATACTCCAAATGAAAACAAAGACCAATGTCAAGTGGTGAGCACTCTACATAGTCGAAGAGTTGTTGACTTGTCACCTCCCCCACACAACGTGCAAAGATATGGAGGTTTCACCTGGCAAGCAAGAGGGCGAAGATGCACCCTTAGGAGAGAGTTACAAAGATGACACAGTTAGGCTCGAGGTGGTAGTGAAACCCCCTATAACCTCACCTTCCCTCAACGATTGGTACCTCCTCCTGAAGGAGATACCCGTGATGACATCCTAGAAGTGCTAAACTAAAGAAAGTGTTGCTTAACTTACCTTTTCTTATGGAGATCAAGCAAATTCCCTCATATGCAAAGTGTTTCAAGGAGTTTCTCATGGTGAAATGTAAATTTAAATAAATAATATGGTGTTATTATAAAAAAATGTGAGTTCAATACTTTTGATAGACCTACCACCCAATTATAACGATTTGAGTGCCCCCGCCATCTCGTTCATTATTGGAGAGAATAAAATCAAGAGAGCTTTATTAGATTTAGGGGTGAGGTTCAACATTATCCCCTACTCCATCTATAGGAAGGTAGATTTGGGAGATCTTAAGCCCACCAAAATTACTCTCCAACTCGCGGATCATTCCATGAAGGTACCTCGTGGGATAGTTGAGGACGTGGTCGTCCAAGTTTACACTTACTACTTCCTGATAGATTTTTTCATTTAGGAAATGAAGCCCTCCTCCCCCCTGAGTCATCAAGTTCCCATTATTATTGTCCTTCCTTTCCTAAATACAACTAGCACATTGATTAATGCGTATAATGGAAAAATACAACTCACGTTCAGGAATATGACACACGAAACGAATATCTTAAACATCACCAAGAAAATGGGGACGAGAAAAAGTTACACGAGTCAGATCTTATCAAGGAGGTAGTACATGAACACTTTAAGGGTAATCATGTTCGGGATTCACTTGCGGTATTCTTAGCGACAGTGAGTGAGAGAGAGTGAGCGTACACCGATTTGGACCGAGAGGTGAGTAAGATGAGAGAGATGTTGGATGTGGACGCGAGAGAGGAGGATATGAGAGATGTTAGTTGGGTCTCTCAATTTGAGGAATTACCACCAAAGGAATCATACACAGTTCCCTCCGACATTAAATTTCCAAAACATAAATTGAGTAAGCTTCCTTATAACTACAAATATGCTTATTTGAAGAGGATGAGACATGTTCGTTGTTGTCTCCTTTAGCCTAATTAGAGATCAAGAAGGAAAGCTTATGACATTTTGAGGAAGCACAAAGGTGATTTTGGCTGGTCCATCATGGATTTGAAAGGTATAAGTCCCTTGATTTGTACCCACAAAATCCACCTAGAGGAGGACGTGAAGCCCTCTAGAGAGATGCAAAGACGTTTAAACCCGATCATGAAAGATGTCATTAGAACGGAGATTATTAATTTATAGGATGCAAGAATCATATATACCATCTCGAATAGTAAATGGGTGAGCCCTATTCAAGTCATCCCGAAGAAGTCGGGAGTGACTGTGGTTGAGAATGCAAAAGGGGAACTTATTCCAAAATGTACCACCATCAGGTGGCGCATTTGCATTACTACCGGAAGCTCAATGTCGACATGAGAAAATACCACTCTCTTTATCGTTTATGGATAAAATGCTTGAGAGAGTCTTGGGCCACCCGTTTTACTATTTTTTAAATGGTTATTCCTAATATAACCAGATAGAGGTGTATGTGATATACCAAGGGAATACTACGTTCACATGTCCCTTTGGCACATTTTCCTACAAACGTATGCCATTTGGATTGTGTAATGCGCCTGTAACCTTTAAAAGATGCATGCTTAGTCTATTTAGTGACATGGTTGATAGAGGCCTTAAGATGTTCATGGATGGCTCTAGTGTCTTTGACCCTTCCTTTGACCAATGTCTTGCTAATTTCAAAAAGGTGCTTGCCAGGTGTGTGGAAAACAACTTGGTACTAAATTGTGAAAAGTGTCATTTTATGGTTATCGGAGGAGTAGTTCTTGGCCACATCGTGTCATCCAAAGGGATAGAAGTTGATAGGGAGAAATTTGACATAATTGTCGAACTTCCCCCACCTAAGTCACTAAAAGATGTGTGCTCATTCTTGGACCATGCAGGGTCCTATCATAAGTTTATTAAGGATTTTATCTCCGTAGCTAGACCCTTAAGTAACCTACTCGTGAAGGATACCGCTTTTAAGTGGAGTGAAGCGTTCCAAGAGGCGTCTGAAAAATTGAAAAGCATTCTAATCTTCACTCCCATAATCCAATCTCCGAACTATGAGGTAGGGGTTGCTTTAGGGCAAAGGAGAGATAAAAATGCCCATGTCATATACTACGCTAGCCGGACGTTGATCATTCCTTATTTGAACTACTCCAGAAAGAAGAAAGAGTTTATCTTCCCCCTTGACAAATTTCGTTAATACCTTATCGGGTCACCCATAACGTGATTTACTAACCATGAGGCTCTTAAATATCTTCTTTCTAAGAAGGATGTGAATTCACGCCTCATTAGATGGATGTTCCTACTCCAAGAGTTTAATCTTTCCATTAAAGATAAGAAAAGGTGTAAAAAATGTTGTAGCTGATCACTTATCTAGGCTCTCGTTCGATGTACCTCAAGATCTTGTACCCATAGATGAGTACATTCCGGATGATCAATTATTCAACACTTCCACTCTTAGTTTGTGAATATCATGAAATACTTAGCTACGGGGGTCATCCCCTCCGATTGGACACCGCAAGAGAAGAGTAAGTTATTCACATGATCACGCATGTTTTTCTTCGACGATACATGTTTGTTTAAGTATTGCGCCGACCAAATAATCCAGAAGTGTGCGCTGGATGAGGAAATTCCTAGTGCAATCCGATTTTGTCATTCGAAAGCGTGTGGAGGCCACCTTTCGACGAAAAACACGGCCGCAAATATTCTTTAATGAAGTCTCTATTGGTCCACTATCTTTCAGGATGTGAACGTGTATTGTATAATCGTACGATAGGTGAAAAAATATAGGATCCATTACTCGATATGACATGATGTCGTTGACCCCTATTCTCACCATTAAGATATTCGACTATTAGGGCATGAACTTCATGGTACATTTCCATCCCTCCTTCGGGTTCCTATACATCCTTATTGCAGTAGACTATGTGTCTAAGTGGATAGATGTCATAGCTACAAGGATGAATGAAAATAAAGTGGTGGTTAAGTTCATTCGTGAACACATACTTTCTAATTTTGGTGCTTCGAAAGCCGTCATTAGTGACAACGGCACATACTTTTACAATAGGCCATTTGAGAAGTTAATGAGGAATTATGGAGTGATCCACAAGTTTGGGACGACTTACTACCCACAAATGAATGGGTTAGACGAGTTAGCCAATTTTGAGATCAAGAATATTCTCGAAAAGACCATTGATCCTAACCGTATAGATTACTCGACGCATTATGGGCTCATTCGACCACGTACAAGTACTCGTTAAAATGTTACCATTTCTCTTTGTTTATGGAAATCCTTTCCATATCCCCATTGAGTTAGAGCACAAGGCGTATTTGTCCATTAAGAGGTTTAACTTTAATCTTGATAAATTCGGTGAAGTGAAAAAACTTCAATTGTGTGAGTTAGAAGAAAGACGCAACGATGCTATAACACCCTGCCTAATTAAATACCGGGAGGACAATCCCATACCAAATTAAAATAGAATATACAGTTGGCTCATTCTTAGCATCACTGTCGAAAACATTAAATAATCACCCAATAACCTATTAAGCTGGTGTTAAAAACTTTCCAAATTTTAATTCAACAAAATCCATTTTTAGTTTACAATTAAGACAACACATATTATTCTACAACATTGATAACCGAACAAATAACTTAAAATAATTTAAATGCATTTGGAATAAACATTCCCAAATAATAATCCAATACAGTAATCCCAACAATAGTAAATGTACTAAAAAGACACGAGTACAAGACTGAAATTTTGACTCAGATAAAAACAGATAATTGAATTCCTTTGGGCGACATGCCCTAACTAAAAGAATACTGTGAATCAAATGAAGATAGGCGTCTAAGAAATAATCTATAGCTCCATAGCTCGTCATAATCCTCTAAGGTTGGCGTCCCTGTTGCTGGATACCTGATATAGAAGGTACAATAGAAAAGAAAATATGCAAGGAAACGGGTCAGAGCCCGATTGTGAAAATGATTTTGAAAACAGAAGGTATTTAACAAGTGCAATAAAGCATTTATTATGTACATGTTAGTTACAAACTCTCACTTTCTATTCTCACCTCACATCTAGAGTTCACGCTTAACGTTTCCTATTAACCTCCTAGTTAATAGTTCCTTCTAACTAGTATTCATAATATGATTCTATCCCACGTCATAACCCCGTATGTCCCATACCATACGTAGTACCATCATTCTTATACATTTCCCATTAACATGAATCGTTTCTCAGTAATATGAATTAAGCTCTTCAATAAATATTCATTAACTTATTTCAATTCTTTTTCTTTATTCACTGTTATATACACAGTCATCACACAGTAGATTATTTAACCACTATATACACATACATTTAATCCATTATATGTATACGTATATAATACGACACCCCGAGTCATAGATGCGGTGCAATGCGTTACTCTGCTATCATGTTCCAATATCGCTGGTCATCGAATAAGGGACAAAAGGTTCGGTAAGGATTCCTTGAACCAAAAATAACAAGACATAAAATGAAGGCAAACATAGTTCTCGTATCCATGGGTCATGCACATACGTACGTACTCATAGTCAGCGGACTTATCAACTCCTCGATAAGTCTTTCATAGACCTATGTTCTCGAGTGACAAATCAAAGATCCCATGGATTCATCAGGATATGACTGCCCTCACGCGCAAACCTCCCGTCGATAGCAAGTAAGCTAGGTATGTCATACACAAGTCATCAATCAATCAAATAGGCATTATCATACCTATAATATAATATAAATAAGGTACTCACATTACCCTAAGATAATTCTCATACGTAGCATTATATCTCTTATAAACACATCTTCTATCAACTAGGATTGAATTCCATCATCACATGGCTCATAGTCTATAGTGATTCATTCACACGACAAGACTTATTAAGAAAAACAACATCCTCGCATCCTATAACTTCTCTCCACTCCCGACGTCGTTAAGGTTCATGCACGGATCATCTGGCAAAGAGAAATCCAAACAAGGAACCCCTCCAATACAATGCTACTTAACTTTGTCGGTCGTGGCGGTCCGTCAACTTCAACACGCGATCGGGATAACCTCATACCCTCTTTCAACCAAATGTGGTTTGAACTCCCATCTATATCCAGGAGCCATACCACTAAGCGCTTGTATTACACTCAGTCCTTGCGCAATCAATAATGAGCTTTAACTCAGTCGTTGATGTTCATATTGTAACCCTAAGGCTACCCAGGTGTTATATTCAATCACCACTAATGGAACTATCCTTGATCCTCATGCATACCAATTAGAATCCAACAAATGAATCTAGCAACAGAAATACCTTTCAATTTAATTATTGTCATTCTAATCAATTAAATCCCAATCAAATTAATTCGAATCTTATCTAGGGCCTACTAATATTTTCTAAGTCCCATAATATCCAATTAATAATCACCAAAGATCTACAAAAGGTTTGGGATAAGAATCAAAATTAAAAACAAAAAAACTTCAAGGATTCTGGGGAGGTCGATCGATCGAAGGTAGGGGGTCGATCGATCGATGGCCCAGATAACAACCCAGATTTTCTGCATTTCTTCTACTATGGGTTTAACCATTTTTGATCAATCAATCCTTCATATTAACAACTCAAATGACTTATAATCCTTACTAAATGATATATCAATGTAAGGACACAAATTTCCAATTGAGTCCATATATATTTTTGGCTCAATTCCGGACAAAAACATTTATTCATAGGTTAGTGATTTATTGTAATATTCTCAAGCCTATGAAGTGTGTGTTGAAGACGTAGCGGCAAAGAATTTAAAGCTTCATCAAAATGCCAGTTTGTGTGCCTCGTTTCTACGTCATCAACTAAGGTTCCATGCTCCCAAGGTATGAATGTAATGATAATTATATAGGAGCTTGGAACAATTTGTATTGGGTGTTAGGTGTAATAAAAACTGCATTTTATTTTCAGAAAGAATCAAATAGAACTTTAAAATAAGTATATAAAAGTTTCTGGGCCAAAATCGAATTTTACAAACTTTCTGGTCGTTCGTTAGAAATGTCGTTCGAACGAGTTTTTTCGTTCGAACCAGATTTCGTTCGAACGAGTTTTGTCGTTCGAACCAGTTTCGTTCGAACGAGTTTGCCAACGACCCTAAACTGGTCAGTCGTTCGATATGTCGTTCGAACAAGTTTTTCGTTCTAACGAGGTACCTAACGAGATTCTAACGAGCCCAGGCTGGTCGCTCGTTAGAAGTCTCGTTCGAACGAGAGTCAAGTTCGTTCGAACGAGACGCCAGGCGGGAACGGTTTTGAGCAGTTTTTTGGCAGTTTTCACCCCATTATCCCACTTGTTTCTTAACTGATTTTTTAAGGCTTTATCAAGGACGGGAATCATTTTTCAAGGGGTATCTTTTTCATAGCATACAAACTCCTAGAGAGTATTTTGAGACAAAATTTGTTTAAGGAAAAAGATCATTTTTTGAGTGTTATTCTTTCAAAGAAAAATTCATACACACTCTAGTTTACACCCAATTGTGTTTATCCAAGTTTCTATATTTATATCAATTGCTTGGAGTTTTTGGCACCGGTTTTCTCTACCGAATTCAAGAGACGTTTCGGGTTTGCTTCTACACCCCATCACAAAGAAGACATTTGTTGAGATTCTACCCACACGGAGAAAGGCTCCATGCTTGGGTGACGGTGACCATATAAAGTCCCATCGGTGGATTCCGAGACCGCGGTAGTGTTCCGAGGTTGTCCGCTAGGAAGAGGTTTCTACGAGAAGGAGCGTCGAGGCTTGAGAGGGATCGAGTCAGTCGTTGGAAGTCTATCTGTCTTGTAATTGTAATTCCATATCTAGTGGACTTGTGGCTAGGGCCGTTCGAGGTTGTTTCCCGTCTTGGGTTTTTCCTCGTACATCTCGGCGTAGTGTGACATTGTTTATTTTATCTTGCACAATAATTTAGAATCCATGCTTAGGATAATTTCAAGATAAAATTTGGTTTAATTATCACACTCATTTAATTTGGGACTTAAATTAAATATTGGGCAAATTTGGTTGATTCAAGTCATTCGCTAAAATTGGTTTCGCCTAACTTTGGATAATTGAATAATCATGACTTAGGCAAATTCTAGGACTTGAATTATGTTTTAATTTGTTTTGAGAAATTAAAACTTGTTGTTATTTTTGAAAGTTGAACCATCACCTGTTTTACAACGCTTTCGCATCATCTCTATTGAGTTTACATTAAAAAGGAAATTAAATATTTTATATTTTAATCGAGTGAATTATTTAAAACCCGGGGTTCCATAAACCACAGGGGTCTTTCAATCAACATATACAAATATTTCTAATTATCTAAACATCCTAGAATCATCAAGATTTTGAATTAAAAGCATACATTTATCCTGTTTTTCTAGAAAATATTATACATGATATCTTCAAGAACACACCAATGATTCTCATAATTTCCTCAACAGATTTGTGATTATTTCGTGGATTACTATTTACCTACAACATGAGTTTGATTCCTATATATCTCCATTATCTATAAATCCATTAACAACTTTATCTTTTCGTCTTCCAGACATGAAAAATCTCATCTTTTTATAACTATTCTAACATGGACAATATACAAACTTACATTGAAATTATCAAACACTTGCCTCTAATGAAGATATGATCCTTTGGGGTGGTTTATCACAGGTGGTTCTCCCTTATCAGGTAAACCTCCGGTGGTGGTTGGTGGTGGTGACCTTTGGTCTTTGGTTCTTCTCCTTTCCAAGTAAGCTTTTCTCTTCCCAAGAAACCTTTCACTCTCTTTAGGAAGATGACTTCTCTATTTTGTGTAGAGGAGATGAATAATCCACGTACACTTAATCTCCAAATACTTATAATAGGACAAAATCTGAAATCACAATTCATCCCCCTTGTAAAAATGACCAAAATGCCCTTTGGTTTGTCTTTTCCATTTCCAAATGACCCGAGACCCAAAATCAACATCCAAATAGACTTTTCTGACTATTTCAACTCTTCCGGATGCAATGACGCAGTCGAAATGACTATAAAGTTGATGTAAAAATAAGTTTCCCTTTTAATTTAATAAATTAGTCGCGACACGTCCCATACCACGTTGGACTAAAAAAATACAAATTACTGAATTGACAACTCACAACCATATCAATAATATCACATTCATATATTACCTAAATATCTTTAATTAATATTCAGAATCATTCATTTTAATATCCACAATTCGGATTAAACCCAAATGAATTAATTTATAATAAAATCCAATTAATCTATTAATTTAAAATATAACCCATTTTAAAAGTCATTAAAATTACGGGATATGACATACTTCCCCCTTTATAACAGAATTTCGTCCCGAAATTCAGAATGATAAATCATACTGGTAAGGTCACTCTGAGTGTAAATCTCACATCGCAAGTAATCTATGTTGTACCGCCCATACAGTACATTATCAAAAATCCCCATTGATGTTATACGCCAAGCCTCACCATATAGTTTCAACTGAATCGAATTTAAATTTACGCAATCTTCCCTGTACCATCCTCGTGATAAAGTTTGGGAAAAAATGAACCTCACTTATTAAACAAATAAATCCTCAAGACAACTACTTACTCTTTTACAATTATGAAAACTACTACAATCCAACCATCCAGGGCGCCCATACACCCTATCATACAACTTTCATTATAATATCGATATGATTGACCTCATAATACTACGATTTATCACAAAGGATATAAACTCATATACTAAAGACCTATCTTATTTTGACTCCCAACGGTTATTAGTTTCATGCGTGGGGTGTCTCACAAGCGAAATCCAAACAAGGAACCCATCCAATACACTACTACCTAAAGTAGTCGGTCATCGAAACTCCTCAGGTCCTTAGTCATTAGTTTATAACCTCTCTACGAGTTTTATTGATTTCAAATAAAATTCTACCTATCTACTCTCTTATTAAAGACAAGATGCTAGCTATAGTCTCTCATATACCACAAGTCAATCCACGCCGCTAGTCACATCCTGTTCGGACATTCCCAAAGTAAGTAATTCTGTGATAAAAATCAAACCCACATAATGACATGAAAAATATAGGTGTCCCACACCCCTCGGTGAGTTTATGTAAATAACAGTGGTATAGGCTATGTTTAGCAACCCTTTTACCCATACAATATTAATCGCCACAAAAATCAATATACGCCTCATAACTCCTTAGATAGAAAACATACCCTCATTCGCGAGTGGTACTTGTTGAATCCCAATATTATAACTTTGCTCCGATGAGTCAAGAAAAATTTTACCCCAAATTTTCAGTTCTAGTTAACCACACTCCACCATATGCCCAAAACTTTGAATATATTGCCTTCGTTAGGTAACACACACAATTCCTGCATTTCAAGAACTTCTAGTGATCACTCTCTTGAATTTTCCATAATAGGGGTGACCTCGACTACGGTCATCATACTCGAACATACTTCATAACCTCCAAGGTACGATCTCCGCTATCCGTCTAATGGCCCTCATCTTCCATACTTCTTGTACGAACCTGTCCGAATGTGAATAAGATTCACTAATATATAGGGAATCTTACCAAAGAAATCAATAATCCTAAACATAGGGCTCTACATCAAAGAACGCTAAGCTAAAAACATAGTAAGCCGTACAGACCCTAAAGGACAGTAGAACCTGATGCTCTGATACCACCTGTAACACCCTGCCTAATTAAATACGAGGTGGCCAGTCCCATACCAAATTAAAACAGAATATACAATTGTCTCATTCTTAGCATCGCTGTCGAAAACATTAACTAATCACCCAATACCCAATTAAGCTGGTGTTAAAAACTTTCCAAATTTTAACTCAACAAAATCCATTTTTAGTTTACAATTAACGCAACACATATTATTCTACAACATTGATAACCGAATAAATAACTCAAAAGAATTTAAATGCATTTGGAATAAACATTCCCAAATAATAATCCAATACAGTAATCCCAATAATATTAAATGTATTAAAAAGACACGAGTACAAGACTGAAATTTTGACTCAGATAAAAACAGATAACTGAATTCCATTGGGAGACATTCCCTAACTAAAAGAATACTGAGAATCAAATGAAGATAGGCATCTAAGAAATACTCTATAGCTCCATAGATCATCATAATCCTCTAAGGTTGGCGTCCCTGTTGCTGGATACCTGATATAGAAGGTACAATAGAAAAGAAAATATGCAAGGAAACGGGTCAAAGCCAGATTGTGAAAATGATTTTGAAAACAACAAGTATTTAACAAGTGCAATAAAGGATTTATTATGTACATGTTAGTATCCAAACTCTCACTTGCTATTCTCACCTCTCATCTAGAGTTCACGCTTAACGTTTCCAATTAACCTCCTAGTTAATAGTTCCTTCTAACTAGTATTCATAATATGAGTCTATCCCACGTCATAATCCCGTATGTCCCATACCATACGTAGTACAATCATTCTTATACGTTTCCCATTAACCTGAATCGTTTCTCAGTAATATGATTTAAGCTCTTTAATAAATATTCATTAACTTATTTCAATTCTTTTTCTTTATTCACCGTTATCTACACAGTCATCACACAGTAGATTATTTAACCACTATATACACATACATTTAATCCATTATATATATACATATATAATATGACACCTCGAGTCACAGCTGCGGTGCAATGCATTACTGTGCTATCATGTCCCAATATCGCTGGTCGCCGAATAGGAGACAAAAGGTTCGATAAGGATTCCTCGAACCACAAACAACAAGACATAAAAGATCTCGTGGATTCGTCAGGATATGACTACCCTCACACGCAAACCTCCCGTCGATAGCAAGTAAGTTAGGTATGTCATACACATAAGTCATCAATGAATCAAATAGAAATTATCATACCTATAATATAATATAAACAACTAGGATTGAATACCATCATCAAATAGGCATTATCTTAGGGTATTCACATTACCCTAAGATAATTCCCATACGTAGCATTTTTATCTCTTATAAACACATCTTCTATCAACTAGGATTGAATACCATCATCACATGGCTCATAGTCTATAGTGTTTCATTCACACGACATGACTTATTAACATAACCAACATCCTCGCATCCTATAACATCTCTCCACTCCCGACGTCGTTAAGGTTCATGCGCGGAGCGTCTCGCAAAGAGAAATCCAAACAAGGAACCCCTACAATGCACTACTACTTAACTTTGTCAGTCGTGGTGGTCTGTCAACTTCAAATACGGGATCAGGATATCCTCATACCCTCTTTCAACCAAATGTGGTCTGAACTCCCATCTCTATCTCGGAGTCATACCACTAAGCGCTTGTATTACACTCAGTCCTTGCGCAATCAATAATGAGCTTTAACTTAGTACTTGATGTTCATATTGTAACCCTAAGTCTACCCAGGGGTTATATTCAATCACCACTAATGGACCTATCCTTGATCCTCATGCATACAAATTAGAATCCAACAAATGAATCGAGCATGCGAAATACCTTTTAATATAATTATCGTCATTCTAATCAATTAAATCCCAGTCAAATTAATTTGAATCTTATCTGGGGCCTACGGATCTTTTCTAAGTCCCATAATATCCAATTAATAATCACCAAAGATTTACAAAAGGTTTGGTATAATAATCAACATTAAAAACAAAAAAACTTCAAGGATTCTGGGGAGGTCGATCGATCGAAGGCAGGGGGTCGATCGATCGATGGCCGAGATAACAACCCAGCTTTTCTGCATTTCTTTTACTGCGGGTTTAGCCATTTTTTATCAATCAAACCTTCATATTAACAACCGAAATGACTTATAATCCTTACTACATGATATATCAACATATAACAATGATTTCTAATGATCTAAACATCCTAGAATCATCAAGAGTTTGAATTAAAAGCATATATTTATCCTATTTTTCTAGAAAATATTATACATGATATCTTCAAGAACACACCAATGATTCTCACAATTTTCTCAATAGATTTGTGATTATTTCGTGGATTACTATCTACCTACAACATGAGTTTGATTCCTATATATCTCCATTATCTAGAAATCCATTAACAACTTTATCTTTTCATCTTCCAAACATGAAAAATCTCATCTTTTTATAACTATTCTAACATAGACAATATACAAACTTACATTGAAATTATCAAACACTTGCCTCTAATGAAGATCTGATCCTTTGGGGTGGTGTATCACAGGTGGTTCTCCCTTCTCCGGTCAACCTCCGATGGTGGTTGGTGGTGTTGACCTTTGGTCTTTGGTTCTTCTCCTTTCCAAGTAAGCTTTTCTCTTCCCAAGCAACCTTTCACTCTCTCTAGGAAGATGACTTCTCTATTTTTTGTAGAGGAGATGAATAACCCATGTACACTTAATCTCCAAATACTTGTAATAGGACAAAATCCGAAATCACTATTCATCCCCTTGTAAAAATGACCAAAATGCCCTTTTGGGTTGTCTTTTCCATTTCAAAATGACCCGAGACCCAAAACCAACATCCAAATAGACTTTTCTGACTATTTCAACCCTTCCCGATGCAACAACGCCGTCGAAATGACTATAAAGTTGATGTAAAAATAAGTTTCCTTTTTAATTTAATAAATTAGTCGCGACACGTCCCATAGCGCGTCCAACTAAAAAAAATACAAATTACTGAATTGACAACTCACAACCATATAAATAATATCACATTCATATATTACCTAAATATATTTAAGTAATATTCAGAATCATTCATTTTAATATCCACAATTCGGATAAAACCCAAATGAATTAATTTATAATAAAATCCAATTAATCCATTAATTTGAAATATAACCCATTTTATTAGTCATTAAAACTACGGGGTATTACAGATGCGTATAAGAGCACCCGTATTGCCAAAGAGAGAATGAAACTAGCGCACGATAGACATATAAATAAAAAAGAGTTTCATTCAGGCCAAAACGTTCTCTCTTACAACTCACGTCTTCATTTGTTTCCCGACAAGTTTTGTTCGCGATGGATTGGCACGTTCATTGTGAAAGAGGTGTTCCCACATGGTGTGATAGAGGTTGAGGATCCTAAGGATGGGAACACTTTTAAAGTTAATGGACAATGCCTAAAGCATATATCTAGGCGGATCTTGAGGAAGCTGAGAAAATTTTATTATCGGACCCCATATACAGGCATGAGAGGGTACTTTGAGGAGAGGTCGTTGCGCCCTTGATGCGTATGGGGTGATTACATGATGTATTTTTGAATCATGTGTGTGTAGTGCATTTAGAGGTGAGTTGACTCTGTGTTAGCAAGAGAGAAGAGTGCTCGATTTTGTCCTAACACATCTAGAGAGTTGAATTTAAAAATGCAGAGAATTTTGAGTGCCCTCGGTCATCGTTAATAAATCTAGTTTTAACTTGGTGAAATTTTTAGGTTCCCATACCTTTGCGCCCGAGAGAGAAAAAATGGGTGAAAACAGGTGGTTGACAGCACTTTGAACCGAATCGGTTCGACCCTAGGGGCAAACTGGTTCGGTCCCCTATGCTTCCAACACACAATTTCCCCCCATTTTTTTTTCATTTTCCTCCAAACCTTTCACCTCACCTCCCATCTAATTCAACCCCCTTCCCTCTATATTTGAAAATTCAACCTCTTCACATCCCTCCAACCCAAAAATCATTCATTTTTCCATTTCCCACCAAAACCCTTTCATTTTCCCACATTTTAACACCCCCTCACACCTATAAATACCATACCATTCCACCCTTTTCCCCCACACCGAAAATTCATCCTTTATCTCCTATAATTCCTCCAAGTCTTCCAATTTCTCATATTCCTCATGGTCTTGAGAACCTATGTTCAAAAGTACGATTCCATCAAAATTGGAAACAATGATGCCCGCGACATCTTTTGCTCGGTGCAAGACCAAAATTAGTGCGACAAATTCTTTGGAAACACCATCACCATGTTCACAGAGATAAAGTCGTGTGGGATGAACTTCCTGCTAATGTCACTCAATTATTTTCGCATTTTGGTGGTGTGATTGGTTGGCCTCCGATGCGATTGAGGTCCATGAGGATGTTGTTCGCATATTTTATGGCACCCTCGCTAAAACCTCCAATGGCCATTATGAGGTCTATGTTAACGGTGAGAAGGTTCCACTGATGCACAATATCATAAAGTGAAAAATGCGTGTTGAGGAGGGTGAATTTTACAATCACCTCACCTATCTATACATAACCCCCCCCCCCCCCCCCACTCACGCGACTCTAATGCTCGAGCCGTTGGGAACCTGACACACCTTGGAATCGAGATACTTTCCCTTCGAAGAAACTATCTCAGCATGCATGTTTTGCCAATCTTATCACATGCATCACAATTCTTTTGACCAAGAACGATTCGGTCATTCGTCTTCGATATGGTACATTCATTATGACATGCAAGCCCAAATTAGAATCCCCCACATATATTTCGATGAGATCACTATTGCAGCCTACGATCGTACCGATAAAATGTCTCTCCAATACGCCTATTATATCACTTCCCATTGCACCGATTATCATGTTGGTCTATAGGGACCCATAGAGCGAGAGCCTAATCCAATTAATCCTACATCCATTGGGCGGAGCAACACACAAAGAAGGAAGGTACAACCTCCTCCTGGGATAATTTTTGAATATATAAAAATGGATGAGGATGCCAACGACAAAGAATGTATCAAAGAGCGGGAAGAAGGGGAAAAGGGAGAGGCCCAAGGCAAGGCAACAAATATAAGGCCGAACCGAACTACAAGGCCAATTTTGATGAGGGTGCATTCAATACGATGGTGATTAATAGCCATATGGATTAACTAGAAGCATGCCTCAACGGGGTTATAGTCGAGTGTAAGGATGATCGTTGTGACAATTGATGCGACTACCGAAGGAATATGAGCATGATGAAGAGACTTCAACTGGAAATATACCGTTAGACCATGGGTCCAGATGCACAAATGACTGATTACTTTTACGGCCCATATGCTCGCGATCCCAATGCCACCGACCCCTGTCATTAGATCTTGTGGATGTGTTATCTTTTATTATGTTGTTCTTTAATTTGTAAGGTTTTTTCTTTATTGAAACGGCATAATCTCTCTTGTTAATGAAAGTCTCTTTGAGTTTAATAGTGTTTCTTACATTTTAATATTTGTTTGTTTTATTTTTGCACTATTCTTTTCTTATTGAAATTTTAGCCCTTTTGATCGAAGACAATGCAAAAGTCTAAGCTTGGGGTTAAACATCATAAATTTTAAAATGCCCAAAAATTTGGAAAACGTAAAAAATTCAAAAAAAACACATGAAAATTTTCAAAAAAGTCAAAAATATTTTTCGTCAAAATAAATAAAATTTGAAATTTAAAATCTTCAAAAATATCACTAATTTTTTTTTTGAAGTCTCGATTTGTAAAAATCTAATGCACTAAGTCGAAATTGACCAAAAATGGAAATTGAGAAAAAATTGACGATTTAACGAATAAGTGTAGTGATTTTTTAACTTATCATTTCTTTCGTGTAATTAAATCAATCCGAGTTAAAATTAACTCAAAATTTATTTTTAGTGATAAAAAGTCGTTGAGGATCTCTAAATTTTTGTTTGATCGGTTACGAAAAACGAGTGAAATATTATTTTGAAAACGCACTAAAAATATCTCAAATTAAATTCATCTCGTGACACATACGGTATATTGACTAGTAATTGGGGTACATGAAGTTAGGCCATCATTTGTTTGGAAAAAAATTTAGCCATAGAAAATTCATAAAAAAATATATCCTTTTTCTAGACCATTTGATCCCAAAATGATACCCTTTATGTTTGGTAACTCGAAAAACACAATTTAGCTCAAACTCGTGAAAATTAGGAAATTCACACCTTAAGTCTGCACGGTACATAAAAAGGGGCATAAAACTAGGGAAACATGCTCAAACAAAAATTGAAAGAAAAAAAATAGAAAAATATGAAGAAAAAAAAAGTAGAAGGAAAATGAGCAAAAGCCCGAAAAAGTGCCAACGGACATTGCAAGAAAAATCCAACTCCGAAATTTCCCTGCATCCTCATTATTAGCCAAAATACCAAACACCCAAAAAAGTCCTAATCGAGTCCGAATGACAAAATTAATTACCGCGTGGAGAGCTAAAAATACGAAAAGATTATAAGCGCATAAAACGGTGATAATAAAGAATGATGTTTTTTCATTTTCCAATGACTCTATTACGTTCATGAGATATTTTCACCATAAATATTTCCATCTTTTAATTTGTCTTTGTGAACTCATGTCCCATTATATTTACTCATAATATCACGTACACCGAGAGAAAAAGACACAATCCGATTGATTCATTTGCGAGAGCATTTTGTGAGAAATTGAATCAAGGTGAATTTTCCGAAAGTAACGTAATGATGAATCGATGGAAGTTAGCAGTTAATTTTTGTCTTAGCACACACACACACACATTATAAATTGAGATTTATCAAATAAAAATATGTGGTGATTATTTTTAGGGAACGTAATTATACGATTGTTAAATTTTTTATATTTATTTTAGTCATCCAAAAATTAATTTTATGGGAAAATTCACTGCAAACCCTCACGAGACACCACTCGTCTTACTAGGATAACCTAGGGGTTTAACGGTGTGTTGCATATGCTATATACAATTTGCTTCCCATGAAAGAGGAATCAATCCCTTTAGTTGTTTAGAAGTTTAATTAGACTCGTACTCTCATTATTTTACATTTATTGGGGCTAACAACATTCTAAGTTAGGGGGATTTGATTAGGCATAAATATTCCATACTTATCCCCTTATTTTCGATATTTTTACAATCCCCTACAATGCATTTCTCCCCAATTTATCTCATATTTATGCTACTAACTCTTTTCAGCGAGTATTTCATATTTTTTGCATTTCTCCCACGTTTTATAGTTAATTCATGCAAGTGGATGCGAGGGAAAAGTCAAAACAGTGAAAGAAACACGAGAAAGGTAAGTCAAGGGTAACTTAGTAATTTTCTCTATGAAAATCGGAGTAGGATCCTGAGAAGTTGAAGAGCTTGAAGTCACGAGAATGCTAGAAGAAACAACACCCGGATCCGAGCTACGGTTAGAAAGTTAAGTGTGTTTGTTAAGAAGAGAGTCTGATGGCAAAAATGTAAATAAAAACAAATAGAGAACATAGGGAAAATTGAGGCAGAGATCCTGACCAAACCAGTTCGGTCAGGTGAACCGATTCGCCCCATTGGGTTTTATCTAGGTTCGGTTCAATGCATGGGTTTGGTCCAGGACGGGAATTTTAATTTTGTCCCTAGATTTTAGCTAATAGAGTTTGAGTTTATTGGAACTTCTTTAAACGACTTTTATCACTTGTAAAACCCTGTTAGGAGTATCTTACATCGTTATCTTTCATTGTAAGGCAACATATGATCAAGAACTTCTTAGAGAAACAAATTATAACTTTTGTACCATTAATTTAAGAGAAGATCATAGTTTTTTCGAAGTTTCTTCAAGCTTGATTCTTATTGCATGCTTTACATTCTTCATCATTGGTAACTTTAATTTCCCGCATAGTTCTTACTAATTCTTCATCATGATTACATACAATTCAATCAATTCATGCACAATAATTAGGATCATGTCTAGCTCGATTATTTGCTGGTTCAATAACATGAACGCAACCTAGGTGTTGGATGTGAGATATAAAATTCGAATTAATCATATACGTAATTATTAGGGTTTGATATTTTTGTTGAGACTAATATTATACGTCTCTTAACTCCGTTTTTCATAGGAAACCGGAATGTTTGAGAATACGATATACATATCAATAATCTTATCATTCTATTTAATTTAGGTGTTAAGTAAATATTGTGCGGAGTAAAATTCTCACATAATCAGTGTTTCGATTCAATTAATGCTCTTCTTTTAATTAATTATATAATTATTAAGAATTTTATATTTAGCAAAAAATACGTATGGTTCGGGGGATAGGATCCCGACTACACCTTTTCCAAATAGTTTCAAAAATCAAATTTCTAGTTTCTTGTTTTCTTTCAAATTAAATTGCACTTGCTAATTAGGTTTTCTTAGTTAATTAGAAATTTCCCAAAATAACATCATCTTTTCTTTTTTGGTCGAGGGTTGATACCTAGATTTTAGAAGCCTACCTTATCGTCATAAAAATATTTATCGTCCTATTCTCTAAGGATTTGACTGTGACTTACCGGGTATTACTTGAGCGATCGACTTGTACTTGAGTCGTAGGTACACACGTAGCACACACATTCTTCATAGCATCATGGGGCCTATGTCTGCAGGTGTAGTGTTGGTTATACTGATTTCAATGGGAAAAATCAATGGATGAATGATAGTTACAAGCTCTCGTGTTCACTCTAGAATTGGGTAGCATAATGGTAGGAAAAATATTTCTTGATCCCTCACAGTGAGGGATTGTGTGTTATTTATAGGCTGTTAGAAAAGAGAGGGTGTAGTGGGACATGTGATGTGCCTTTATAGGATAGGTAGTTACACCTTTTACATACAAATATGGTGGATAATCATGAGGTTGTATGTACACATGGAAAGGGAAATATTTGCATATCTCCCACACGTGAGTGTGATGTGTTAGCTGCTGATGTCATTATGTCACATAGTGAATGCTTCTTTTGACGGTGTTACATAATTGTGTTAACTGCAGTGAGCTATTCGAGATAAGGCGACCACCTATGACACTGGGGATGACGAAAAGTATATAGGTCAACCATAATGATAGCTGAGTCAACCTCTATTAGGGAATGGATAAGTCCAGTTGTCGCGTTATGATTAGTTCTTAAGTGGCATCATACTCATTGTATAACAAAAGACCCCAAGACATTGATCGCGATTGAGGAATGCAGTGGATTATCTGAGGTACTATGCCTTAGGAGTGTGTGCTAAGAAGATTAAGCTAGTGAAGTGTTAAACGGTGAGAAAAGTATCAGCTTCAACAGTTTTGGTTGTCTCAAATTCTTCTAGGAGCGCGCCGAGACGTAAGACTGGTAGAAATTTTCAGTTGGGATTGAACTTTCCACTTGTCAGACTCGGGGGTTTGGAGTAATCATTTTGTGCATCTGGGGCAATGTGTGTGTCAGTCTGACTGCGTTTGTCTTATTTTCTAGGTATGCTGTCACGTGTGTCATAATTAGGGGTGCTAATTGCCGCCAAAAGAGTATAAAACCCCAAAAATTAAAAAATCTCAACATTTTTGATTTAGTTCACACTCGCATTTGCTTTTTAAAGAGAGAAAACCAATTCATCTTCACATTTCTTTCGTCTACAATGCCATTTCCTCTAGCGATTGCCATTTCCTCCTGACTTCGTTTTGGTAAATCCTTTTTCCAACGAGTTTTTCCAAATCTTCCCCATATTTAGACAAAGATTGTATGTCATTTTTTTCTCGTCTTTATCACTTTAAGGTTCCAGGTACGGTGTCTCTCTTTGAGGGATCCAATTCAAGGTTTTCTTCCACTTATTCCCTTCGGGGTACAGTATGTTATTGGCTGTAGTGGTTGGATAATTTGAACATTAATTTTGAGACTACTTATCTTAGGTGGCCATTGAGTTGGTTAGCTCAGGGTTTTCCCATTTTAGGGTTGTTTTAGGTGTTATAGGGTTTAGTCTTTCACAAGCCTCTGATTTCTAAAATTGAACAACCCCAAGTCTTAGTATACCAAAAATTCCATCTTTCCTTGATGAGCTAAGAACCTTTCGTCTAGAGGTGGTTAGAATATTTAAATGAGCTAGAAAAATATTTCCCAATCATCATTGTAAGGAGGTTCCTAAAACCTATTTAGGCTATTTGACCTGAGGATGATCTTGGCCATCCTAAGTATACCCCCACTGTAGCTTCCTTTAGTGGTTCTGCACCTCTGCCTATAGTCATGGAGTTTGTAGCACATGAAAAAACTGAACAGACTGAACACCAACCTGTAAATGGAAATTTTGTAAACACAATCTAAAATATATTTGTTATTGATTGGGAAGCATCAATCGAGAGAGCTATGTCTGAGAGACCTGTGACCTCCCCCTCTCCTGTTGAGTTGACATATGGTGAGGAGAGCACCTTTGGGAGTTCCATTTACTCCTATGACCCCTCTAACACCGATTCCAGATCGAAGCCATGTGATGTACTAGAGGATGAGTTGTATACTTTGAAAGATAAATACAACATACCAATTAGCATTTCCATTAGGTTCTCAGACTGTGATGAGGGAGTTTATGATACTTTGAACTCAAATGAGGTTTAACTCCGTCTCTAATCACTCTAAGTTCAACTTTATATACCTTTTCACCTTATCATTAGGTCCATCTTAAAGGGGTATGGAGTTACTCTTACCCAACTCCCCCCCAATGTTTGTAGGATAATTCTTGGGTTAATGATGTTCAGGAAAGACTAAACTGACTTTGACCTCACTCGGGACCTATTTAGGTTTGTTCATGGCCTAAATCACAATTCCAAATACCTAGGGTATTATTACTTCGCACTTAGGAAAGCCCACTTGTGGAGGGTTAAGGTCTTCACCTAGGGTATTATTACTTCGCACTTAGGAAAGCCCACTTGTGGAGGGTTAAGGTCGTCTAGACTAATAACCATAGGTGGAAGTACCAATTCGTGTTTATGAAGGGTGATTGGGAATTTTGAGTCCTCCAGAAGGATGAGTCTTGTAAGGTTCCCCGCGAATAGGTTAAGCTGAATAATATTTAAAATGTAGACATCCCATTATAGTACCACCCTAAGCACCTCATTAGGTCCCTAACACTCACTCCTTCACTGTAAACCCTAGTTCATTCTATGTGTACTGATATAGAGGCCATCAGGCACTCTTCGACTCCGTTTGACTACCGGCCAACGTTCTCTCCTGAGTAATGTAATACCCCTTACTTTTGAATAAATATTTTTATATTAAATTTCCATGTGGGTTAGTTATATAAAATAAAGGAAATTGAAGTAAATATTAATTTGGATGATTTAAGAGTTAATATTTACGAGTATTGCATATTTACCATTAAGTGAATGTAAATAGAGTAATATTATGTTATGTCGATGAATGATATCTAAGATGTCATTTTAGAGGACACATTTAGTCTGAGAACGGTTAAGATAGTCAAAATAAATGCCAAATGTGTTTTTGGGTTCCGGGGCACTTTTGGCTAGTTATGACTTAAATATGATGTTACAAGTCGTTTTAAGTATGTAGTTGCATTTATTGTTGGACTTAATGTATTTGAGACATTTTGGGTATTTACTCTTGCAAGAGAAATTAAAGTTCAATAGTGTGTTTTAAACCTAGAAAGTAGAGAGAAGAGAGAGCTTTAGAGAAAGAAGAGAAAAAATGCGAGAATTGGTGATTTGGGCTTGGAATTATATCAACGAGAAGAAATTCGAGACTCCAATCTTGAGGCAAGTTACTAAAATTGCATAAACTTATGGTTGTGTTGAATGATTTTCATATATGGTTAGTGTTCTTGAATTTAACCCATTTATGGATTTTGGTGATTTTGATATTTAAACCTTTAAATATATGATCTAGACTTGATTGGAGTTGTATACATTAGTGGGTTATTACGTAGGAATGATTTTTAGATGTTATTATTCGATGATTTTGGGTTTTAGATGGAAGTAGAAGGAATTTTGGAATTTAGGATTTATATAACCTGTAGTCGAAATTGGGCTATCTGACCCAGGCGAATCGATTCGCCCCTAGCGAATCGATTCGCTAAAATGGTAGGCTGCATGTAGGAGTTAGCGAATTGATTCGGGAAGATTGAATTGATTTGGTAAACTAACAGGAAGTTAAGTTCTCTCGACCGAATCGATTCGGCTGGGGCGAATTGATTCATTTCCAAGGGCGAATCGATTCGGCCAAGGCAAATCGATTCGAAAATAGTGGTATTTTGCCAAATTTTTCAAACTTTGATTATACTCCTTTTCTTTTGGATTTAAATCTTAGGAACCTTATTTTATGATACACTAATGATTCTTATGACTTCATATAAGGGGACCGATACCTTAAGATAGAAAGGGGGTGTCCGGGCTCATTTCGGGGGCTAATATGAGAGTGTTTATACCTTGTAGCTTAATTGGTCTTACAGATATGGTTTTGAAAATAAGAATTGTATGTTTAACTAACGTATCTTCTGAATATGGCATATGTACATACCTCTCTAAATGCTATCATAAGGGAAGTTGTGTGAAAGAGGTGAATCCCCTCGCTAATAATGTAGGGAGACTATAGTCCTCAGGCCATAGTACCCGTTGTTACATTATTTAATTATTTTATTCGAAGTGAAGTAATTCCGAGTATGGTTATGTATTGCTATCGAAGGTATATGGTCGCTTCCCATGCATTATGATTTAGAGTGCCCAGGTGGTCATGAAAGTAGGCCCTGGAAGATGATAGCAATTAGGGGCGCATCTAGTGGGGTGACTCCCGAAAGGATGGTCTTAAAACTGTTATTGTATGATATTAACTGTTCTCATGGAAATGGTAATTTAAATTAACGATTACATGATATTGTGCACCACTTCAGTTGTATGTGATCCTCCGAGCTTAAATGACTTGTGAGTATCAATAAAAGAGAAATGGGTAAACTAGAAAATATTGTATATGTTAACTATTATGCATTTTATTCACATGTAAATCATATCAAACCGGGCCCAGACCCATTTATGTTTTGTCTCCTTGTGTGGTTATTGTTTATGTCCAGGTGTCCCACTGCAAAGGCGATTGTTCTGACTTTTCCTTCCAGTGTCTAAGGAGCTACGACATATTGCGGATGTTGTATGATTTTTGTACTAGACACATCAATATCTTTTGGATATTCTAGTTATGATTCTTCTGTATATTCGGACGAGCTGGCCAAGTTTATTATTCATATATACGGTTATACTTGATGTAACCTTTTTGTATCAGTCTGTTAACCGACAGCTTATTCGGTTATGTTTTTGTAGAATTGTTATTAAATTGTTAGATGTATGTATGTATATATATATAAAACTTTTGTTATAAATTGGATGATTGAAATTGCTTTTATCAAATTTGGAAAATTTTATATGACATCTATTTTTTTAAAATATTTTGTGGTTGTCTCGTACTATCATTATGCGACAGGGATGCTAAGAATGGATGATTTAATATTCCTATTTTTATTGGAGTAGCGGGTTGCCCACCTCTTATTTTAATAAGTGGGGTGTCACAAATGGTTTCAGAGCATCAGGTTCTAGAGTCCTTAAGATCTATGCGGACTTATCACGTTCTACCGTAGCATTCTTTGATATAGAGCCCTAGTATTAGGACTGTTTTGTTTATGCGAATTTATGATTTCCCGCAAGGATAAATTACTTTAACTGTATATTGATTCAGTTTCTTTTTATCTCAGATGTCACCTAGACGAGTTCTCCCGGTAAGGGTAAATGTAGTTGAAGATGATGTAGATCCCCCACTAGCGCAAAGAACTATAAATGCGACAGAGGTGGCTAATATTATAGCCCAGACAATGAACGCTGCAATGACCGCCATGGCACAACAATTTCCCCAAGCTCATCAACCGACATTGCCGGTGGATCAAGCCCATACGAGACCCTCTGTATACGAAAGAGTTAGAGAATACTTCCTGAAAGGTCACCCTCCAGATTTTTAGGGTGGCGCTAATGTGATATTTGCAAATCAATAGAAGAAGGGTATTCAACGCCATCTTCGAATGGTGGAATTTAGTGAGGTGAAAAAAATAGATTCTTGCCACCTTTAAACTAGTGGGAGCAACTCTCTAATAGTGGGATTCGGTGACCACTCCGGAACAAAGGGATACTATGACTATCTCAGAATTTTTGGGTTTTGTTTGATCGAAAGCACTTTCCTCCAGTAGTCCAGAAGAAGATGAGGAGGAAGCTTGAGGATGTTTCTCAGGGGGAGCGAACGGTCTTGGAATATGAAGAGGAATTTACTCATTTGGAAAATTTTATGCCCGACGAGGTAAGTCCTGAAGAGAAGAGAGAAGAATCTCTAGATTTATCGGGGGTTTGAGTTGGAAGATAAGTCAGCATCTGTTAGGGAACCCTGCTCTAGAAACTTTTGGTGATGTGATGAATGCAACTTTACTACATTGCCTGGATTACCGCCTTCATCTGAAGGTGGATAAGAAGATAGGAGATTTTGGTCAATCTAGTAACCAAGGAGGGAATGGTGTCGGTGGAACACTACCACCACCACAGCAGTCGGGGAATAAACAGAAAGATCGGGACCTTCAACAAGGGAACTCGGCTAAGAAACAACGCTTTACGGGTTGGAAAAATTAGAGTGCTCAGAAGCAGAAGCAGTTAGGCCAACAGAACCAAGTCGACCGAGGGAATAATGGAGGTCGAGGCCAACAGGGACAAGGTGCGGGGAAGTTTCAGAATAACAACCGGGGTCGATATCTAGAGAATTTTGTAGGCCGTTGTTTTCAGTGCGGTGAACAGGTTGACCTGAGGAGAGCTTATCCAAGGCTGAACGGGCAAAAATTGTGTAGATCCCCTCATAATCCACAGGTGCATCAACAACCTCCAGCACCAATTCCAGCTGTCCCACTACAATAGGGAGAACTTCAGTTTGGGCATATGTATAACATCCAAGATGTTTTGTTTTCTCCAGCACCACCAGCTATTGAGGGTAAGTTTTTCATCCATGGGTATATGGGTCGGGTGTTATTTAACACAGGCGCAATACACTCATTTATAGCTAGGCACTTTGCTCATTCAATGGGATTATTAAAGTCTGTTGAAAATATTTTTACTAATGTAGAGTCCTCCGTGGGGGATGGCTCACTTATATTCTTTATTCATAAGGGGGTGGGAATAGACCTTGGTAGATTGTACTTTGAGGCCGACTAAATCGTCCTGGATATGTCCAGGCATGATGTCATTTTGGGCATATATTGGTTAGTGAAGTGTCGGGCCATGGTAAATTGTTATGGTAGGAGTATAGTTTTTTCCATTCTGGGACAAGAAATATTTTTGGTAGCCATGCCTCTTCCAGAAGGAGTTTCAAGTACTCACTTGTACTATATTGAGGAGGAGACATTACAAGAAATACTTATTCCCTTAGACTCAATGTATGTTGTTAGAGAGTTAAAAGATGTCTTTCAGGAAATCCCCTGCTTACCTCCAAGTCGTGAGATTGAGTCCTTAATTGACTTAGTGCCGGGAACTAGGTTGATTGCGCGATCTCCTTACAGTATGGATCCTTTATAAATGCGAGAGTTACGGGATCAAATTCAATAACTGTTGGGACAAGGGTTCATTCGTCATAGTATGTCGCCGTGGGGTTCCCATGTATCATTCATGAGAAATAGAGATGGTTCCCTCCAATTATGCATTGATTACCTCGAGTTGAATAAGGTAACTATCAGAAATAAATACACGTTATCTCGAATCAACGATTTGTTTGACCAATTGAGAGGAGCGTTGTACTTCTCTAAAATAGATTTGAGGACTAGGTAACATTAGTTACGAAATCGAAAGCAGGACGTGTCAAAAATCATGTTCTTGATCGGGTATGGGTCCTGTGAATTTTTAGTTTTGCCTTTTGGGCTAATCAATGACCTGCAGTATTTATGGACCTTATGAATCGAGTATTTAGGTACTTTCTAGACTAGTTTGTGATAGTGTTTATTGATGACATTCTATTCTATTCTCGGACTGAAGCTGATCATGCTAAACATTTATGATTGCTACTGCAGACACTACGGGGTCATCAGTTATATGATAAGTTTGAGAAGTGCAGTTTCTGATTACATGAAATGCAATTTTCGGGGCATACTGTGATGGATAAGGTTATTTTCGTAGACCCAAACAAGGATGCAACGGGGAGTGAATGGGATCAGCCCACTATGCCAACTAAGATCTGCAGCTTCCTGCTAAGAATGGACCATTTAAGATTCCTATTTTTATTGGAGTAGCGGGTTGGGCACCTCTTATTTTAATAAGCGGAGTGTCACAAGTGAAAGCTCATTGAATCTTCGAAGGGCTCTGATTCCCCTTTCCAACGCCTGCCCCGTGTAAGAATTGGCCTTATGGTTCGGGAGTGACCCAATTCAGACTTTCCAACGGTTCATCCCATGCACAATTAAGACTTATGAATTGCGTTTTATAACCATTTTTTGAGAAAATTTGCCTGAGATTGCCGAACGGCAAACCCATTTCCCTTCCAATCGATAGTTTGTCTTGGGTTACCTTCTGATAGGAAGGTCATGGACAATGATGATCGGCATCCCCTTGACCCTATAAAAGGAGAGCGTGATCTCACCTTGAAAGAAACCCTTCAGATCTCAGAAATAGTGATCTCAGCAATATTCTCTCAAAGTCAGTGCGGTTTCCATCTTAAAACCACTCTTCCACACTCCATATCTATCCTTCCTTTACCCAATTTTCCAAATCACATTTCCTCTCCTTAAATCACATCCATCTACGTGTAATACCCCGTATTTTTTATGGCTTTTAAAATTGGAGATTTATTGAATTTAGTTGAGATATTAATTTAATATTAATCCGGAATTTTATTTTAAATATTTACTAGCATGATGAGAGTTAGTAATTATTGGGAATTTTTTGAATATTACAGGATGGGTAATTTAATATATAAGATTGATTTTATGAAAATTGTCACGAGTGAATAAAATGGCAATTATGGAAATATATTTCGGGACGCGCCTGTGTCGTGTCAGGACTAAATTATTATTATTAAAGTGAATAAATTATAAGTCGTCCATATAGTCATTTTGAGTGCGCCAAAGTGTTTGAAAGGGTCGAGATAGTCAGAAAAGTGTACTCGGGATTTAGTTTGGGTCACGGGACGTTTTTAGGCCTAATTGACACCCCGACAGGGTATTTTAGAGATTTGGAATTTTTGGGTAATTAAACCCACGAATTTTCTTAGTATTTATTAGAAATTTAGAGTTGTCTCTTAGGGTTAACAAATACAAAGCCTAACCCAGCCATTAGAGAAGAAGGTGAAGTGATTAGAGAATAAGGTGAATAGATTAGAGAAAAAGGTGAAGAGTTTTTCAAGCAATCCAAGGCCTAGAACTCACCCGATTGCACCACCACCACCACGAAAACGTAGATCGCGTGACGAGGAACGCATCCATATAATTTTCATCAACAAATCATATCCTTGAATCCCAAGCAAGTATCTATCTTGCTCATTTCCAAGTTCATATACCTTCCATGTTATTCTAGGAATAAAAATCATATGTTTTAATGGAAGAATTATATATTTTGGAAGAGAAATTATATGTGTTGTAGGGAGAACCCATGTAGTCAAAAATCTTGTTCATATGTAGACGGTTACCCATGAATTTATTATGATATTTGGGAAGAAAATCTTGATTAAAATAGAGGGTGGTGATTATTCATGCAAAATTTGGTTTTATAAAGAGATTTGAGATTTAACCCTTTTTAATTAATTCGTTGAGGATTCAATGACGTCGTTACGTTAGAACTTGTTTATGTACATTTATTATACACTTAGTTTACTTTGATGGGAGTTTGGGGTGAAATTATAGAGGTTTGGAGGGGCTAAAATGGTTGAACCCGTAGGTTGAATATTGCAGAAAACTGGGCAAGAACTGCTTGATCGATCGATCGACCCCCTTTCCTCGATCGATCGATCCCTCCTTGAGAAGTTCATATTTTTCTCCTTTTTGTTTAGTCTGGTTAAAATTCGTAGGAACCCTTGATCATCATTGATAGAGTTTAATGGGTCTTGAAGAGGACCAATAGGGTCTAAGTAGACTTCGTTGAGTGAAATTAATATGAGATGAAATTATGGGTTAACAAGGAGTTATTTAAACTTTGGGAATTGTGCATACGTTTACTAAAAGATTGAGACTCATGAAAGATTTAGACTAGAAGATAAGTGAGGGTCTACCTAATGATAATTATACTTAGTGAGAAAGAATACTTCGAGATATGAGAAGTAAGAATGAAGTAAATAATAAATGAGGATAACAGAGACAAATTCGTTATGCGAGATAATTAAGTAAAATTTATACTAAGCACGGATGACTATAATTATGGGTCGTGGGTGAACCTAATTTGGAACATATGAATATTTATATGTATGACTTTGTGATTATGCATCTATTACGTATCTGTGTACGACATACCTAGCTTACTTGCTATCGACGGGAGGTTTGCACGTGAGGGCAGTTATATCCTAATGAATCTATGGGATTTTTTATTTGTCGCTCGAGAACATAGGACTATGAATGACTTATCGGTGAGTTGATAAGTTCGCTGACTATGGGAACGTAGGTATGTGCGTGACCCATGGGTATGAGAACTATTTTCGCCTCTAATTTTTTTGTTGATATTTGTGGTTCGATGAATCTTTGCCGAACCTATAGTCCCCTATACAGCGACGTGATGTTTTGGGACAAGATAGCAGAGTAATGCAGCACCGCAGCTATGTCTCGGGGTTCAGTATAGTATATATATAATATAGGGAATATATATATATATATATATATATATACATGTGATGATATTTACTATGTGGCTAAAGTATAAATGTAAGATAGTTATGTATGAAAACATTTAGTTGAATTGAATTAATAAGGGACTTATCCATTTTGAATCTAAATGGATATATATATGTTTATAACATCATTATATGTATTATAAGGTTAATATGTGGGAATAATTTGGTCTATAAAGAATGGATACATGTGGTTAATCTAGTTAGCGTGGGAACTATAACTAGGATATCCTAGAGGTACGGTAGGGGTGCACACTAGATAAGAGGTGAGGATTCTCAAGAGAGTGTCGCATAATAACATGGTTGTGATATTAGCCGGTAAGCATTTTAAATACCTGCTAAACTATTTTAAACTATTTTACACTCGGGCTCGAACCCACTTTCTGTCATCTTTCTCTCTTGTATATATATGTAAGTATTATAGGTGCCCAGCCACACGGGCGTCATGCTTAGGTTCTTTGGATTGGACGTGCTGCAGCTTATGTGGGAGTTGTAGGACCTTGCTTTAGATGACTTCGTCATTGAATCAGTTCCTACTTTATATCTTCATAGTTAGGGAACGTGTCGCCCGATTTCCTATTACAGTTGGATTTGTTAGAGATTTAGGATATTTCCAGCATTTGGTACTCCTTGGGAGTTAACTCTTTTCAGGATGATTTCATTTATGGTTCTTAAACTTGGTTTGGATTATATAGATGGTTTAATTCTTGTGTGTAAATTGACATCCTTAGTATTTATGTAATTCTTAACTGTTGGGTATTAAAATGGTTTTTATATTGGTATTTAAGAAAGGAAAAATGAGACTTTAAATTGTTTTTACACTTAGCTTAATTATTTAGGGTATTTATATTGGTAATAATTATTTTACGACAGCGATGCTGAGAATGAACCAACCGTTCACCGTGATGTTACTTTAATAAAGGACTGATCACTCGGTATTTATTTAGGCGGGGTGTTACTCGTGGTATCAGAGCATCAGGTTCTAGTGTCCTTAGGATCTATGCTGCTTATTATGCTTTCAGCGTAGCTTTCTTTGATATAGAGCCCTATGTTTAGGATTGTTGTTTTCTATGGTAAGATTCAGTTCTCCTGCTATAATGTATATATTAGTGAATCTTATTTGTGTTCAGGCGTGTTCGTATAAGAAGTAGGGTAGATGAGGGCTATTGGACGGATACCGGAGGTCGTACTTAGGAGGTTATGAAGTATGTTCAAGGATTATGATCGTAGTCGAGGTCACCCCTAGTATGGCATGAGAGGCCAGGACTGTAAAGACGGTTAGGACGCAGCCTACAAATTCCAAGTGTTTCTATAGTCGAAAGTGATGCCAAATTAACTCACCCAACGTAGTACGCTTGGGAGATGGTCAAATGGAAAATTGAGGATAGTCATCATTAGTAGTTCTAATAATGCGGGAATTGGGCGTGTTACCCAACGAAGGCAATATATTCAAAGGCTTGGACATATAGTGGAGGGTGGTTAACTAGAACTGAAAATTTGGGGTTAAATTTTTTCTTGACTCATCGGAGCAAAGTTATAATAGTGGGAGTCAATAACCACCGCCCGCGAATGAGGGTACATTTTCTATCTATGGAATTATGGGGCGCATAATGATTGTCATTAGAACCTCACATTCATTTGTTGTTATTAGAATTGCATGGACCATAGGGTTACTAGACTTGGCCATTGGCACTATTATTTATGTAAACTCACCGTTGGGTAGTGGGACGCCTATTATTATTTTATATATCATAACATGAGTTTAGTTTTATCGGGGATTTACTTATTATAGACATATCCGAGTAGGATGTGATTATCGGCGTGGATTGACTTGTTGTATATGAGACCAAGATTGATCGTTATATCCAGCGTACTGTCTTTGTTACGAGAGTGGGTAAGAAGAATTTTATATAAATAGATAAAACCTGTTGGGATGTTATATACTATAGACTAAGGGCCTGAGGAGTTTTGATGACCAACTATTTTAGGTAGTAGTGTATTGGGGGGGTTCCTTATTTGTATTTCGTTATGCAAGACACCCCACGCATGAGACTAAAGAATGTTGGGAGTCGAAGTAAGTTAGGTCTTTAAAATATGAGTTTATAACCTTTGCTATTATATGTATATATTTATATTAATCAGAGAGTTATGAGTTGTATCATGATTTGAGGAAAACGGAATCGCCAAATGAGTATGTGGAAATCATAGAAATACGGATTATAAACTAAGTAGTCAGTTAATTAAGAGTAACCTTACGGAGGAATCACATTCATTTAGACCTTATGATGGAAAGTACACACATTGAGTGTATGGGCATCCTGGATGGTTTGATTGTACTATTTTCTATATTTGTGTCACAGTAAGTATTCTTGAGGTTAACGAAAGTAGAAGTTGTGACTTCCAGATTTAGTTGTTTAATGACTTAGGATCGTTACTCCCATAAATTTTCCATGAGGATAGTATAGTACGAGTTGGGTAAAGTTTATAACTCAAGATAATTTAAACGAAATGGTAAGGCTTGGAGTATAACATTAGTGGTGGTATTTGGTAATGTACTGTATGGGTGGTACGACGAAAATTGCATTAGATGTGAGATTAATACCTAGAGTTGTCCTTACCAGTTACGCTTTATTTTTCAGAATTTCGAGAAGAAATTCCGTTATTAGGGGGGAAGTATGTAATACCCCGTATTTTTATGGCTTTTAAAATTGGGGATTTATTGAATTTAATTGAGATATTAATTTAATATTAATCCGGCATTTTTTTTAAAATATTTACTAGCGTGACGAGAGTTAGTAATTATTGGGAATTTGTTGAATATTACTGGATGAGTAAAGTAATACATGAGATTGATTTTATTAAAATTGTCACGGGTGAATAAAATTGCAATTATGGAAATTTAATTCGGGACGCGCTTATATCGTGTCAGGACTAAATTATTATTATTAAAGTGAATAAATTATAAGTCATCCGTATAGTCGTTTTCAGTGCGCCAAAATGTCCGGAACGGTCGAGATAGTCAGAAAAGTGTACTCAGGGGTTTAGTTTGGGTCTCGGGGCATTTTTAGGCCTAATTGACACCCCGACAGGGTATTTCAAACATTTGGTATTTTTGGGTAATTAAACCCACGAATTTTCTTTGTATTTATTAGCCATTTAGAGTTGTCTCTTGGGGTTAACAAACACAAAGCCTAAGCCAGCCATTAGAGAAGAAGGTGAAGTGATTAGAGAACAAGGTGAAGACATTAGAGAAGAAGGTGAAGAGTTTTTCAAGCAATCCAAGGCTTAGAACTCACCCGATTGCACCGCCACCACCACCAAAACGTAGATCGCATGACGAGGAACGCATCCATATAATTTTCATCAACAAATCATATCCTTGAATCCCAGGCAAGTATCTATCTTGCTAATTTCCAAGTTAATATACCTTCCATGTTATACCTTCCATGTTAGTCTAGGAATAAATATCATATGTTTTAATGGAAGAATTATATATCTTATAAGAGAAATTTTATGTGTTATAGGGAGAACCCATGTAGTAAAAAATCTTGATCATATGTAGAGGATTACCCATGAATTTATTATGATATTTGGGAAGAAAATCTTGATTAAAATAGAGGGTGGTGATTATTCATGCAAAATTTGGTTTTATAAAGATATTTGAGATTTAACCCCTTTTTGATTAATTCGTTGAGGACTCATTGATGTCGTTACGTTAGAACTTGTTTATGTACATTGCTTATACACTTGGTTTACTTTGATGGGAGTTTGGGGTGAAATTATATAGGTTTCGAGGGGTTAAAATATTTGAACCCATAGGTTGAATATTGTAGAAAACTGGGATAGAACTGCTTGATCGATTGATCGACCCCCTTTCCTCGAACGATCAATCCCTCCTGGAGAAGTGCATATTTTTCTCCTTTTTGTTTAGTCTGGTTAAAATGAGTAGGAACCCTTGATCTTCATTGATAGAGTATAATGGGTTATGAAGAGGACCAATAGGGTCTAAGTAGACTTCGTTGAGTGAAATTAATATGAGATAAAATTGTGGGTTAACGGGGAGTTATTTATACTTCGGGAATTATGCGTACGTTTACTAAAAGATTGAGACTCGTGAAAGATTCAGAATCGAAGATAAGTGAGGGTATACCTACTGATAATTATACTTAGTGAGAGAGAATACTTGGAGAGATGAGAAGTAAGAATGAAGTAAATAATAAATGAGGATAAAAGAGACGAATCCATTATGCGAGATAATTAAGTAAAATTTGTGCTAAGCACGGATGACAATAATTATGAGTCGTGGGTGAACCTAATTGGGATCATATGAATATTTATATGTATGACTTTGTGATCGTGCATATATTATGTATCTGTGTATGGCATACCAAGCTTACTTGCTATCGACGGGTGGTTTGCGTGCGAGGGTAGTCATATCCTGATGAATCCATGGGATTTTTTATTTGTCGCTCGAGAACATAGGACTATGAAATACTTATCGGTGAGTTGATTAGTCCGCTGACTATGGGAACGTAGGTATGTGCGTGACCCGTGGGTATGAGAACTATGTTCGCCTGCAATTTTTGTGTTGATATTTGTGGTTCGAGGAATCTTTACCGAACCTATAGTCCCCTATATAGCAACATGATGTATTGGGATAAGATAACAGAGTAATGTAGCACCGCAACTGTGTCTCGGGGTGCAGTATAGTATATATATATAATATAGTGAATATATATATATATATATAAAACATCATTATATGTATTATAAGGTTAATACGTGGAATAATTTGGGCTGTAAAGAATGGATACATGTGGTTAATCTAGTTAGCATGGGAACTATAACTAGGATGTCCTAGAGGTACGGTAGGAGTGCACACTAGATGAGAGGTGAGGATTCTGAAGAGAGTGTCGCATACTAACATGGTTGTGATATTAGCCGGTAAGAATTTTAAATACTTTTTAAACTATTTTAAACTGTTTTACACTCGGGCTTTGACCTGTTTTCTATCATTTCTTTCTCTCTTGTATATATATATATATGTATTACAGGTGACTAGCCACAAGGGAGTCATGCTTAGGTTCTTTGGATTGGAAGTGATGCAGCTTACGTGGGAGTTGCAGGCCCTTGCTTTAGACGACTTCTTCATTGAATCAGTTCCTACTTTAGATCTTCATAGTTAGGGCATGTGTCGCCCGATTTCCTATTACAGTTGGATTTGTCAGAGATTTGGGACATTTCCAGCATTCGGTACTCCTTGTGAGTTGACTCTTGTCAGGATGATTTCATTTATGGTTCTTAAACTTAACTTGGTTATATATATGGTTTAATTCTTGTGTGTAAATTTCCATCCTTAGTATTTATGTAATTCTTAACTGTTGGGTATTCAAATGGTTTTTATATTGGTATTTAAGAAAAGAAAAATGAGACTTTAAATTGTTTTGACACTTAGCATAATTATTTAGGGTGTTTTTATTGGTAATAATTATTTTACGACAATGATGCTGAGAATGAACCAACGATTCACCTTGATGTTAATTTAATAAAAGACTGATCACCCGGTATTTAATTAGGTGGGGTGTTACACTACGTACAAGAGTAGTCCTTCAACACTCAAGATCAAAATCTCAAGTGCTCCAAGAAAGTCTAAATTTTTCACTCTCTCTTTAAATTCGCTCATTTTTATATTAATCACTTCATTCTTACATTAGCATTTCATTTTTACTATATCACGCATATTAATATCCACATTTTTATTAGTAGTATTGCACATACTATATTTTCCATAAAAAACAAAAATAAGAAAAAGAGGATTTACTTGTAAATTCCAAACGGGGAATTCTGATCACATTTTCTCACACTAAAACACTTTTTTCTACACACACACATATAAGAAAAATCCCCGACTTGATTTATGGTTTAAACCCCACCCTTATTTTAAAGCGAACTATGTGGACTTTGTAAGGACATGGTTTTATAAATATCCGTTATCAGTTTAGTATGTCCTATTCTGCTACAGCCGTCGAAAGATTATTCAAGATCAAGTATACATCAAGACGGATCCGAATATCAACATCTTCAACATTCAATCCCAACAAGATTGAATATGGTAAAAATGTGTTTAAAGTTCCATTTACATTTTACATTAAAGTGTTGTGATATTTTTACAAAAGATAAAATATTTTTCTATTTTATGAAAATTAATTTTAGAAATGATTTTTATCATAAAGTTTTAGATAAATGTTTCTGATCTCGTAACAATATTAAGATTTGAGGTATCCATGATTTATAAAACACTGAAGGATTTTGGGAAACGAGTATGATGTCGTTCCAACGGCATCGTATCTCGTTCGAACGACATCGTATTTCGTTCGAACGACATAGGATCTCGTTCAAACGACATCGTATGTCATTCGAACGAGAAGTGGTATTTTTTTACACGTCATTGCCTTAATTTTTAGTATTTAAAGGATGTCAGACTTCTGGTTTCGTGTGGACAAACACTGGTTTTAAACAGAATACGGTTTTGAGTGTTTTGATTTTTTCTCCAACCTTTTGAGAGTTTAATATCTTGTTTTACAATTCACAAAATCCCAAGAACTTTTGTGTGAGTTGTTTTATGGAACCCAAGAACATTACTTTGCTATTGTTCATACTTTGTGGGAAGATATCTAGAACCGGAGGGCTGCGTGCTATTGTGGAGGGAGTCTCTATAAAGCTTTTTCACTACGTATCATATGGAGTTCTAGGGGGTATTCCTGAGTTGATTGGACTACGTGTCCAGGGCTGCATGTCCTTGTGGTATAATTATGCGTCAACCACAGCGGATTTCTACCCGACGCTTTGAAGGTTTGATGAAGACACCTTGTGTTACACTTAAGGAAGTTGTATGTAAATCAATGGTCTTGTAAACTTGTATGAGTTATAGGAATAAAAGGTTTTTACTTTGTGGGGGATTTTTACTAAAATTTGGTTCCCTTTGCATGCTTATTTCTTTATGATTTCATATCAATTAGAGGCATGTGTTAGGATTAAATTAAAATTGGGTTTATTTGTGAAATCGCAATTATTCCGCTGTAGCGGCTCTTACAAATTGGTATCAGAGCAGGTTGCTCTAAGTTATCAAGTGATCCTGATTTTTAAAGTTTTTTTCCCTTATACAATTTGACTACTCACGTCGTCAAATTGGTATCAGAGTGGGTATCGCTAATTTATTGCGTTTGATCTTATTTTTCGAAAATTGTGTTGAAAATCAGTTTTGATCCTAATTTTCTCAAAAATGGATTTTGGTAGTTTTGATGATTTTCGATGTCAACTTTTTCAAAAGCCTAATTGAAAAATTCACAATAATCTTTGTTTTGAATCTTCCATTGAAAACGATTTTGAGAGTTGTTTGAGTTGTGCGGGTGTTGGTCACATGATAGAAGAGTGTCCCACAAATTTGAGGAAGAAAATGAATAAACCGACATCTCATGTTTCTACTATTAGTGATAGTGATTCGGAAGAAGAAATATTTTATGCTACTAAACGATATTTTCCCACCCATGTGATTAGTGAAGATAGTGAGGGTGATGACTTGCAAACGGATTTCAATGAACTCTATACTGATGCTTTGAAAATAAAGAAAGAAATTTTGAAATTGAAAGCCCAATTGCAAGAGCGTGCCTTAAAAAATGATAACGATGTTTTGGTTGAGTAACTTAGGGCACGAGAGAAAATTTTGAGAGAGAATCTTGGATATGTTGAGAGTGAGAGTGATGATCTTCAAGGTGTGATGGAATTAATGAAATGGGAACTTTTAGAATTTGAAGATTCTAGATTCCTACTCGAGTCAATGATAGGTGAGCTTGAGAAAAGTTTGAGAAAGTCTAGTAGGGTGAAATTTGATTTGGAGTCTCATTCCTATAGATAAAATCTTACGCACAGTCGAGATCAAAAAGGATAGGGGTGGGATTGGTTTTGAAAAAAATGTTGTACCCATTCCCACACGTGTGAGAGAGCCTCCTAGGGTTGTTAAGAAAGAGGCACCTAAGTTTGTTAGGAGAGAGCCCCCTAGGAACATTGTGAAAGAGCGACCTAGGATATTTAGGACAGTTCCACCTACGTATGTTAGGAGAGGATCTCCTTTAGGTAACACTCACCGTTTGATTTAAACATGCACATATTATAGTAAGTAAGGTCTTCTTACGTGTTTCTGTTACAAACTTTTGAATGGACCTAGGACGTTTAATAGAAAAGTTAATTTGATTCCTAAAACCCCCCACACCTCGCTTCACATCGATTTGGGTTAGGAAATCGGATTTATGGGCTTACGCTTTAATTGGTCACGAATCTCATTTGCTTGCATGTGATTCACCCCATGTCAGGATCCTTGGTTGATGCCAATGATTTTTGTCATACACTAGTTGTGCGTATGGATATACTTTTGCTAGTGTTATGACTAACTTTGTAGTAGCGCAAATAAACATATTTATTGAGTTTCCTATTTCGCAACTATTTTGACACTATTTTGGATCTGTGAGGCCCTTCCTGGTTCAATTTTATGGAAAATTTTATGTTGGGCAACACTTCTGTGACAACCCGCAATCCGAAATAAGGGGTGGCCAGCCCGATACTCAAATGTAACAGGAATCATGGATGGATATCATTCTCAGCATCACAAATATAAACTGAGTATACGGGAAAACCACCCAATAAATCAGAAAACGGGTTGCCAAAAAGTGTAAAATTTTAAAAATGCGGTTATGAAAATTTAAACTAACAACCCAATCTGACAAGCAAGTGGAATTCCAAAAGATAACGTATAATATAACTAAAACGAATGTACACAAATGGACCGAATAAGCTGTCGGTCCACAGCTACATAAGACAACGTACAACAATATAAAATATCTTACATAGTACAATCATTAATCAAATACAAATGTTTGGACCACACGCCCGAGGGACAAGACCCGATCATATCTAGAATAACAAGAATGAAAGCGTCTAATACAACATCCTGTAATAACTCGCAAAATCTTACAGCTCGTCGAAAGTGCAGGGAACTTGGGAAAGTCAAGTCGGGCGTCCTTGCGATGGAGCACCTGAGCGGATACAATAATATATATACAACAAGGAAGTAAACCGGTCAGGGCCGGGTTCTATATGATTTCTAGAAGAATAAAAAGCATGATAGGTATGAATAGTTACACATGAATGATGAGGATGATAATATGACATGCTATCTACAATTACAAGCAAGAATTGAAGGTAAAGCACTTTAATTTAAAACCCTTCCTTATTAATACAATTTCCATTTCCTTCTGACATTCCATATTAGGAATAAAACCATATATTCGGTTAAGTCAAGAAGTTATAATTTCTATTCATTTATTAAAACTTCCCATTTTATCTTTCCATTCCTTATTAGGAATATCATTTACATCAAGTGCTCTTTATGGCACATATATTATTCCCGTGCTCTTCCTGGCACATATTTATGCTCTTTATGGCATTTCATATGCTCTTTGTGGCGTTTATCAACCATCAAGTCCAACTTGATGAAAATATAGTTATATTCATATACATATAACGATATCTAAGACCGCCCGTCCGGGTTTACCCACTGTACGCGCCCCTAGATGACCATCTTCCAGGGCCTAACATAAGACAACCTGGGCACCTATCGGAACACGTCGGGAAGCGGCCATGAGCCTGCGGGGTAGTCAAGACCACACCCGGAATCTCCTACCCATTGCAAAAAAATGTAACAATAAGCGCTCCCATGGCCTAGGACTATATCCACCCTGCATTCATTAGCCAGGGGGCTTCACCTCACGAGCGAACTTCCCTTATGATGTCATTTAGAGAGGTGTGTAACAGTAAATTAGCATTTACATTTATCATTATATTATTACCAAAAATCCATTTCCATAAATCATGTGATTGGTTCTTCATTATTAAACCTAACATCATTAAACAACGGGGTTCATTCTAGATTGAACCTATTATCTTTAAACACCTATGGGTTCATTTTATGCGAACCTAATTCCCATCGAATATTATCATTTATTTTTCTTCGAATTACAATTCCAGGCTAGGTCTCCAAATGATCATTATGATGCTAGAAATTCCCAAAGTTCATATCAATTTTGATAAGCCCACAAGTCTCCAAGTTTGGGCATTTAACTTCCAAACTTTTAGGAGTTAAAAAAAAAAGTAATGCCTTAACCTTACTTTAAACCTCCCCGAAATAAACCTCGGGTGAACCCATTTCTAGTCCAGGGTAACGTCCAAACTCCATAACTACTCTAGGACTCTAAGTTTACTTCTTTAAAGAAGTTTCCTAGGTCCTAATCCTAAAGAATAAGGGGAAAAATTTAAAAGAAAAAGACCCCCAAATCTGCTGGAACCGAATCGATTCGCTCTGAAAGCGAATCGGTTCGGACAACAAAATTTAGTTTCTGCAAATGCCGAATCGATTCGGTCTTAATCCGAATCGATTCGGACAACAAGACCTGGGATTCTGCATCTATGCGAATCGATTCGCCCAAGGGGCCGAATCGATTCGCCCCTGCGAAAATGCCAAGAATGGCTATGGAGTCTTGAACTCCAAAATTTATCCAACTCCAAAACCAAGCCCAACCGAAATCATTGGCTGCAATTTCTACATCCTAAATCCATCTATCTACCAACCTTAAACATCATTTATCATCCAAATCCATTTTTAGTGGTTAATACCCAAAAATCCAATCAAAACCCTAACAATTCTAAATCATAACAAATTCATAAATATCAAGACTAATTATTCTACTTAAATCATAAATTTGCAAGTAGATTACTTGCCTCAAGTGTAAGAATCTGATTTGATGAAGAAGGAAGCAACAATCCAAGCTCCAATCTCTCTTTTTCTCCAAAGCTTTCTTCCTCTCTCTCTTTCTCTCTAAGTTAACAATTTGGGGCATAAAAGGAATAGTAAGTCTTAGCAAGACTAAATCGGGCCATAAGTCTAAAATGCCCAACTCTAATAACTAATGCGCAATAAAATAATACGCAATATCACTATTTAAGCCAAAACCAGTCAAAAGTGCCCGAAATGCCAAAATACAATATGGCACTTATTTTGACTGTCTCACACCTACCGGGACTAACTACACTATCCACATCATCATTTGGGAATTCTATAACTCATTTTACTTCCGGTTTCATAATAAACCAAAATGTCATTTTAAATCCTTATGACATTAAAATCACCACATGAACATTTTATCTATTCACAGGGTAACTATACAACATTTTAGTAAATATTGACCTTGACATAACGAATTAATATTTACACAACATCTATCATTTTAAAATTTATTTCTACACATTGTCAATAAATATAAAATGGGCTATCAGAGGAGAGGGTTATTACATACTCCCTCCCTTAAGAGGGAATTTTGCCCCCAAAATTAAGGTATACCTCACAAGAAGAAGTGCGGATGCTATTCCCGCAAGTCATCCTTGCGACCCTATGTCTATTTCTCGATAAAGTGATGACTATATAGAACTCATCCCCCGAGGTACTACCGGCGATCCCAAACGTAACTCTACGCTCTAAGATAGCAACCGACTACACCTAATAAGGACCGTCACGTTGCATCTTCTTCAAAAGGAATGTTCCTAAAGGCACCGTCGTATCTCTCGTACTCCCTTGCATGAGAGACAAGGAACAATTATGAACTTGCCGCAAAATGTTTCTATAAAGCGAGCTAAAGGGTTACCGGACCCACCGCAACATTTCTAGGAAAGGTACAACATCATGCGGTGCAAGTTTCCCTTTTCTACTCGAAACGCTTAATGCCCTTCACAAGCGATACCCACCACAACTCTTGGTCTAATGACCTCAAACTCCAGATGCCTTCTTCTCGCATCGACTGAGCTCTTTTCTTCGATCTTGGTTATACGAGAGACCCATCATCTCGCCCTCTAACCAACAAGTGGGGAATCAACAAGGCCTACCATACAAGTCTTCTCCTACAGCGTCGTCCTAACAGTGATTCGACACAATTTCTTATAGGTGAAATCAACGAGTGGAAAGCATTATTCCCGACTACTCTTAAAGTTAAGCACGCATATACGGAGTATATGCCCCAACATATGGTTATTCTATTGGTCTGGCCATCTGGAAAAATGACAAGAAGTGATTAACCATAATTCGATTCCCATGACTTCTTGGGAACTTGCCAAGAATGAGAAACGAAAGTCTTATTCTAGTCAGGATTATAATCAAGGGCACCCCACGCAGTACAACAACCTTACTATGCCCAGCCAATAATACTAGCGACGTACAACTTAGCACATTTCGTCATTACCTTGATGAACCGAAATGTTAGAACCGCGTGATTTATACATATCTGCTTTACTTAAGTCCCTTTTGTTCGGGACAAAATTCTCTTACGGGAACGTACCCCACCATCAGTGTCAAAAGAGCAGAACTTATTTATGGTTTTTAACCGCCCTTGTTTCCTCCTGCGACATCTTGCAATGAAATGTTGTTCGCACGAAAGACTAAATTCTGCCCAGGAAGTAGCATCTCTCTTCCTATACAGCGATCAACCCCAAGATGGACTTCAACTTAAATAGGGGATAATACTCCTTACAAGTTTAAACTTGTGAGGCGCATCAACAATAAATCGATACTCCAGTATTATCACTCCCCATCATGGCAGAGACTTGCTAATGGAATCTACCTTCGAGCTTAACCACCTGGCTCAGGGGTGCGAATCAATTCACCCCTTCGTTACCTTTGTAACACTCTACTATGAGAGGCCTCATCTCCTACGGCCTCAACTACCAACTTCTCAAAATCGTCCCACTTCTCATAACATGGAACCAATCGCTTTCTAGAGTTACGCATGACTTAGTCATGGTCAACTCCCAACAACCTTCCTAAACTTACGTCCCATACTTAAAGACCCTACGTCCAAACAATCCTAAAGTCTATCTACCTATACCCTATCTAAGTCGTACACCTATTGCTGAGTATATCCCTAGCGCCCATGACCTTCCTCAATTTCCGACATTTGCTCAGTTTCGTGCGTGGGACGTCTCGCCGAAGCGAAATCCAAACAAGGAACCCTCCCATTACACTACTACCTCGCATTGTCAGTCATCGAGGGGTACAGGTCTAAGACACATGTTCGGGACCGAAAAGATTCTACAGCTACACACTATCAATTAAATAAAAATAAATGAATAACAACCCAACGCTCACCCTTCGTGAAACCCTAGGGTTATATGCCCTATGACATATATACATCTCATCAAATAGCCTTCTTATCAAGGCATAACCCGAGGTCTCAATTCGACTTCGTACCTCGGTCTCCCTCACATCGATCAGAGGAGAGAACTATATGCAGTGCTTCTATATCGCACGTTAATAGCCATCAATCACCCTTCTATGTGATTCTCGACTAAACTTTCCAATCCCACTTCCGACAATAATTTAATAAACCAAAATAAAATAAAAGGGAGGAATAGCACATCTTCACTCACAACATCGTTAAGTGTTCATGCGGCGGAGTGTCTCGCAAAGCGAAATCCAAACAAGGAACCCCTCCGACACATGCCTACTTAACTAGTTGATCATGGAGATAGAGCGTAATACACATAAGATAAGAGAAAGGAAAGGTGGTATATCTCCACTCCCAACGTTGTTAAGGTTCACGCGTGGAGCGTCCCGCAGAAGCGGAATCCAAACAAGGAACCCCTCCTATACGCTACCACTCAACTTGTTGGTCGTGGAGATAAGGCATAGCAATCACATGCCAATATCACATCATACTCGACCATGTTAAGGACGAGTAAGTCGGACTCAAGCAAAATTTAATAAGAGAAATTCCTACATACATACAAACAAAAGAAATGAGCGAACCATTACCCATAGAACTCGATACTAATGAAAAATGCTCTCAGAAGATATTATTAAATCCGTAGTCTGAGAAGAGTTCATAAAACAATTGAGCGCGTAACAACCGCATCGAATAACATATAACTCACGTATCTCTAAGTAAAAATTTACCCTCAATAACGGGTGGTGCCGGCAGAGCTGGAGGAAGTATAACCTCCTGATTATGACAAACACGTCCATATTGTAGTTGCCCCTGCTGCGGAGGAACAACCATAATAGGTACCGGAGGTGGAAACTGAACACATGGCTGCTGTGGAGCCCTAGGAAACTGACCCCCAATCATCTGAGGACACTCCTTCTTGAAATGACCTACCTCCCCACATTGGAAGCACCGTCCCTTCAATCCTCCTGACCTCGACCTCTGTTATTCCTCAACTGGGAAATGCCTCGGCCCGGATGATCTCTACCTCCAGGGCAACCCCGATCTGCCTGATGCAAAGCACCTTGTCCGTGCCTATTATTATTGCCACTTGCAATAAACTCTCCAAGCTTCCCTACTTGCCTCATTTCAGTAGCTTTCTTTCTACCCTGCATATATAATCGATGCTCCTGGCAATGGAGTAAGGCTGCATTCATAACCTCACCAAAAGTCTGGAAAGCTGGGTTACCCAATAAGTGTTTTTAGATTCTCCAGTTTAGACCTCCCATAAACTTCGAGATCTTCCTCTCTTCCGGAGTCACCTCATCTGGTACAAAACTTGCCAACCGGGTGAACTCCTCCTCATACTCCGCTACAGACCTCTCCCTGTGCACTACATCTTGCAACTTCCTTTTCATCTCCCTCTGAACCGCGGGAGGAAAATACTTAAGATCAAACAAGGCCCAGAACTCAGTGATTGACATTGTGTCTCTTTGCTCTGGTGTGGTCATCGTCTCCCACCAGTGTAACGCAGATCCGACAAGCTTAAAGGTGGTAAGGACTTGTTTCTTATCCTCACTACATTCTATCATACGAAGGTGGCGTTGCATGTTTTTCTTCCATTGATCGGCTTTAACCGCATCCGTGCCTCCCTCGAATTCTGGGGGATTGCCCTTTAGAAAGGACTCCCGAACCCTTTCCCACGGGGTAAGTCCCGTAGGAGCTTGAACACCTGGAGCCCATGGCAATTGTTCGATCACTACGGTCATGGCGGCATTAATCGCTCCAGCCACTATGCTTGCTACATCCGCAACATTAACAGTCCCTTGTAGTGGCGGTGGAGGACCTACTTCCTTCTCTACGACCTTAATACGTCTCGCTGGGCGACCTCTCTTAGGCAGCATCTGAGATAGAAAAACAATAGTATTAAAATACTAGTTAAAACAATCTATCTTGCAGAAGATCGCAAACATCAACAACAAGAAGTCCTAACAAAGGGCCCTACATCAAAGAACGCTACTGTAGAACGAGACAAGTCCACACAGATCCTAGTACTTTAGAACCTGATGCTCTGATACCATCTGTGACAACCCGCAATCCGAAATAAGGGGTGGCCAGCCCGATACTCAAACGTAACAGGAATCATGGATGGATATCATTCTCAGCATCACAAATATAAACTGAGTATACGGGAAAACCACCCAATAAATCAGAAAACAGGTTGCCAAAAAGTGTAAAATTTTAAAAATGCGGTTATGAAAATTTAAACTAACAACCCAATCTGACAAGCAAGTGGAATTCCAAAAGATAACATATAATATAACTAAAACGAATGTACACAAATGGACCGAATAAGCTGTCGGTCCACAGCTACATAAGACAACGTACAACAATATAAAATATCTTACATAGTACAATCATTAATCAAATACAAATGTTTGGGCGACACGCCCGAGGAACAAGACCCGATCATATCTAGAATAACAAGAATGAAAGCGTCTAATACAACATCCTGTAATAACCCGCAAAATCTTACAGCTCATCGAAAGTGCAGGGAACTTGGGAAAGTCAAGTCGGGCGTCCTTGCGGTGGAGCACCTGAGCGGATACAATAATATATATACAACAAGGAAGTAAACCGGTCAAGGCCGGGTTCTATATGATTTCTAGAAGAATAAAAAGCATGATAGGTATGAATAGTTACACATGAATGATGAGGGTGATAATATGACATGCTATCTACAATTACAAGCAAGAATTGAAGGTAAAGCACTTTAATTTAAAACCCTTCCTTATTAATACAATTTCCATTTCCTTCTGACATTCCTTATTAGGAATAAAACCATATATTCGGTTAAGTCAAGAAGTTATAATTTCTGTTCATTTATTAAAACTTCCCATTTTATCTTTCCATTCCTTATTAGGAATATCATTTACATCAAGTGCTCTTTATGGCACATATATTATTCCCGTGCTCTTCCTGGCACATATTTATGCTCTTTATGGCATTTCATACGCTCTTTGTGACGTTTATCAACCATAAAGTCCAACTTGATGAAAATATAGTTATATTCATATACATATAACGATATCTAAGACCGCCCGTCCGGGTTTCCCCACTGTGCGCGCCCCTAAATGACCATCATCTTCCAGGGCCTAACATAAGACAACCTGGGCACCTATCGGAACACGTCGGGAAGCGGCCATGAGCCTGCGGGGTAGTCAAGACCACACCCAGAATCTCCTACCCATCGCAGAAAAATGTAACAATAAGCGCTCCCATGGCCTAGGACTATATCCACCCTGCATTCATTAGCCAGGGGGCTTCACCTCACGAGCGAACTTCCCTTATGATGTCATTTAGAGAGGTGTGTAACAGTAAATTAGCATTTACATTTATCATTATATTATTACCAAAAATCCATTTCCATAAATCATGTGATTGGTTCTTCATTATTAAACCTAACATCATTAAACAACGGGGTTCATTCTAGATTGAACCTATTATCTTTAAACACCTATGGGTTCATTTTATGCGAACCTAATTCCCATCGAATATTATCATTTATTTTTCTTTGAATTACAATTCCAGGCTAGGTCTCCAAATGATCATTATGATGCTAGAAATTCCCAAAGTTCATATCAATTTTGATAAGCCCACAAGTCTCCAAGTTTGGGCATTTAACTTCCAAACTTTTAGGAGTTAAAAAAAAAAGAAGTAATTCCTTAACCTTACTTTAAACCTCCTCGAAATAAACCCCGGGTGAACCCATTTCTATTCCAGGGTAACGTCCAAACTCCATAACTACTCTAGGACTCTAAGTTTACTTCTTTAAAGAAGTTTCCTAGGTCCTAATCCTAAAGAATAAGGGGAAAAATTTAAAAGAAAAAGACCCCCAAATCTGCTGGAACCGAATCGATTCGCCCTAAGGGCCAAATCGATTCGCCCCAGCGAATCGGTTCGGACAACAAAATTTAGTTTATGCAAATGCCGAATCGATTCGGTCTTAATCCGAATCGATTCGGACAACAAGACCTGAGATTCTGCTTCTATGCGAATCGATTCGCCCAAGGGGCCGAATCGATTCGCCCCTGCGAAAATGCCAAGAATGGCTATGGGGTCTTGAACTCCAAAATTTATCCAACTCCAAAACCAAGCCCAACCGAAATCATTGGCTGCAATTTCTACATCCTAAATCCATCTATCTACCAACCTTAAACATCATTTATCATCCAAGTCCATTTTTAGTGGTTAATACCCAAAAATCCAATCAAAACCCTAACAATTCTAAATTATAACAAATTCATAAATATCAAGACTAATTATTCTACTTAAATCATAAATTTGCAAGTAGAGTACTTGCCTCAAGTGTAAGAATCTGATTTGATGAAGAAGGAAGCAACAATCCAAGCTCCAATCTCTCTTTTTCTCCAAAGCTTTCTTCCTCTCTCTCTTTCTCTCTAAGTTAACAATTTGGGGCATAAAAGGAATAATAAGTCTTAGCAAGATTAAATCGGGCCATAAGTCTAAAATGCCCAACTCTAATAACTAATGCGCGATAAAATAATACGCGATATCACTATTTAAGCCAAAACCAGTCAAAAGTGCCCGAAATGCCAAAATACAATATGGCACTTATTTTGACTGTCTCGCACCTACCGGGACTAACTACACTATCCAGATCATCATTTGGGAATTCTATAACTCATTTTACTTCCGGTTTCATAATAAACCAAAATGTCATTTTAAATCCTTATGACATTAAAATCACCACATGAACATTTTATCTATTCACGGGGTAACTATACAACATTTTAGTAAATATTGACCTTGACATAACGAATTAATATTTACTCAAAATCTATCATTTTAAAATTTATTTCTACACATTGTCAATAAATATAAAATGGGCTATCAGAGGAGAGGGTTATTACATACTCCCCCCCTTAAGAGGGAATTTTGCCCCCAAAATTCAGGTATACCTCACAAGAAGAAGTGCGGATGCTATTCCCGCAAGTCATCCTTGCGACCCTATGTCTATTTCTCGATAAAGTGATGACTATATAGAACTCATCCCCCGAGGTACTACCGGCGATCCCAAACGTAACTCTACGCTCTAAGATAGCAACCGACTACACCTAATAAGGACCGTCACGTTGCATCTTCTTCAAAAGGAATGTTCCTAAAGGCACCGTCGTATCTCTCGTACTCCCTTGCATGAGAGACAAGGAACAATTATGAACTTGCAGCAAAATGTTTCAATAAAGCGAGCTAATAGGTTACCGGACCCACCGCAACATTTCTAGGAAAGGTACAACATCATGCGGTGCAAGTTTCCCTTTTCTACTCGAAACGCTTAATGCCCTTCACAAGCGATACCCACCACAACTCTTGGTCTAATGACCTCAAACTCCAGATGCCTTCTTCCCACATCGACTGAGCTCTTTTCGTCGATCTTGGTTATACGAGAGACCCATCATCTCGCCCTCTAACCAACAAGTGGGGAATCAACAAGGCCTACCATACAAGGCTTCTCCTACAGCGCCGTCCTAACAGTGATTCGACACAATTTCTTATAGGCGAAATCAACGAGTGCAAAGCATTGTTCCCAACTACTCTTAAAGTTAAGCACGCATATAAGGAGTATATGCCCCAACATATGGTTATTCTATTGGTCTGGCCATCTGGAAAAATGACAAGAAGTGATTAACCATAATTCAATTCCCATGACTTCTTGGGAACTTGCCAAGAATGAGAAACGGAAGTCTTATTCTAGTCAGGACTATAATCAAGGGCACCCCACGTAGTACAACAACCTTACTATGCCCAGCCAATAATACTAGCGACGTACAACTTAGCACATTTCGTCATTACCTTGATGAACCGAAACGTTAGAACCGCGTGATTTCTCTATATCTGCTTTACTTAAGTCCCTTTTGTTCGGGACAAAATTCTCTTACGGGAACGCACCCCACCATCAGTGTCAAAAGAGCAGAACTTATTTATGGTTTTTAACTGCCCTTGTTTCCTCCCGCGACATCTTGCAATGAAATGTTGTTCGCACGAAAGACTAAATTCTGCCCAGGAAGTAGCATCTCTCTTCCTATACAGCGATCACCCCCAAGATGGACTTCAACTTAAATAGGGGATAATACTCCTTACAAGTTTAAACTTGTGAGGCGCATCAACAATAAATCGATACTCCAGTATTATCACTCCCCGTCATGGCAGAGACTTGCTAATGGAATCTACCTTCGAGCTTAACCACCTGGCTCAGGGGTGCGAATCAATTCACCCCTTCGTTACCTTTGTAACACTCTACTATGAGAGGCCTCATCTCCTTCGGCCTCAACTACCAACTTCTCAAAATCCTCCCACTTCTCATAACATGGAACCAATCCCTTTCTAGAGGTTACGCATGACTTAGTCATGGTCAACTCCCAACAACCTTCCTAAACTTACGTCCCATACTTAAAGACCCTACGTCCAAACAATCCTAAAGTCTATCTACCTATACCCTATCTAAGTCGTACACCTATTGCTGAGTATATCCCTAGCGCCCATGACCTTCCTCAACTTCCGACATTTGCTCAGTTTCGTGCGTGGGACGTCTCACCGAAGCGAAATCCAAACAAGGAACCCTCTTATTACACTACTACCTCGCGTTGTCAGTCATCGAGGGGTACAGGTCTAAGACACATGTTCGGGACCGAAAAGATTCTACAGCTACACACTATCAATTAAATAAAAATAAATGAATAACAACCCAACGCTCACCCTTCGTGAAACCCTAGGGTTATATGCCCTATGACATATATTCATCTCATCAAATAGCCTTCTTATCAAGGCATAACCTGAGGTCTCAATTCGACTTCGTACCTCGGTCTCCCTCACATCGATCAGAGGAGAGAACTATATGCAGTGCTTCTATATCGCACTTTAATAGCCATCAATCACCCTTCTATGTGATTCTCGGCTAAACTTTCCAATCCCACTTCCGACAATAATTTAATAAACCAAAATAAAATAAAAGGGAGGAATAGCACATCTTCACTCACAACATCGTTAAGTGTTCATGCGGCAGAGTGTCTCGCAAAGCGAAATCCAAACAAGGAACCCCTCTGACACATGCCTACTTAACTAGTTAATCATGGAGATAGAGCGTAATACACATAAGATAAGAGAAAGGAAAGGTGGTATATCTCCACTCCCAACGTTGTTAAGGTTCACGCGTGGAGCGTCCCGCAGAAGCGGAATCCAGACAAAGAACCCCTCCTATACGCTACCACTCAACTTGTTGGTCGTGGAGATAAGGCATAGCAATCACATGCCAATATCACATCATGCTCGACCATGTTAAGGACGAGTAAGTCGGCCTCAAGCACAATTTAATAAGAGAAATTCCTACATACATACAAACAAAAGAAATGAGCGAACCATTACCCATAGAACTCGATACTAATGAAAAATGCTCTCAGAAGATATTATTAAATCCGTAGTCTGAGAAGAGTTCATAAAACAATTGAGCGCGTAACAACCGCATCGAATAACATATAACTCACGTATCTCTAAGTAAAAATTTACCCTCAATAACGGGTGGTGCCGGCAGAGCTGGAGGAAGTATAGCCTCTTGATTATGATAAACACGTCCATACTGTAGTTGCCCCTGCTGCGGAGGAACAACCATAATAGGTACCGGAGGTGGAAACTGAACACATGGCTGCTGCGGAGCCCTAGGAAACTGACCCCCAATCATCTGAGGACACTCCTTCTTGAAATGACCTACCTCCCCACATTGGAAGCACCGTCCCTTCAATCCTCCTGACCTCGACCTCTGTTATTCCTCAACTGGGAAATGCCTCGGCCCGGATGATCTCTACCTCCAGGGCAACCCCGATCTGCCTGATGCAAAGCACCTTGTCCGTGCCTATTATTATTGCCACTTGCAATAAACTCTCCAAGCTTCCCTACTTGCCTCATTTCAGTAGCTTTCTTTCTACCCTGCATATATAATCGATGCTCCTGGCAATGGAGTAAGGCTGCATTCATAACCTCACCAAAAGTCTGGAAAGCTGGGTTACCCAATAAGTGTTTTTGGATTCTCCAGTTTAGACCTCCCATAAACTTCGAGATCTTCCTCTCTTCCGGAGTCACCTCATCTGGTACAAAACTTGCCAACCGGGTGAACTCCTCCTCATACTCCGCTACAGACCTCTCCCTTTGCACTACATCTTGCAACTTCCTTTTCATCTCCCTCTGAACCGCGGGAGGAAAATACTTAAGATCAAACAAGGCCCAGAACTCAGTGATTGACATTGTGTCTCTTTGCTCTGGTGTGGTCATCGTCTCCCACCAGTGTAACGCAGATCCGACAAGCTTAAAGGTGGTAAGGACTTGTTTCTTATCCTCACTACATTCTATCATACGAAGGTGGCGTTGCATGTTTTTCTTCCATTGATCGGCTTTAACCGCATCCGTCACTCCCTCGAATTCTGGGGGATTGCCCTTTAGAAAGGACTCCCGAACCCTTTCCCACGGGGTAAGTCCCGTAGGAGCTTGAACACCTGGAGCCCATGGCAATTGTTGGATCACTACGGTCATGGCGGCATTAATCGCTCCAGCCACTATGCTTGCTACATCCGCAACATTAACAGTCCCTTGTAGTGGCAGTGGAGGACCTACTTCCTTCTCTACGACCTTAATACGTCTCGCTGGGCGACCTCTCTTAGGCAGCATCTGAGATAGAAAAACAATAGTATTAAAATACTAGTTAAAACAATCTATCTTGCAGAAGATCGCAAACATCAACAACAAGAAGTCCTAACATAGGGCCCTACATCAAAGAACGCTACTGTAGAACGAGACAAGTCCACACAGATCCTAGTACTCTAGAACCTGATGCTCTGATACCATCTATGACAACCCGCAATCCGAAATAAGGGGTGGCCAACCCGATACTCAAACGTAACAGGAATCATGGATGGATATCATTCTCAGCATCACAAATATAAACTGAGTATACGGGAAAACCACCCAATAAATCAGAAAACGGGTTGCCAAAAAGTGTAAAATTTTAAAAATGCGGTTATGAATATTTAAACTAACAACCCAATCTGACAAGCAAGTGGAATTCCAAAAGATAACATATAATATAACTAAAACGAATGTACACAAATGGACTGAATAAGCGGTCGGTCCACAGCTACATAAGACAACGTACAACAATATAAAATATCTTACATAGTACAATCATTAATCAAATACAAATGTTTGGGCCACACGCCCGAGGGACAAGACCCGATCATATCTAGAATAACAAGAATGAAAGCGTCTAATACAACATCCTGTAATAACTCGCAAAATCTTACAGCTCGTCGAAAGTGCAGGGAACTTGGGAAAGTAAAGTCGGGCGTCCTAGCGGTGGAGCACCTAAGCGGATACAATAATATATATACAACAAGGAAGTAAACCGGTCAGGGCCGGGTTCTATATGATTTCTAGAAGAATAAAAATCATGATAGGTATGAATAGTTACACATGAATGATGAGGATGATAATATGACATGCTATCTACAATTACAAGCAAGAATTGAAGGTAAAGCACTTTAATTTAAAACCCTTCCTTATTAATACAATTTCCATTTCCTTCTGACATTCCTTATTAGGAATAAAATCATATATTCGGTTAAGTCAAGAAGTTATAATTTCTATTCATTTATTAAAACTTCCCATTTTATCTTTCCATTCCTTATTAGGAATATCATTTACATCAAGTGCTCTTTATGGCACATATATTATTCCCGTGCTCTTCCTGGCACATATTTATGCTCTTTATGGCATTTCATATGCTCTTTGTGGCGTTTATCAACCATCAAGTCCAACTTGATGAAAATATAGTTATATTCATATACATATAACGATATCTAAGACCGCCCGTCCGGGTTTCCCCACTGTGTGCGCCCCTAAATGACCATCATCTTCCAGGGCCTAACATAAGACAACCTGGGCACCTATCGGAACACGTCGGGAAGCGGCCATGAGCCTCCTGGGTAGTCAAGACCACACCCGGAATCTCCTACCCATCGCAGAAAAATGTAACAATAAGCGCTCCCATGGCCTAGGACTATATCCACCCTGCATTCATTAGCCAGGGGGCTTCACCTCACGAGCGAACTTCCCTTATGATGTCATTTAGAGAGGTGTGTAATAGTAAATTAGCATTTACATTTATCATTATATTATTACCAAAAATCCATTTCCATAAATCATGTGATTGGTTCTTCATTATTAAACCTAACATCATTAAACAATGGGGTTCATTCTAGATTGAACCTATTATCTTTAAACACCTATGGGTTCATTTTATGCGAACCTAATTCCCATCGAATATTATCTTTTATTTTTCTTCGAATTACAATTCCAGGCTAGGTCTCCAAATGATCATTATGATGCTAGAAATTCCCAAAGTTCATATGAATTTTGATAAGCCCACAAGTCTCCAAGTTTGGGCATTTAACTTCCAAACTTTTAGGAGTTAAAAAAAAAAAAAGTAATGCCTTAACCTTACTTTAAACCTCCCCGAAATAAACCCCGGGTGAACCCATTTCTAGTCCAGGGTAACGTCCAAACTCCATAACTACTCTAGGACTCTAAGTTTACTTCTTTAAAGAAGTTTCCTAGGTCCTAATCCTAAAGAATAAGGGGAAAAATTTAAAAGAAAAAGACCCCCAAATCTGCTGGAACCGAATCGATTCGCTCTGAAAGCGAATCGGTTCGGACAACAAAATTTAGTTTCTGCAAATGCCGAATCGATTCGGTCTTAATCCGAATCGATTCGGACAACAAGACCTGGGATTCTGCATCTATGCGAATCGATTTGCCCAAGGGGCCGAATCGATTCGCCCCTGCGAAAATGCCAAGAATGGCTATGGAGTCTTGAACTCCAAAATTTATCCAACTCCAAAACCAAGCCCAACCGAAATCATTGGCTGCAATTTCTACATCCTAAATCCATCTATCTACCAACCTTAAACATCATTTATCATCCAAATCCATTTTTAGTGGTTAATACCCAAAAATCCAATCAAAACCCTAACAATTCTAAATCATAACAAATTCATAAATATCAAGACTAATTATTCTACTTAAATCATAAATTTGCAAGTAGATTACTTGCCTCAAGTGTAAGAATCTAATTTGATGAAGAAGGAAGCAACAATCCAAGCTCCAATCTCTCTTTTTCTCCAAAGCTTTCTTCCTCTCTCTCTTTCTCTCTAAGTTAACAATTTGGGGCATAAAAGGAATAGTAAGTCTTAGCAAGACTAAATCGGGCCATAAGTCTAAAATGCCCAACTCTAATAACTAATGCGCAATAAAATAATACGCGATATCACTATTTAAGCCAAAACCAGTCAAAAGTGCCCGAAATGCCAAAATACAATATGGCACTTATTTTGACTGTCTCACACCTACAGGGACTAACTACACTATCCACATCATCATTTGGGAATTCTATAACTCATTTTACTTCCGGTTTCATAATAAACCAAAATGTCATTTTAAATCCTTATGACATTAAAATCACCACATGAACATTTTATCTATTCACGGGGTAACTATACAACATTTTAGTAAATATTGACCTTGACATAACGAATTAATATTTACTCAACATCAATCATTTTAAAATTTATTTCTACACATTGTCAATAAATATAAAATGGGCTATCAGAGGAGAGGGTTATTACAACTTCATGTCTTTTTGTCCCAGTTGGAAAATATGAAATCTCGTTCGAACGAGATGTTGTATTGCACGAAGTAACTTTTCGTTCGATCGACACGTTGCTTCGTTCGAGCGACCCCTGGAGAATTTTTTTCTCTCTTTGCAATACCCTGTGTTCATTGGTTACATTATTGGTACTACTGGTTGCTTTTGGAACAGTTTATATGTAGCTACTCTTAATATTCCATGCTTTAATTGATAACACAGTATATTTTCGTTTAATCACACCTGCTTTGACTGATGATTCAGTTGTGTGATTTATGTTTGCTAGCATATGATGACTTTCATGCGGATATTTTGCCATTTGCTGACTCTATTTCATTTGTCATATATTTTTTGAAAAATGCGAAAATATTTTCATTTTTTTGAGAAAAGTTTTGAAAAAGACAAAAAGATTTTTGTATTCCATTATACACCGTTTATGAATGGGCATTTAGGATGACCAAGTCACAATTTCATGCCATATTCATCTGATAATTTAATATTGCTTTGAGACAATATATCAAGTCATCCTTGTGCTTTACAATGTTTGGAGTCATTGATATGTTATTAAGTTGTTACTTCCTACATGTTTGACTCATTATGTCCTTTATTGCACACGTGCACGAATTTGTTTGATGGTTGTGCTTGTCTTTCAAATGTTGGTCGAGTGTTTTCATCTTAATTATGTCCTTAAAACGAACCAAGTGCAATATTAATAGAATAATAGATGTAGTGCATGTAAAAACCATTGCACTTAAGTAATTTACTTAAAAGGACCTAGAAAAGTGAGGATTTAAAATTATTCGGGGTCCAATGAGGTTTAAAAGAGCCCGCACAAAAATTTAAGGCAATAAAAAGAATAAATATGCAAAATTTTGGGCTAATAGGTTTTCTCTAAGTTGAGAATTTAGTACCTCATTAGATATAAATGTAAAACCTATAAATGCGGTGTGTGATAATTGATTAAATTAATTCGCAAGTTTCCAAGTAAACCTTATTTAATTAGAGTCCATTTTTAAACAAAATTAAATCAGCCCCAAACCATGCAACTACATGTGTGCGTGTGTCAAACCATAAATAAATAAAGCATGTGACACAAATTTTAAAAAAAATCCCCAAAGGGCAAAACCTTTTATTTCTAGAACTCTGACAAGTTTACAAGACCATTGACTTACATACAATCTTGCTTTCGCCCACAAGAGTAACGCATGGTTTCTTCATCAAACCTCCAAAGCAATAGCTAGAAATAAATCAATAATGGTTCACACGCAGCTATACCACAAGGATCGCAATCCTAGACACACAGTCTTCACGATGTAGGTTATCCTCCCCACAAGAGTAAAAACAGCAAAGTGTGTTCTTGAACAACAAAACATATGGGATTTTTGTGAATTGAAAACAAAAAGGGATGAAACCGTAAAGGAATAAGCCAAAAGAATTATGCAGTTTCGCAGTTTTCGATCTTTCAAAACACTGGGACTTCTTAATGAAAATGAAACCATTTAATTAGTATTTATACAAAAATGCACTGCCTCGGTATTAGAGATCGTTCGAACGAAACAGAGATGTCTCTCGAACGAAGGATGCGTCGAATGACATTGCGCGACATCAACAAATCGCTCGAACGAGATGATATCTCCCTTGAATGACTGTGACACCCCGCCTAATAAGATACCGGGCGATCACTCCAATAGTAAATTAAAACAGGAGTCTCATATGGATCATTCTTAGCATCACTGTCGAAAATCCATTTATTTACTAATAACCTATTAGGCCGGTGACAAAATTTTAACTTTACTACTCTTTTTAACAACAATAAATAAAACATCCACACAGTTTATGCGTAAATGAAACTGAAATGAAATAAAGTAACCGAACACTCGGTCAAAGTATACAACCATATCGAATGATGTAGTGAAAGAATAACTAAATGCAATTGGACCATTGGCCCGAATGTGTATACAGTACCTCCTATCTAGATTACAAGGATAGAAGCGTCTACTGAGAATCCTGCACGCATCCACAGCTACTGCAGCTGACGTCTGACTCGAAAGAAGTGCCATCCAGGCATCACTTTGTCTGGACACCTATATGTATATATAATATAGAAAGAAAGTAAAAGTAGATAAACGGGTCAGAGCCCGAGTTTTGAAAATATTTTGCAAGTGCATAAATGCCTTATTATTTTGAAAAAGGTTTTACCTCATATTTAAGTGTTGTATCGCACTCCCATGAAATACCCCTCACCTCTCCACTAACAGTGCACTCCTAACGCATCCCTCTAAACATCCTAATCAAGCTACCCGGCTAAACTAGTTTATCACCCAACCACTATCTACCCTAGATAGTCCAAGAGATGTACTAAGGGCTAAACTTCACTCTAGTCTCAACGCTATGCCATGTTCGTGCATGAGGTGTCTCGCAAAGCGAAATCCAAACAAGGAACCCCCCTGATACACTACTATGCGGCAAGGTCGATCGTCGAGATCCGCCAGCCCCTCAGTGCATAATATATATAAATTTATATATACCATAAGAATTACTAATATTAGAGCACTAAGGATTAAACGTCTCCCCAGTCTCAACACAATGGCATATTCGTGCGTGGGGTGTCTCGCAAAGAGAAATTCAAACAAGGAACCCCCCGATACACTACTATGCGGCAAAGTCGATCTTCGGGATCCATTAGACCTTCGACACTAAATTTATCCATTTATATATGCATATTTCCATAAGCATCCGGATCTATCTCCCGGACTGAGGATTCATATATTAATTATTTATCAATACTTTCATTTTCCTCAAAACTTTCCATTTCCCTTTTTATACTCAGGAAATGTAAATATAAAAGCCAATTCATTATCATGAATTGCTTTAACAAATCATATACTTTTAAAAGCCAATTTTATTATCATAAAAATGCTTTTCCGTTTTATATCATCCCATTTCCCTTTTTATACTCAGGAAATGTATTCAAAACCATTTTCATTATCATAAAAATGCTTTGATCATATCATATGCTTCCACATCCCTTCTTCCATCCGGGAGTGTTACCGAAGCCAAACCTTTATCCCATTTCCCTTCCTATATCTAGGAAATGTAATTAAAGCCAATCCATTATCATGAATTGCTTTAATATATAACGCGTTCTAAGACCGCCCGTTCGGATTTCTCCACTGTACGCGCCCCTAAATGGCTATCATCTTCCAGGGCCTATCATCAAGACAACCAGGGATCCTACATCGAAAGACGTCGGGAAGTGTCCACAAGCCTGCGAGATAGTCAAGAACACACTCGAAATCTCCTAACCAGCGCAGAAAAATACACAAACGCTCATATGGCCTATAGGACTATATCCACCCTGCGCTAATTTGTCAGGGGGCTTCACCATACGCACGCAACTTCCCTTATGATAGAGATTTAGAGAGGTGTGTATCCATATTTTATTAATTAAGAAAATCATTTATCTTTCCTTTTTGAAAACATTTATATTTACATTTTCAAAAGTCATTTATCCCAATTATATATATACTTTAATCACATAGCATATACATATACCATATATTCCTCCCTGAATATATAAAAATGGCCATATGCCAAGTACATCTAGCGATGACCATTAATCCCAAAGATTCCCTCAAGGAATCATAATCATGCATTCATATATGCATGATACTAAACCCAAAGTATTCTCTTACTTGTATAGCTAACAAAATACCTTAATTTCATTTAAGGACTTATACATCAACCCGAATGTCTCTTATCCCAAAACATTAATTAACTCCATACCCCGGATCACACTATAAATTAATCCGAGGTTTTCTTATCCTCCTCAAATGATCATCTAGGAGTCCTAATAGTCCATGTAGAAACTCCTATAATAATCTCCAAAACCATAATTTAAGTATCCCTAAACTTAAAAGGAGAAAACCTCAAAATTTTGCCAGGACCGAATGGATTCGCCCTGTCCGAATCGATTCGAAATGGTTCTACTTTCAAACTGTCTCTTACCAAATTGATTCGGCTTGTCCGAAAATCCCAAATCTGCTTAGGGTTTTATATATAACCCAAAACCCCAAAATTTAATTCACTCACCATTTAAATTATAAGTCGGATTTATTCTTACAAACCCAAATTCATTAACGGGGTTTCTAAACTACACCAAAAATCATCCCAAACATCTACGCATTTAATTCTAGCCGTAATTTTTCCAATTCCCGATTTGATTTCCGTGTTGATGATTTCAACCCGGAGCTGCCATCTTGTAAAAATCATATCAAATCGTAGAAAAATCAGAAAAATACGCGGTCAGCGCCCACGTGACCGTATCGAAAAGATCTACAACTTTTATGTTTTGGCCGAAATATAATTAATTCTTTTCCTGGCCAAAATGGCCCCACAAGGTTACGGGGTTACTATTCATCACCTTCTTCAAGAAGGTTTCGGCCATTAAAGCTTCTCCCAAGGTTTTGTCGCCTCACCCAACGTCCTACAACCTCAACCAACTTCAAATACCCATATAATACGGGTCCTAAAAGTCCTAGAACCCGAAATCACTAATTAATTTAGGTTAAAACCTAAGTTCCACAAATTGAAATATTATTGTGGGTTTTATTGTTTTAACTCCCAAAACCCGTTTTATCCACGAAAACCCAACCCAAAATATTTTGGGTTTGTTTATACCAAACTATGGTATGAGATATTTATGCAAAAAGATAATAAAGCAAGTAAACACTGGCCTCGTGGATAAAATCCGACGACCTCGAGTCGAATCCGGCGGAGTTTGGCCCGAATCTCCATTTCTCCTCCTCTTTCTCCTTCCTCTCTATCTTCTCTCTCTTCTCTTTATTTCCTTTCTCTTTTTATCCCTCTCCCTCTCTTTATATAGAAGGAAAAGGGTTTAACCCCTTAAAACCCCAAAACGACTCGTTTACCCAATTACGAGTTACTTTTACCTCTAAAATTACCCGAAACTAATTTACAACTATCGGACACTCTTTTCCGACTATCTCGACCATTCCGAGAATCATGGCGCGTTCAAAATTCCCATCCGAGGTACTTGACCGCAAATCACTATTCTAACCCAAGATAAATAAATGCGGGTTTTCCAATTAAAAATCTTACCTCGTGTCGCTTTTCTCCACGGCGACATATAATTAAAATATTTCGACCTATACAGTCCCAAAAATAATCACAACATCCTTGACAACTCATTTAATCCTCGAAAATCTCAAAAATTTCCCCAAATTCCAATTTATACTCGATTATGGAATTTAATGGTCCCCAAAAGGACGGGTTGATACATACTCCCCCCCTTACAATGGAATTTCGTCCTCTAAATTCAGATACAACCTACACCGTCAATTCTAGGATCACTCCAAATCATAATACCTCAAGGAAAATGATACTAACCCAATGATCCTCAACCATACACTATGCGGCTACCGCATCATAAAGTGACTCTAATACGTCACATTGTGCCCATCAGCTATAGTGCCTAATGGCATAAACTTCAAATTTATATACTACGCCCCTTCTATTTCAGGCGGTATATAAACCAACATTACTAAGGTGCCCATACACCTTTCTAACCTGTGCACATCTGCACATCCATAGTGAACGTCTGACACGTAACACTCTCTCCCATTAAGGGTCTCCTTTCCTCGGTGAAATACTAACCTATGCGTCCTCCCAACCCGCGAAATCAATTCTCCCAATATCGGCGCCACTAACATTAACGAACCTACATCCTACTAATGCTACGGTCTAAGCATTACCCTACTTAAGCGAAACGAGTATCCTAAATATGTCCCTAGTGCCCATGGCCTCTCTCAACTCCCGACAATTGCTTGGTTTCATGCGTGTGACGTCTCGCCAAGGCGAAATCCAAACAAGGAACCTTCCCGTTACACTACTCCCTCACGTAGTCGATCATCGAGATATAGCGACCTAAGGCACACCAGCGGGACGTCCTAAATACTGCCTACGCTAAGCTACGAACGCATTTCTATTATCATATCCTTCTGCCCATACAGAAGGAAACCTAACCAATCGAAGTGCCCACTTTCTATAGAAAGTGTCACGAACATAATACCCAAAATTTATCTCCTCAAAATTTTCCTTTTCATTAAGGCCTGACTATTGTCCTCAAATCAATTTCTCTAAGTCCAACTACACACACCCACTTGTGGCGAGGGGACCCCTTTAGTGCTTTTCCATAGCACAATCTTTCTATAGTATATCAACATCATGTGGCTCATAGACTATAGTGGTTCATCCACACTATAAGACCTTTCCAAAAAATCAACATCCTTGCATCCCATAACAGCTCCCCACTCCCGACGCCGTTAAGAGTCATGTGTGGAGTGTCTCGGAACGCAAAATCCAAACAAGGAACCCCTCCACACATTAACCCTTGACTTCGTTGGTTATGGAGTTCCGTTATTTCAACATGAAACCGGGATATCCCTATCCCCTAATCCAACAAAAAGGTGGTCTGAACTCCTATCTCTAACTAAGAGTCATACCCCCTGCGCTCGCACTCATATTTAAGTCCTTGCACAAATAGTAATGAGCTTTATCTTCAGCTCAACACTAATCCTGCGGCCTTAAATCATATACGTAAGGTCACCATATACCCAAATCACGATAAGGAAACCTCTACTCATCGAAGTTTCGTATACTCATAATAAATAGGGCGAACTCAACCTATATCTAGGTGAGACACCGCAACAACAACCCGTTCCCTCCAGGAACCATGGACACGATAGTCTTGCCGTCAATAGCCTGCTATCGCTCCAAAAGTACCAATACATATATACTCATCATAACACTATACTCGCATAGACATATAAAACGAGTATCCCAAACCAGATATATATATATACAATATATCAACACCCGCCTTTATGGCGAATGAAGGAAAATAAAATTCCGCTATCGCGGAAAAACACATAAACACTCATGATATTATGTTATCTTGACCTCCATAACTCAAATTACACACACGAGTCTAGGGCTAACTAATATCGTAACTTTATCTAGCCACGCCAAATATACCTCCTCGATTGAGGTAAAACTCATAACAACAACTTCATTTTAACAAATTCCCCGGGTGGATGTCCAATAATGGGGTCCTTGAACATACCCATTCTTTAGTGAGCCTATCCTTCTTAGAAATGACTCATTATTCATTGCACCTAACTCACTTAGGTACAAGGTTCACTTCGCCATAATACTCTTTTTCACCGTCGGCCTCTGGCTGAACCTTAGGTGAATAATTCCCAAAACAGCATTCTTCTCATCCTGCTGATTCATGGGGACTCACGGTTAGAACTATCAGTAAGATCCCTTTCTAACCCTCAATTTCCATGAGGAATTCGACTTTAGTACCACTCTCCACTTCAGTGGTACTGCGGTACTCATAACTACTTATTATTTAGTAGGCGCCACCGAAATCCTTAACAATTACCATAGGGAGAGTGACCTCTACTAAGGTCCTCATCCCAACCTTCTACCAGGTGCTCCAGCTAAGACTCACCTCCTGCCGCCATCCAAGCTCCGCACACGATTCTCAAACGAGCGTGCAAAAGATTTTTATAATATCATAATATGACAGGAGAACGAATTCTCACAAGAGAAATCCACAATCCTATTCCTGAGGCTCTATAACAAATCGAGAGTAATCCTGAAAGCGTAGTACGTATGCACAGATTCCTAAGGACACTAGAACCTGATGCTCTGATACCATCTGTGACACCCCGTCTAATAAGATACAGGGCGATCACTCCAATAGTAAATTAAAACATGAGTCTCATATGGATCATTCTTAGCATCACTGTCAAAAATCCATTTATTTACTAATAACCTATTAGGCCGGTGTCAAAATTTTAACTTTACTACTCTTTTTAACAACAATAAATAAAACATTCACACAGTTTATGCGTAAATGAAACTGAAATAAAATAAAGTAATCGAACACTCAGTCAAAATATACAACCATATCGAATGATGTAGTGAAAGAATAACTAAATGCAATTGGACCATTGGCCCGAATGTGTATACAGTACCACCTATCTAGATTACAAGGATATAAGCGTCTACTGAGAATCCTGCACGCATCCACAACTGCTGCAGTTGACGTCTGAATCGAAAGAAGTGCCATCCAGGCGTCCCTGTGTCTGGACACCTATATGTATATATAATATAGAAAGAAAGGAAAAGTAGATAAACGGGTCAGAGCTCGAGTTTTAAAAATATTTTGCAAGTGCATAACTGCCTTATTATTTTGAAAAAGGTTTTACCTCATATTTAAGTTTGGTATCGCACTCCCATGAGATACCCCTCACCTCTCTAATAACAGTGCACTCCTAACGCATCCCTCTAAACATCCTAGTCAAGCTACCCGGCTAAACTAGTCTATCACCCAACCACAATCTACCCTAGATAGTCCAAGAGATGTACTAAGGGCTAAACTTCACTCTAGTCTCAACTCTATGCCATGTTCGTGCGTGGGGTGTCTCGCAAAGAAAAATCCAAACAAGGAACCCCCCCGATACACTACTATGCAGCAAGGTCGATCGTCTAGATCCTCCAGTCCCTCAGTACATAATATATATAAATTTATATATACCTTAAGAATTACTAATATTAGAGCACTAAGGATTAAACTTCTCCCCAGTCTCAACACAATGCCATATTCGTGCGTGGGGTGTCTCGCAAAGCGAAATCCATACAAGGAACCCCCCCGATACACTACTATGGGGCAAGGTCGATTGTCGGGATCCATTAGACCCTCGACACTAAATTTATCCATTTATATATGCATATTTCCATAAGCATCCGGATCTATCTCCCGGACTGAGGATTCATATATCAAGCATTTATCAATACTTTCATTTTTCTCAAAACTTTCCATTTCCCTTTTTAAACTCAGGAAATGTAAATATAAAAGCCAATTCATTATCATGAATTTCTTTAACAAATCATATACTTTTAAAAGCCAATTTTATTATCATAAAAATGCTTTTTCATTTTATATCATCCCATTTCCCTTTTTATAATCAGGAAATGTATTCAAAGCCATTTTCATTATCATAAAAATGCTTTGATCATATCATATGCTTCCACATCCCTTATTCCATCCGGGAGTGTTAACGAAGCCAAACCTTTATCCCATTTCCCTTCCTATATCCAGGAAATGTAATTAAAGCCAATCCATTATCATGAATTGCTTTAATATATAACGCGTTCTAAGACCGCCCGTCCGGATTTCTCCACTGTGCGCGCCCCTAAATGGCTATCATCTTCCAGGGCCTATCATCAAGACAACCAGGGATCCTACATCATAAGACATCGGGAAGCGACCACATGCCTGCGGGATGGTCAAGACGACACCCAAAATCTCCTAACCAGCGCAGAAAAATACAACAAACGCTCATATGGCCTATAGGACTATATCCACCCTAGGTTAATTTATCAGGGGGCTTCACCATACGCACGCAACTTCCCTTATGATAGCGATTTAGAGAGGTGTGTATCCATATTTTATTAATTAAGAAAATCATTTATCTTTCCTTTTTGAAAACATTTATATTTACATTTTCAAAAGTCATTTATCTCAAATTATATATATACTTTAATCACATAGTATATACATATACCATATATTCCTCCTTGAATATATAAAAATGGCCATATGCCAAGTACATCTAGCGATGACCATTAATCCCAAAGATTCCCTCAAGGAATCATAATCATGCATTCATATATGCATGATACTAAACCCAAAGTATTCTCTTACTTTTATAGCTAACAAAATACCTTAATTTCATTTAAGGACTTATACATCAACCCGAATGTCTCTTATCCCAAAACATTAATTAACTCCATACCTCGAATCACACTCTAAATTAATCCGAGGTTTTCTTATCCTCCTCAAATCATCATCTAGGAGTCCTAATATTCCATGTAGAAACTCCTATAATAATCTCCAAAACCATAATTTAAGTATCCCTAAACTTAAAAGGAGAAAACCTCAAAATTTTGCCAGGACCGAATCGATTCGCTGGCCACCGAATCGATTCGCCCTGTCCGAATCGATTTGAAATGGTTCTACTTTCAAATTGTCTCTTACCGAATCGATTCGGCCTGTCCGAATCGATTCGGCTTGTCCGAAAATCCCGAATCTGCTTAGGGTTTTATATATAACCCAAAACCCCAAAATTTAATTCACTCACCATTTAAATTATAAGTCGGATTTATTCTTACAAACCCAAATTCATTAACGGGGTTTCAAAACTACACCAAAAATAATCCCGAACATCTACGCAATTAATTCTAGCCGTAATTTTTCCAATTCCCGATTTGATTTCCGAGTTGATGATTTCAACCCGGAGCTGCCAACTTGTAAAAATCATATCAAATCGTAGAAAAATCAGAAAAATACGCGGTCAGCAACCACGCGACCGTATCGAAAGATCTACAACTTTCATGTTTTGGCCGAAAGCTAAATTAATTATTTTCCTGGCCAAAATGGCCCCACAAGGTTATGTGGTTACTATTCATCACCTTCTTCAAGAAGGTTTCGGCCATTAAAGCTTCTCCCAAGCTTTTGTCGCCTCACCCAATGTCCTTCAACCTCAACCAACTTCAAATACCCATATTATATGGGTCCTAAACGTCCTAGAACCCGAAATCACCAATTAATTTAGGTTAAAATCTAAGTTTCACAAATTGAAATAATATTGGGGGTTTTATTGTTTTAACTCCCAAAAACCCGTTTTATCCATGAAAATCCAACCCAAAATCTTTAGGTTTTGTTTATACCAAACTACGGTATGAGATATTTATGCAAAAAGATAAATAAAGCAAGTAAACACTTGCCTCGTGGATAAAATCCGACGACCTCGAGTCGAATTCGGCGGAGTTTGGCCTGAATCTCCATTTATCCTCCTCTTTCTCCTTCCTCTCTCTCTTCTCTCTCTTTTCTTTCTTTCCTTTCTATTTTTATCCCTCTCCCTCTCTTTATATAGAAAGAAAAGTGTTTAACCCCTTAAAACCCAAAAACGACTCGTTTACCCAATTACAAGTTACTTTTACCTCTAAAATTACCCGAAACTCATTTTCGACTATCAGACACTCTTTTCCGACTATCTCGACCATTCCGAGAATCATGGCGCATTCGAAATTCCCATCCGAGGTACTTGACCGCAAATCACTATTCCAACCCAAAATAAATAAATGCGGGTTTTATAATTAAAAATCTTACCTCGTGTCGCTTTTCTCCAAGACGATATATAATTAAAATATTTCGACCTATACAGTCCCAAAAATAATCACAACATACTTCGAAACTCATTTAATCCTCAAAAATCTTAAAAATTACTATTTAAGAAAATTCCCGAAATTCCAATTTATTCTTGATTATGGATTTTAATCGTTCCCAAAAGGACGGGTTGTTACAATGACCTGGCATAAAAAATGAGGTACGCTATAGGACTTAGAAAAATATACTCATTCTCAAATTTTGACAAAAAAGTCCGCTCCAACACTTGGAAAATATGGTGTAAAGATATCCCAAAGCTCTAAGAGGAATGTTAAGGTATTTAAAACATAACCTTACCAATGTAAACTTTTGCGAAGTCTTTTTGATGAAGAACCTTGATACATTCGGATCCGTCTTGATGTAGATGATCTTGAACTTTTTCGATGGTTGTAACGGTATACGATATAATTAATTATGATGGGCATTCATAAAAATATGTCCTTTCAAATCTCCCCATATGTCTATGACGGTACATACATAAAAACATCTGATTATCAAATACCAAAATGACCTATACAAATCTACCCTCCCATAAATCTCAAAACTGAAAAGGTACAAATTTGCAAGTTCTCAAACTTTTCTTCAAAAATCTTCATGAAATCTCAAGGCTTTTCTTATCAGGGTGTGCAACATAATCACGAGTTAACGTGATTTCCACACCAATAATGTCCAAGACTATTTAACGTTTTTTCAATACTTCCAAGGACGTGAAAACCCATTTTAATTCTCCATACAAACTCCCTCATGCATATTTTCTTTTAGAGGTGATCTAACTTCTCAAACATTGGAGAATTGGTGAACAAACCTAAATGGCCCATTTTTTGCATGAATTTCTTTTTATTGCCTTTAAATTTTTTCGGGCTCTTTTAAACCTCTTTGGACCCCGGATAATAAAATTTCTCAATTTTTTAGGTTCAATTAAACGGAGGCTTAATTGCAAAGGATAAATGATAACTTTTTGTAGCCCTTCATCATTTTCAAACAAAACACACAAATTCTCACAAACATGGCTCAAAGGTGCAAAATTTTTATTGTCTTATTTTATCGCATTTGGTTCGTTGTATGGACAGAATTGAGATGGAAACACTCAACCAACATGTGATAGATAAGCGCAACAATAAAAAAAATTCGTGCATGTGTGCAATAAAGGAAATCATGAGTCAAACATGTTGGAAGTATCACTTAATTACATCTTAATGACTCCAAATATTATAAAGCACATGGATGAATTGACCTATTGTCTCAAAACACTATCAAATAGTCACATGAAAAAAATATGGAATGATGTTGTGACTCGATCATCCTAAGTGTTCATCCATAAAAGGTGAAAACAAAATACAAAAATCTTTTTGGATTTTTCAAAATTTTATCAAAATAAAATCTTTTTGTATTTTTCAAATTTTTTCAAGAAATGGAAAACATACAAAAATGATACTATCTAGCAATAGGCAAATAATGTCGTCATGAAAAACATCCTATGCTAGTAAACAAGTCAAACCTCAATCGTTAGGTGCGGGGGGTTTTCCAAAGGTGATGTCAAGTTATGAAAAACCTCCATTAGATTTTGTGAAGTTTTGACTAAAAACTTAACTTTCTCACCTAAATGTGTAAACTCTCTCATGTACTCTCCAAGAGCATGTAAAGTATCATGTGTGGGTGCATGTGTGTTAGAAACACGTGTAGAAGCTAAACGTGACACGTAACCCAACTTAAATCAAAATTACCTAAGGTGACCTATCCTCTTTCATTGGGAACAAACATAAATAGGCCTAGGAACACCTCTCTCAAAAACTCTAAGACGTGCTCTCCTAACGGGATACGGATGCCTAGGTGGGTTAATTTTTGCGCCATGTAAATCTGTCACTAGAGTAGGAATCGGCTCGGGTGCGACAAAAGAAGTGAAATCACCGTCATGAACTTTTCCTAGCCCATCAACTCTACGCTTATCCGAATTAAGAACCACCTTTTCAACCTTCTTAGGTGTACTCTCAAAATTGACTTTGACCCCCCTGGAACGTTCCAGATCACTCTCGAGTTGGGATACACGTGTCGTCAGACTAGACACCGTGTTGATCAAATCACATTTTTCCTTTCTTAAAACCTCATTCTCCAAATCTAACACTCAACGATCTAAATCCCTATTATACTTCTTTGTTTTTAAGGTTTCGGTGTACAAATCTCTAAAGGCTTTTTGGAGCTCACTTTCATCTCCACTCTCAAATTAACTCTCATCTTCACTAGAAACACTAAAATCATCCTCCTCGGGGGTCTCACTAGAACTAGTCCCCTCACCTCCATTCAAACTAGGTGTCCTAACCCAGCTAGCTAAAAACCCAACACACATTTCGTGCTCTTTTTCATCACCCGAATCAAAAACCTCTATGTCGCTATCACTAAGTGTGGCAGGCATAGCCACTTTATTTCCCTCTAGCCTAAGTCTAGTGGCACACTCATACGCCTTATTCCCTTTACCCTCACACTTAAAACACGTCAAATTTTCTAAATCTTCCTCACTCTCCTTTTCTTTTTCTCTCTCCTTCTCTTCCTCACCGCTTTCTTTGGCCTTTTTATTTTTCTCAAAAAATCTCTTATTGGAAGAATTATTTATGTTCATGTTAAGAAATTTTTTAAAATTTTTCGCAAACAAGACAATATCTTTAAAATAAAAATCTTCCTCAGAATCGGACTCGCAAACTTTTTCTTTCTTTTTCTTAAAATGAGTCTTTAAAGCAATGTCGTTATCCTTAGCCTTAATGGTTTTGGGAAACATGTCAGTATCATAGGTTTTAAGATCTCCTACAAGTTCTTCCAACTTAAGTGATTTCAAATTTCCCAAAGAGTTCAAAATGTTCATAAAAATCATCAAAGCATTCAGACTCAGACATAGTGATAGTCTCAGATTGGGTGGCCAAATTTTATAATTTTGATTCTTTAACCGCGCTCGTACTCTCATGTGTCAATTTCAAAAGATCACATGCCTCTTTAGACATGGTACACATCATAATTTGGTGAAACTCATCAGAATGACAACTCCAGAAATAGCACTCAGTCCACGAGAATTAAAATTCGACATTTCAAAATCATTCTCAGTCCAATCTGACACAGGTTTTAAAGATGTGATATTTTCAACGGTGACAGTGGGAGGGTTCCATCCATTTTCGCAAAGCAACCAAGCACGCTCGTCAATGGCTTTTAAACTATATTTCATGCGAGCTTTCAAATAGGCATAATTATTCCCATAAAAAATAGGCACCTTATTAAATGAACGTTCCATTGGAAAAATTACAATTTTTCACAAAACAAAATTTTCAAAAAAAATCAATATCACACAATTTTGCGGAAAATAGGAATACGCGATAAATTTACGTAACCTGCTCTGCTACCAATTTGTAAAACCAATAAATGTCGTGTGTGATAATTGATTAAATTAATTCACAAGTTTTCAAGTAAACCTTGTTTAATTAGAGTCCATTTTTAAACAAAACTAAATCAGCCCCAAACCATGCAATTGCAGGTGTGCGTGTGTCAAACCATAAATAAATAAAGCATGCGACACAAATTTCAGGAAAAATCCCCGAAGGGAAAAACCTTTTATTTCTAGAACTCTGACAAGTTTACAAGACCGTTGACTTACATACAATATTGCTTTCTCCCACAAGAGTAACGCACACTGTCTTCGTAAAACCTCTAAAGTAACGGCTAAAAATAAATCAGCAATGGTTCACACGCAGCTATACCACAAGGACCGCAAGCCTAGAGACGCAGTCCTCACGGTGTAGGTTATCCTCCCCACAAGAGTAAACAACAGCAAAGTGTGTTCTTGAACACCAAAACAATTCACCAAAGCATATGGTATTTTTATGAATTGAAAACAAAAAGGGATTAAACCCTAAAGGAAGAAGCCAAAAGGATTTCACAGTTTCATAGTTTTCTGTCTATCAAAACGCTGGGACTTATTAATGAAAACGAAACCATTTAATGAGTACTTATAGAAAAATGCACTGCCTTGGTATTAGAGCTCATTTGAACGAAATAGAGATGTCGCTCGAAAAAAGGACGCATGTCATTTGAATGACATCGCGCGACATCAACAAGTCGCTCCAACGAGATGACATCTCGCTTCAACGACCTGGCGTAAAAAATGAGGTGCGCTACAGGACTTAGAAAAATATACTCATTCTCAAATTTTGACAAAAAAGTTCGCTCCAACACTTCGAAAATATTTTGTAAAGATATCCCAAAGCTCTAAGTAGAAAGTTAAGGTATTTAAAACATAACCTTACCAATGTAAACTTTTGCGGAGGTTTTTTGATGAAGAACCTTGATACATTCGGATCCGTCTTGATGTAGAAGATCTTGAACTTCTTTGACGGTTGTAACAGTATACGGCATAATTAATTGTGACGGACATTAATAAAAATATGTCCTTACAATAAAAATTGCAATATCCTTTATAAGGGAAGTTTGATTATAAAGTAATCAATGGGTTTGCACGTCCTTTGAAAAATTCTCAAAACGGCACTAAATAGTTTTGGACCTTAGTGGTGTAAAAATCACTTAGGCTTTGATTTGTTGATTTGATTTAGTCGATATCTTCTAAATTCAACAAATTTACAACTGAGGATATTTTTTTATGTTCAATCGATAGGAGTACACTTAGGCATCATGCACATATGCTTGACTGAGTTTTATTACCTATTGAATTTTTTCATAACCATTCATTCCATATCCACGATTTTGTTATCTTAGTGAAAATTCATAGTGTGTGACTTTTGTAACATCTTTTTTTCATTTTCGTATGAAAAAATAAAAAATTCAAAAATAGTTTATGGTTTTTTTGACCAATTTCTCTACATGCACGTTGTTTGATACATATTTATGCTTACTTAATGTGACAACTCCATGCTTTATTGTTTTTTTTTCTTTTCCTTGTCTATTTCGGACAAATAAAAGGGGGAGAACGAATTATGCCTTTATGGGGGAGTTTTTGGATTATGGGGGAGATTTGAGATTTTACAGTTGTTTTGATTTGACTTTATGTTTATCTCATTTCAAACACGATACGTCACGAAGGTATTTGCTTTGTCCCATGTGTGTACGTATGAATATTGAAGATTAATGATTTGCACACCCTGATGAGAAAAGATTGAAGTTTTGATGCTGAAGGCTTTTGAAGAAAAATTGAAAGATTTGCATTTCAAGTACCTTTTTATTTTTGGGTTTATAGGAGGGTATTAGATTTGTATAGGAATTTTTTTTAGATAATTCGGATAATTTATTTTGTACCGGCATAGACATTGGGGGAGATTTGTAAGGACATGATTTTATAAATATCCGTTATCAGTTTAGTATGTCGTATACCGCCACAACCGTCGAAGAATTATTCAAGATCAAATTTTCATCAAGACGAATCCAAATATCAACTTCTTCAACATTCAAGCTCAACAAGGTTGAATGTGGTAAAAATGTGTTTAAAGTTCCATTTACATTTTACAATAAAGAGTTGGGATATTTTTACAAAAGATAAAATATTTTTCTATTTTATTAAAATTGATTTAAGAAATGATTTTTATCATAAAATTTTGTAGATAAATGTTTCTGATCTGGCAATAATCTTAAGATTTGAGGTATCCATGATTTATAAAAGACTGGAGGATTTTGGCAAACGAGTATGATGTCGTTCGAACGACATCGTATCTAGTTCAAACGAGATAGGATCTTGTTCAAACAACATCATATGTCATTCGAACGAGACGAGGCATTTTCTGACATGTCACCGCCTTGATTTTTAGTATTTGAAGGGTGTCAAACTTCTGGTTTTCGTGTGGACAAACACTGGTTTTAAACAGAATACGATTTTGAGTGTTTTGATTTATTCTCCAACCTTTTGAGAGTTTAATCTCTTGTTTTACAATTCACAAAATCTCAAGAACTTTTGTGTGAGATGTTTTGTGGAACCCAAGAACATTACTTTGCTATTGTTCATACTTTGTGGGGAGATATCTACAAATAGAGGGTTGCATGCTATTGTGGAGGGAGTCTCTATAAAGCTTTTTGACTATGTTTCATATGGAGTGCTTGGGGGTATTCCTGAGTTGATTGGACTGCGTGTCCAGGGATGCGTGTCCTTGTGGTATAGCTACGCGTCAACCACTGTCGATTGCCGATGCGTTGAAGGTTTAATGAAGACACCGTGCTTTACACTTAAGGAAGTTGTATGTAAGTGAATGGTCTTGTAAACTTGTTAGAGTTCTAAAAATAAAAGATTTTTCCCCTGTGGGGATTTTTCCTAAAATTTGGTTCCCTTTGCATGCTTATTGATTTATGATTTCATATCACTTAGATGCATGTGTTTGGATTAAATTAAAATTGGTTTTATTTGTGAAGTCGAATTTATTCCGCTGTAGCAGCTCTTACAGACTTTGATGCATTTATTGGCTACGTAGGTGTCCCATCCGAGACTCGAATCATCCTCTCCAATTTTACTTTTATAGCATTTGTTTTCATAGCATATATTTGTAATTTATGTCATAGACTCATATTTTGTCCAAACATACGCCATCGTTTTTCCATAATGATCGGTGACTCGACAAACACGTACATTATATTTTCACTACTACTTTTGGAAAATTCCTGAGGATGACTTCACTCTGCCTTAATCCATAATGTGAGTTTAGTAATTCCACTCTCCATTTATATATACATGGTCACACACTTCACGGAGTTATGAAGGAGACAAATGACATTAGCCCGTGAGAGACCGAAGCGACAACATTTCTTTTGTCTATTTTGTGCAAAATAGACTGGCTTCTCTATCTATATACATTTACCCCACATCCATCCAAAGTCAACGATGACCCAAGCGACTGCGAGGAAGGGCACGGGACCCCCACATGGGTGTTGTATTGTCTGCATGTATGTGTGTATGAACCTACCTGTATGTTCCCTTTTCTCCTCTATCTACTTTTTATATATCTACCTCATGTATATATCACTTCTCACTCACTTAGTGCACTTCACACACTTGTAAATACTCTTCATGTATGCTTCGCACTACTTACACTTGTATATATCCATGATCACTTACACATATCACACACCGCTTTGAATATACATGCTTAGGATTCACTTGTTACACTTGTATAAATCTATCCAGTCTCACTAACAAATATCACACACCACTTGTAATTGGTCCATGCTTAGAGTCACTACCACCGACGCACTTGTAGATATCACTCACTCACATGTATCCATGATTAGTATAATGTCCATGCTTCATGCTAGATTTACTTTTCATGATACTTGTACATTTTTCCCCATTAGTGTAGTACTCCTCATCATGCAAATAAAAGACATTATCTCCACAATGTAGTAATTAATACTCATGCATTATGCACACTACATCACCAAGAGCATTGCAATATTGACCAAATGATTGTCCCGTATTAGAGGGTCACTTCGTGATGGGCGTTGGTCACGTATTGTCCTCATGAAGTATATAGTGATACAATTCACGTACACTCATGTATATCAAATGGCTTGTCCACACGTACCTATGATTGTACTCATGGACAAGAGGTATATCATGTAAGTTATGCCAAAGAAGGGAACCCTACTATTAGCCCAACAAATGCATAAACCTCATATAGGCGTCATATCTAGGACACTCATATTTAGTTCATCAGTTACTATGTGAAACTCTACCGAAATGCTGGGTTGGCATGCCGAACATGATCCTATCCATAATCTTGGAAAATAAGTCAAACCATGTCTTACATATTTTTAAACCCAATTTTCCCAAGCGCGGGTCCCGTCCGATATTTTTTGCGTTTAGGTAAATCTAATACAATTGAAAACCTAATAAATAATAATTATGCTGAGATTCTTCTCCTTCGTCTTTCTCTATTTCAAAAATAAAAAATTCTAAAAACATTTTTCCTTCTTTTCTCCAAAATACCAGAAAACATTTTCCCTCCTTTTTTCAAAAATACCAAAAAGAAAAAAAAATTGATTTCCTCTTTCAAAAATAAAGTCGGACTATTTTCCTCTCAGGACGGTCAATACTTGATTCTTTGCCTAGCTCCTTCTTGGTTGCGATCTTCCTTCAGACCACCATAAGGTTCCACCAGTTCATCTGCTACTTCATTCGAGTTCAAAATCTACCTTCACCAGCTCTATATGGAGAACGTTGACCAAGCACCAAATGTATAGCCTGATCTCATGGTCATCTTAGTCCAACTCAGTGATAAGATCGACAGCCTTCAAACCTAAGTTCATGAGATGCAGCATCACCGGGTTGATCTTCCCGAAGAACTAGAGGGTCTCTTTTTTATTCCGCGGGTCTACCCGCTCCCTAGCCAATTTGGGTTCCATAAGAATATCAACATGTTCTGTGTTCTCCGCTTACTAGTAGGCCGCCACTAGCTCCACTCCCTATTCCAAACCTTACCGAGTTAGGGGTTAACTTGTCATTGCCCGTTGATCCAAATGAGGAAGAACTATATAAGTTCAATGAGGACCTTAAATTTCTATCCAAGAAATTTGAACAAGTCAAGATATCTGGGAATTACATTGATTATACCCGTATGTATCCCTATCCTAAAGCAAGGTTATCGAAGAAGTTCAAGATGCCATCCACCAAGAAATTCGGGGGTAGCGAGCCCCCAATTGTGCAGCTTCGTAGTTATCACCATTCCATGACTCTTCTCGGTGCTTACGAGGACATAATGGCCTAGATATTCTAGCAGACATTGAAAGAAAGTGACCTCTATTGGTTTATGTCCCTTGAAGAATCGTAAATCTAAATTTGGGAGGACGTCACTCGAGAGTTCATATCACAATACAACTACAATGAAGAGTTTAAAGTTACCCGTAGTGATTTATAGCTTCTTAAACAGAACTCCGAAGAAACCATCAGTAGTTTCGTCACAAGGTGGAGAGAGAAAGCTACTACCATGACCGACCGACCTTTCGAAGAAGAGAAAGTCAGCATCATGAAGAAGAATTTCTTGCCTCACATCTGAGCAACTATGGGAGGACAGTATTACCCCCACTTTTTTGCCCTTATAGAAGCGGGTGTAGAAATTGAATAAATTATTACCAAGGCATAATTCGAGCCAAAGAAAGTGACTCGAAATTTCATCCCTTGAAAGTAGGAGAAGCCGACCAGTGCGACACTATCAACCGATAACAATATCTCCCAACCAGCTATCTCTTAAGTACGGAAAAGTTTCCCTAATCCTGTTAAAAATGAATACACCGAGCTCCATGCTCCTTTGTCAAAAGTCTACAAGCCTTATTAAGTCGAAATCTCATCAAACCCTTGTACCCCATCTATTAAAAAATCCACTTCATCAGAACTTGAAGACTAATGCTCATTATGATTTTCATCAATCTGTGGGCCATACCACTTCCACCTCCAAAATACGGTTCAAGGTTTGATTGATCGAGGTCTCATCGCTCCACCCGCTGATCCTAAACCAAACACCACTAATAACCCACTTCCAACACATGAAAATTCCATCTTCCTAGAGGATGATCCCGAATTTGATCCATCTACTCACATCTCAGCCAGCAAAACACCCATCGTCCCTATTATCTCACCCAAACTTCTCAAAGTTTGGCCATATGTTCTCCTACACCCTACATGCTTCACCGATTAAGATTTATCACTCCACACAAGGGCATGCATCGTTGTCCTCACCCAATCCGAAAAGAAATACATGGATTTACTAGATATATTGTACCAACTTCTAGATTTTGGTTTGAAATTGCGTGCCAAAATGACCATCGATTGTCATAAATTCAGTGGCTTATTCATGGAAGCCCAAAAATGGGCTCGGGAATCAGAAAATTGGGTGGTACCTACCGTAGAGATCAGTTTGGATGATGTGGTGAAGATAATGACCGTTGTGTTTTGACTAACCAGTGATATCTGTAGCATTGCTAAATTACTCACTGCATTAAATATTCAAGGGTGGTTGGTCCCTTCAATCCTGCACCTCCCTGTTGAGTTGGAAGACTTGTATGAAGAAGTCGTCAAGGTTTTTGACTGCATTGACTTCTATTGGCAAGAAGACATCTTCACCACCGAATGGGGGGATGAATTGATAACTCAGATGATAAAAAAAGTCAGTAAAAAGTCAGTCCAATAATCATCATTTGCGGTATGATATGTGTTAAATACCTACTGGGAGAAATCAGCAATGTATCCATTCAGCCAGAAATAGATGAAGAAATATAGCTCCTACTCTTTCGCTCCTCAGTGAACAACATAACTCGGACTGGGAGACATTACAAAGATCTAATTCCTTATCCAACCGAGATAAATAAAGGAAAGGTAGTTGCTGAATAAATACCCATGCCAAAAATGACTGTTTAAGAGAGAAAAATACTTGACCAACTAAAGCCAACATCACCTTTTGGGGGCTTTTCATGTCCTCCCAAGTACTCCAGAATGCTCTAATCAAACTACTCAGCGGGCCCATGGTCCCTCCTTCCACCACTCCAGAAGAAGCTATAAACATGTTAAATACCTCCTTCCACCACTAGACTCCATTTATTTTCTGAAGAAGATATCCCAAAGCTCAGTTCCAATCATAACTATGCTCTCAACATCTCCGTCGAGGTATTGGGGAAGACAGTCCGACTTTTGCTTATTGACAATGCGTCCACACTAAATGTTTGTCCTCCCAGAACCTTCAATTGCTTTGATTGAAAATCAGTGATCTATAAGACCCCGAGCAACCAAACAAGCGAGGTGGCCAATCGCCGCCGCCAAACTACGATGAGCGTCACTAAATAAGTAATCATTCTTAGCATGTGACAGATATGAGATATATTTCGCGATGTAATAATTAAATTAATCCAATAATAATTACCTTTCATCCAATAAAAATTCATCACCATGCTAATCTCCAAATAAATCCAATCTCCAATAAATATGTAAATCAGAATAAAATGATCCAACTATAAATATCTGAAGAAACCCGTAAATAACTGTGGAACCGAGTGGCCCACCAAATCCATGAATAAAGTCTCATAATAGAAATGCGATAGGAAGGAAAATAAATCTAAACTACTAAGCATCTATAATAAAATCCAGTTGTACCTCCTGCAGCTACTCCAGCGTTAAACCTGAAATGTTTGTCAACACAATGGGTCAGAGCCTACCCCATGAATATAAGCTACTCTCCCCAATTAGGGTACATGAAACCAGACAGTAGCATTATACATAATAAATACCACAATAGAATATTTTAAATTAGACGTGACAATTATTAACGTGGGAATAAATGTAAACTACTACTATCTACCATACAGCTAATCCACCCTAAAGTGTAAGTCTTAAATATTCCATTACCATCATTATTTACAATTTCTTCCTTATCGTTACTTAATTTAATTAACCAATTATTTTAATTCATGCGACACCAATATGGCGATTCGACCCCTTTTCGGTCCTGCACACGCTCTTGGTACGCCTAAAGTTCTACAGATCACACCCATTCCCTTCACTATAGCCAATCAATCTGAATTCTGTCAGTTCTACACATACGAGTTGGGGTCCACGCATGACATGTCACTATAGTCCATCAACCCATTTATCTATCAGCTCGTACATACTCGCGACGCTAACACACACCCACATCCCTATAACCAGTCGGCCCGTTTAACTACCAACCCTGCACATACTCTCGCCGCAAATTCATTTTAATACCCGTTTATTATCTTAGGCATTAATTCATAATTTCTCATTATCTCATTATTTTATATTAGTCCCACCCTATTATAGAGCATAATACCTCATGTCTACCCTTAGTCCCATACCTAAAGGTCTCCAAAATACAAACATGTCATATCCTATTTTTTAGGAAAAGATGAGGGTAACCTAGCTTTGACTCTAAAAGAATGAAAAGGTGATTTGGAAAACGAAATAACTACAACTAGATGAAGATTTGAGAATAATTAACTACTGGAACTACGAGCTAGAAAAATGTAACTTCGCTAAGTAAACAAAAAGTTAATGAAAATTGGTTTTACGAGTTAAATATGAAATGAGAACAATAGGTCAGGTCACAATCCCCCAAACCCTAATAATTCACTTTGTAGGATACTAGATTCGGAATTAGAACTTTAAATGAAACCGGTCTTTAGTACTCCCAAGCATTACATATATGAGAGATCGTAGCCCATAGAGTATATAATCAAAGGACGAGTAAAGCGGTGTCGCATTAACCAACTCTTAACCATCTCGGTTACTTAGGGAAAATGAGATAAAACGTCTTACGGCATTTGTACCAGTTATGAAACACGATTCATCTAAGATTTTATTTTAAAAAACTATTTCCATATTGATGAATTACTCAGGTGGGGTACCCCAACCCTTAAAAAACTTAGCAGGACATGTTGAATCTATTGAAAAACATAAAATCTAATATGCATGGATTCATAATCCTGAAGAAATCTTACTTAAAGATGAAAACAATGATTGGAATACCAGGAGAAATTAACTTAAAAGAATAGAGATGAAAGAGACAAACGTTAATTAATGCTTAGAACTCGAATATTTGTTGAATAGGCCAAAACCCTAGAGTTATTGCGTGCAAGAACTCTCTAAAACCATAAAAACCTAGCTCTACAATGTCTGTTATCCAAAATAAGTCAATATATCACGTTATATTAGTCATCCTCCCATGCACAACTCTAATTTTTTAAATAAATTTTTTTGACTTTTTGGCTGCCGAACCGGTTTGAATTCTTATGCTTTACTGGGGCGAACTGGTTCACTTTTCCAACATTGCCAGGACTTTGCAGCTGAATTTTTTTTCTAAGTCTTCTTCTTCGTCTTCTTCTTCACTTTACGTCTTTTTCCATGATTTCTTTTGAACTTCCATCCTTCGTAAATTTTCACTTTGATCTCGAATTTGAATACAATTTCTTCCTATGCGCTCGTGGGACCACGATCTTCAACTTCTTCATGGGAGTTTGTGTACAGTTCTGAGTGTAAAATTACGAAACTTCCCTTCAACTTTCCTTCTCTTGCTTTTAATTTTTCTTTCTTGACTTTGAGTTTCTCCTTTCTTCTCTTAAATGGATTTCCTGCAAAATGTATGAGAAATACACAAAACTCGATGCACTGTATAGAAAAGGTTAGTTTCACTAATATGGAAGAAATCAATGGATTTTACGCTACACGAGGTGATAAAAACCTCTAAATTAAGGGGATAAATATACAATATTTATTCATAATCAAACCCCCTAACTTAGAACTTTGATCGTCCCAAGTAATGTAAAAGAATATAAGCATGGTTGAATATTTAACTAACAAGTGACATGGATAAAATACCACTTTCGCCGGCAAGCGATTACATTTAGCGTATGCAACAAGCCTTTAAACCCCTACGTTACCCTAGTAGGACGAGTTGTGTCTCGTGAGGGTTTACAGTGAATATACCCACAAAAATCATTGTTGACTCAAAGAAGTTCCAAATCCATAAAAATTGTATAACTTAAATTTTTTCGAAAAATAGTCACCATAATTTCATATTCGTGAGTCTCAATTTTTCTCGTGTGTGTGTGAAGCCAAAAATTAAACTTTAGATTTCCACTAAGTGGGCATTCCATTACTTTTTGAAAATTCATTTTGATTCAAATGCTCACGGGGTGCTCTCACAAACGAATCCCTCGAAAGGTGGATATTTCACTCGGTATGTGTGATTTAAAGAGTAAATGTAATTGAATACAAATTCAAGCACACAATTATGAAGGACATACTATTTTAGGTGAAATAATCTCCTCAATGGGTTATGATTATTGAGGAATCGAAAAACTTTGTCTTTAATTCACGACATTCAATCTCGTATCTTATCTTTTATGCCTTCCCTCTCAACGCGGTAAGAAATTTCGCAATTTGGACTCGGTTAGGACTTTTTCGGGTTTATGGTGTAGTGGGTAGCATGGAGAAGGTTGGGAATTTTGGAATGAGAAGATATTCCTACGATGTCCATTGGTTCTTTTTTTTTCTGGCTCTTTGCTCATTTTCTCTTCTCTTCCTATTTTTTTTCTATTTTTCTTTGAGTTTTCTTCTATTTTTCTTTTCTTGCCCCTTTTTATTTCACCTTTTTGGACTGAATTTCTGGATTTTCACTTTTCACAATTCCGGGCCAATTTAGGTTTTTTCGAGTTGTCAAATGAAAAGGGAAATTTTTTATTCGGCCCAACTTGCCCCTTTTTATTGCACCTTTTTGGACTGAATTTCTGGATTTTCACTTTTCACAATTCCGGGCCAATTTAGTTTTTTTCGGGTTGTCAAATGAAAAGGGAAATTTTTTATTCGGCTCAACTTGGTTTGCAAAGGGAAAAATTTTCATTTCTTTTTATGGCTAGCATTTTTGGATAACAAATGACGACCTACTTCATTGTCTGACTTGCTCGTCACATTACCACATGCGTCTCAAGATTAATTATACTTAGATATTTATTTAGCGCGTTTTTTAAGACAAAACTCCATTTCCCATAACCGATCAAAAATGAAGAAATTGAGATCCCCAACGACTTATTTAAAAGCTAAAGTAAACTTTGAGTTAACCATTAACTCAGATCTATTTAAATTCTCACAATGATAGATAGGATCGAAATCTCACCGGGTTAATAATCTTCACACTCATTCGTTAAGTCGCCAATTCATGCTCTATTTCCATCCTTGGTCTATTTTGGCTCTGTGTAATTGATTTTTGCAAATTTGATACTTTAAATAAAATAAATGTGATATTTTAGAAAAATTTAAATTTAAATTTTTATTTATTTTAAAGAAAAATATTTTTGAATTTTTCAAATTTTTTTAAAATTTCTGGGCATTTTTGCAAATTTCTGAAATTTTAGAAAGACGCACTTGTTACCCCACCCCCTAACTTAGACTTTTGCATAGTCCTCAAGTAAAAAGGACTAAAATCTAACTCAAAGCGAATTAAAAGTGCGAATAAATAAAATAAACAAATACTGAAAATGCAGAAAGACATTAAATGACAACAACACATGACTCAAAAATACAAAAATCACCCCATACGCGTCGTGGGTGCGACGACCTATCTCTCGCTCCTACCAACTTAACCGATACCACTCACAGGATACGATGCTCTCCTTGTTTCTCTCGTCTTAGGATTATAAACCAACAATCGGAACAAGTTGGGACCTCGGCCATAGATAAAGGAAAGACCGGGAGACTCGTCGTGACTAATCGAAAAGGGATCCTCGTGATGCTGACTCAAAGCATGGCCTATGTGAGCTTACTCAGAGGGAACACCTAGGTTTCTTTCAATTGCTAGGATGCATGGGTTGGGATCTAAGTCAAACGAAACCCAACTTTTCTCATCAATCGGTTCCGGGACCTCAAGTGTTATGGGTGGATGGTCACAAAGAAGGAATTCATCAATTTTTTCTTTCCATTCACTTTCGTCTAAGTGACTACAAGAGTCCAATTGGGATTGGACTTCAATAGTAAGTCTTTCATCCACATGCCCGAATTCTTTCTCAAAATCTTCCATGCTCACATCCCCTAACTCTCTCTCTCGAGTAATGCTTACGTCCTTGCTTGCTTACTCGATCTCTAATTCCCCTATTTTGATCTCCTCTAACCACTCTCTTTTTCTCTCAATCGTGGTCACTACACACACCTCCCCCACTTTTCCCTCGTTGTCAAAAATACCACTCTCACTTGATGAACTAAGGCACACCACTAATGGCTCTCGCTTATGGGGCCTCTCATGCTCGTGTACCGTCTCTTCCACAAGATCTGTCTCTTGTAATTCTCCCTCATCACCCTCGTTCTTAACGTTATTAAAGATGTTAGTTTTGAGGGTAGTGTTCTTAAATGTTAATTGCATTCGCCCACTCCTAGTATTAATGAGTGCGTTAGCCATAGCTAAGAATGGGCGACCAAGGATAATGGGGACATGATTGCTTGGGATAAGGGATTGCTTCTCGTCCCAAATGACAAAATCTATCGAAAAGTACAATGTTTCAATTTGAACGATTACATCCTCAATAATTTCGCGAGGCATCTTTATGGAGTGATCCGCAAGTTGGAGGTTCATGGTTGTGGGATTGAGGGCCCGCAAATGAAGTTGCTTATAGATTGAATAGGGAAGAATGTTAAAACTTGCCCTTAAATATATTAGCGCTCTTTCTATTCGATTATTACCCATTATGCACGAGATGGTGAGTGCACCCAAATCTTTATATTTCAACGGGAGATCACTCAAAAGCACAGAGCTAACATTTTGGGTTAGACACACGTTCTTATTTACCTTTAGCTTTCATTTCACTGTGAGTAAGTCCTTAAGAAACTTAGAATACACGGGTATTTGCTTGATGGCATCAAGAAAAGTTAAATTAATCTTCATTTCTTTGAGAACGCCAAGGACATCATCCCGAGAAGTCTCTTTGGAGTGAGGGATAAACCATTGAGAATATGGGGTTGCACTGGGGGGATTCACAACTACTTATGGCCCGTCTGTGTCATCATTACCACTCTTTCTCAAGGGGACATCTTCAGCCTTTTTCATGTCGGGCAAAATCTCCTTTTCATTTTGCTCATCAAGTGGAAAAGGTGAAAGATCAACCACTCTCCCACTAAGAAGAGTGGTAATTGCGCTACAATGCTCTTGAATTGGTTTTGGCCTTGGTCCGAAAACTTACCCTTCGCTTGGATACTCAACTAGGATTGCAACTTGGAGATGTTCGCATTTATGTCGACGAGCATGCGATCATATCTAGCATTGGTTGCAGTTTGGGAGTCGATAAACTGGTTTACTAAATCCTCGAGAGTCCTCCGAGGTGGAGTTACATAAGGAGCTGGAGGAGGTGGTGCTTGTTGAAATTGAGGAGGTGGTGAAGGATGGAAAACCTGTGAATGTTGATTCATCGCAGCTTATGGTTGGTTCGTAATTAAAACTAGGATGGTTCCTCCACGAAGGTTTGTATGAGTTCCCATGCGGGGCATCAAAGTTTCCTTTAAACCCTCCTTTAGCATCCACCTGCTCGGTATTCATAGTTTTTTAGGCGTAAATTTTTGGGCATGACTTTGTGGAATGTCTTGCCACACAGATAGTACACACCTTTTCTTTCGCAACACGACTGGATCCGGAGATATCTCTTTACCGTCTATCGAGCAAATCTTCATGTCTCTCTAAAACTGATTGAATCGATGGTCCATTATGGTATTACCATCTAATTGGTATTGATCGGATGCAATAGGAGTGATAGATGCTTGTCTAGGCTGGGCTCGGGTATTAGGATCGGATGAGTCACATGCTTGAGTAATCTCTATAACATACTTAAGACGGGCCTCTGCGTCACTAGCATCTAACTCCCATAATGGTCTTTCACACAAATATTGCATAAGTTGTTTGGATGCCACATTCATCCCATTATGAAAGAAAGAGATCACATGGTGTTTTTCATATCCACGATGGGGGCATGCACTTACCAACTCTTGAAAATGTTCCTAACACTTATCAAATGACTCATTATCTTATTGTCAAAAAATCTTGGATTTGAGTTTTCACAGAGTTGGGCTTGTGCTGTGGATAGAACTTGGAGATAAATTTGGATTGCATATCCTTCCAGGAAATAATGGAGTTCAGGGGTAGAGTCCATAGCCAGGTTTCAGCTTTATCCTCTAACGAAAAAGGCAAAATCTTTAGGCGAACGACATCATGTGTGCAAGCTTGGTCACTAAATGTGTTGCACGCCTCTTCGAACTCTCTTATATGGAGGTATGGTTTCTCCGAATCCATGCCATGAAATGTAGGGAGAACCTGTATCATCCCATTTCGAAAAAGGAACTGGCCGACATTATACGAGAGTAAAATGCAACCATGGGTGATAGTTCGCTCAAGAAAGAGTAATTCTTTCATGGGACGATAGGGAGGATGTCCCTCTTTAGTACCGAAACTAGCAGCGTCAGACATCGTTCTCTCTTTAAATGCCTCAAATTACTCACTCGGTGTCCTAGAAGTGTGACTCAGAGAATGAATCAAAGTGTGACTGGAAATAGAGTGTTCGGGTGTAGGAACTGGAACCCAAAATTGAGGAACACGAGGAGTGTGGGGGATTTCAGAGTTATATTCGACAATCGGATTTTCGTGGATTCCAGTTGGAGTATTTTAAGGAGTTTGAATATGTTCCGGGTTTTTCATTAAAATCTTTTGAGAGATGATATTTATTTTTTTATTTTTTAGTCAAAGTTTTAGATTGACTCGATCTAACCTAAGTCTACCTAATTCCCCAGCAACGGTGCCACAAACTTGACGCGACCACACATATGTCTATTGTGCGTGCTACATAGGCTCAAGTGTAAGACTGTCGCTCAAGTAATAATGTGACAAGTCGGGTATCGATCCTCAGGGAAATAGGACGAACGAAGTCGTAATGACGTTGGAAAAGATGAGGGTAACCTAGCTTTGAATCTAAAATAATGAAAAGGTGATTTGGAAAACGAAATAACTATAACTAGATGCAGATTTGAGAATAATTAACTAATGGAACTACGATCTAACCAAATGCAACTACGCTAAGTAAACAAAAAGTTGATGAAAATTGGTTTGTCGAGTTAAATATGAAATGAGAAAAATAAGTCAGGTTACAATCCCCCACACCCTAGTAGGCCTGTAAACGGGTCGGATTCGGACCGGATCAGGCCAATCCAAATCCGAATCCGTTTATGTTAAACGGATTCGGATCCGATCCGATTATCCGATTATCCAAATCCGAATCCGACTATCCGAATCCTTTAAGAATCCGTTAATCCGATCCGTTTATCCGATCCGATCTGATTATAATATTATAAATAACTATTATAAATTTCAAAATACAATATATATTATAAATAACTATTATAATATATATTTCAAAAAATATATTTAAATTACTATTATAATATAAATTACTATTATAAATAAATGCAATATATATTAATATAGGACTATTATAAATAACTATTAAAATATATATTTAAAATATTAATAAATTTCTAAATACAATATATATATTAATTAAAAATATTATATATATAGATATATATTAAACGGATCGGATTATTAACGGATCGGATCATATGAATCCAAATCCGCTCCATTTAATAAACGGGTAATCGGGTAATCGGATTTCAGGGGTGATCCAAATCCGTGTAAACGGATCGGATTCGGATTCGGATTCGGATAAAATCCGACCCGTTGACAGGCCTACACCCTAGTAATTCACTTCGTAGGATACTAGATTCGGAATTAGAATTTTAAATGAACTCAGTCTTTAGTACTCCCAAGAATTACATATATGAGGGATCATAGACCACATAGTAGGTAATCAAAGGACGAGTAAAGCATTATCAAATTAAAAAAATACGCGTGTCGCACTGTTAAGCATCCCGGTTACCTAGGGAAAACGAGATCAAAAGTCTTACGATGTTTGTACCAGTTACGCAACACGATTCATCTAAGATTTTAATTCAAAATTTTATTTCCATGTTGATGAATTACTCGGGTGGGGTTCATGCACCCCAACCATTAAAAACTTAGTCGGACATGTTGAATCTATTGAAAAACATAAAATTTAATATGCATGGATTCATAATCATGAAGAAAGCTAACTTAAAGATGGAAACAATGATTGGAATACCAGGAAATAACAAAAGCATGCAAAGAGAAATTAACTTAAAAGAATAGAGATGAAAGAAACAAACTTTTTAGAAGAAAACCTTGAATTAATGCTTAGAACTTGAATATTTGTTGAAGAAGCCAAAACCCTAAATTTCTTGGATGCAAGAACTCTCTAAAATAATAAAAACCTAGCTCTACAATGTCTGGTATCCAAAATAAGTCAATACATCACGTTATATTAGTCATCCTCCCATGCACAACTCTAATTTTTTAAATAAATAATTTTGACTTTTCAATCGACGAATCGGTTCGAATTCCTATGCTTTACTGGGGCGAACCGGTTCGCTTTTCCAGCATTGCCAGGACTTTGCAGTTGAAATTTTTTTCTAAGTCTTTTTCCATGATTTCTTCTGAACTTCCATCCTTCGTAACTTTTCACTTGGATCTCGGATTTGAGTACCGTTTCTTCCTATGCGCTCATGGGACCACGATCTTCAACTTCTTTATGGGGGTTTGTGTCCAGTTTTGAGCATCAAATTATGAAACTGCCCTTCAACTTTCCTTCTCTTTCTTTTAATTTTTCTTTCTTAACTTTGAGTTTCTCCTTTCTTCTCTTGAATGGATTTCCTGCAAAATGTATGAGAAATACACAAAACTAGATGCACTGCATTGAAAAGGTTAGTTGCACTAATGTGGAAGAAATCAATGGATTTTACACTGCACGAGGTGATAAAAACGTCTAAATATAAAAAAATTATTCCTAATCAAACCTCCCTAACTTAGAACTTTGATCGTCCCGAGCAATGTAAAAGAATCTAAGCATGGTTGAATATTTAACTAACAAGTGACGTAGATAGAATACCACTTTCACGGGCAAGCAATTGCATTTAGCGTATGCAACAAAACTTTAAAATCTAGGTTACCCTAGTAGGACGAGTTGTATCTCCTGAGGGTTTGTAGTGAATATACCCACAAAATTCATTGTTTACTCAAAGAAGTTCAAAATCCATAAAAATGGTATAACTTAAATTTTTTCGGAAAATAATCACCATAATTTCGTATTCGTGAGTCTAAATTTTTCGTGTGTGTGTGAAGCCAAAAATTAAACTTTAGATTTCCACTAAGTGGTCATTCCGTTACTTTCCAAAAATTCATTTTGATTCAAATGCTCACGAGGTGCTCTCACAAACGAATCCCTCAGAAGGTGGATATTTAGCTCACTATGCGTGATTTAAAGAGTAAATGTAATGGAATACAAATTCACGCACACAATTATGAAGGACAGACTATTTGAGGTGAAAGGATCTCATCAATGGGTTATGATTATTGGGAAACCGAAAAACTTTATCTCCAATTCACGCCATTCAATCTCTTATCTTGTCTTTTATGCCTTCTCTCTCCACGCGATAAACAATTTTGCAATTTTTACTTTGTTTGGACTTCACTTGAATAACTCAAAGCACTTCCCCAGCCACGATGAAAAAGGGGTTAGGAAGATAGAATTATTATTTTGGTAGATTCTATGAATGAAATATTTATCAAATAATGTGAAGACTTCCCCTTTTGCAGCTTCCTTGAACCATGGTATGCCTATGTCAACAAAAAGATAAAATCGGGGATGGAAATCTTCTTGTTAGACAACTACTCTTGGGCCAGAGACTGCCAGCATGAACTAAAATCCTTGTTAACCCTATCTCTTTAGCTGTTGCTTTTCTTTTTTCTAATATCAATGTAATCGAGACCTCCTTTGATAAGGTTCTCAATGTTGTTTTTCCAGAAAGTGAAAGAAAAAAGGATTTTGAGTATCTTGTTGTGCCTTAAATTAATTGTCTTGATTCTAATCAAACCCTTTATGATGATGACTTTGCATATGAATAATTCTAAATTGATCTTAATAAGGAGAATAACAAACAACATAATCATGTTCAAATTAATGAGGATGAAACTGCCATTATTATTCTCGGCTCTATTAGCCAATAACACGATATTAGGATAGGGATCGCCCTTAACGAGAATGAGCGCGCACAACTCGAGGAATTTTTGAAAGAATTCGTGGACGTCTTTGCATGGTCCTATGACGACATGCCCAACATCGATCCCAAAATAGATCAACATGAGATCCTAGCCTTCCCAGAATGTAAGCCGGACAAACAGAAGCTAAGGAAAATTTGCCCCGAATGGTCGCTCAAAGTCGAAGAGGAGGTGGTAAGAAAATGGAACGTATGCTTCATCCGCATGATCGAGTATCCCACACGGCAAACTAACATCTTCCTTATTCTGAAATTAGGAGGAAAGGTCTGCATGTGCATCGACTATCGAGATTTGAACAAAACAACCCCAAAGGATGATTACCCATTACCTAACATTGATATGATCGTGGACAACACAGCTAGCCACGCCCTTAAGTCTTTCGTCGATGGATACGCAGCTTACAATGGGATCAAGATGAACCATGACCATCAGGATAAAATTGCATTCATCACCTCATGGGGATCCATTTTCCACACTGTCATGCCATTTTTGGACTCAAGAACGTAGGGGCTACCTACCAAAGGGCTACCACAACCATCATGCACGATCTGATTCATAAGGAGGTTGAAGTCTAGGTAGACGACGTGATCATTAAGTCTAATACTCGAGAAGGTCCCATTCCCTCCCTTCAAAAGTTTTTTGAACGACTACGACAATACCAGATAGGGATAAACCCATAAAAATATGCTTTGGGTGCCATTAAAGGAAAAATCTTGGGATTCATGGTTAGTGAGAATGGAATCGAAGCAGACCCTTCCAGCTGAAAGCCATACTTAAAATGCCACCACTCCAAATGAAGAAGAAAGTTTGAGGGTTTCTAGGTAAGTTATAATATATCAGTCGGTTCATCATCCAACTGAATTCCATGTGAGCTCATCTTCAAACTCCTTCATAAAGATTCAACCAAAATATGGAATGAAACCTGCTGGGAAGCCTTTGACCAAATCAAGCACTACCTCACCCGACCTCTGGTATTTATGCCTTTGCAGCTAGGTCTACCCTTCACTTGTACCTAATCGTAACATGTACCGCAGCCAGAGCTATGCTAGCCCAATATATTGAAGAAACCCACAAAGAGAGGACCATCTACTATGCCAGTCAAAAATTATCCATGTAAGAAGTTAATTACAATGCCTTAAAAAAATCACGCGTCACCCTAGTCTAGGTCACTCAAAAGATGTGACACTACATGCTTACTTTCCCCATCAGACTTATATCTCGAATGGATACCATTAAATACCTTCTCAAGAAGCCTGCTCTGTTCAGCCAAATGGACCGATGGTTGATACTGCTAGATGAGTTTAATATCGTGTACATCACGTAGAAAGCCATAAAAGGGACAGCCATCTCTGATTACATTGTTGGTTACCCTATGGGTGAAACTGATGTTTGGGTCTCTTAATTCCCAGAGGAAGATATCCTTTACACCTATCAAGAAGACCTCAGGTGGCAAATGTTCTTTGATGGCGCGACCAACAAGAAATGATAGGACATTAGGACACTCCTGATTGCCCCTGATGGTTCTCACACTCCGATAGCCATCAAACTAAACTTCCCTTGCACCAACAACATGATCGAGTACGAGGCATGCACGGTGTAGACCCTTTTATATTTTAAATCAGACTTTGCTTTAAGGATGATGAAACACTTTCTCTTTTTTAAAAACTCTCTTACAAATTTTAAGTGCACCAAATAATGAAACAATTTTAACTTAACCAAAATTTGTATTGATTAATTCTAAACATGCATCTAGTGATTAAATCAAGTAAAGTGAGGAAAATAATGCTCAAAATGACGAATATACGAGGAACTCACAAAGGGAAAAAACCTCAGACGGCCCAAGCCAGACAACAACTATGAATGTGGATTTAAAAGGAACAAACACAAGTCTTACTCAACGACTCGATCCTGACGAGACTTGACGCTCTTCTGATCTTCAACCACTCCACTCACAGTGCCTGCGCGAAGGCTTCTGTGATACCTATCCATAGCAGTCGCCTCTATGAATGCCTCAGTGTCCATCGATATGGCTTGTGACATCTACAATATTGAACAAAACTCTTCCACTTCTTCATCGCAAAACCCAATGTTCAGTGTAGAACAAACTCCAATTGGTGCAACCAAACATCTCAATAGCATATGGGAATGAAAACTCTGATCTTTGAAACTCTACGGATGTTTTAAACTTAGAAAACTGTGTGCAAACAACATTCTGGATTGTAAACTATTTTTGAAGAATGCACACTTATGAAATTCTAATGGGAAGCATGCCTTAAATAAGTTCCTTGAGTCGACGGATCATTCAAGAGACTTTGGTCTATCGCTCGAATGATATGCACATGTCATTTGAATGACACGTCATCTCGATCGAATGACTGGTTAGGTCATTTGAGCGATGCAGGGAATTAGAATCCAAACCAAACACTACTCTAATCCGTCCTTATCAGAATAAAATGAGGTGTAAACCATTTAAAACATTTCTTTCATAAAATAACATCCTTAAACAACTTAAAATAAATTCTGAGTCCCATTATCATTACTAATTCATACCTGTGTGATCTCGAAATGCAATTAAACTTGAGGACGAAATATGCACCATAAACCGGCATGATAAATCTTTGAAGATTTTCGGCAACATTTTCAATAAACTTCAATACATCATAGTCTGTGCGGTATCGTCATAATAAAAATCCACCTATGACTCAAACGTGTTTTGTTCTGGGAATAAGTCTAATAAACATACAAGGGACTCAATTGGAAACTTTATCGTTACAATATCTCCCTTTGACTATTCCAGGACAAAACCACCAGGTGTCAGCATCTATCTAAATAGGTTTGACTAAATAAACCAATGAAACAAAATAAACAAATCTATTAATGTGAAATGCATAACAGAACCCTAGTAGCCACCCAGCAGTACCAAAAAAATTTCATTTTGAACTAGGGTACCGAAACAGAAAGCCTAAAAATTCCAAAGGGTCACTTGTACGAGACAGCCTTGTCGTTCAAACGACATAGGCTTCTCTCTTGAAGGCTTCGCGCAAGATCAATATCTCGATCGAACGAGAAATAACAATCTCCCAGTTCCAGTTATAAAAATTAATCAGTTTTGTCCAGCGAATTTTTTTTCAAAAAAACTAACTAGAAGTGATAGAAAACTACAAAATAGTAGAAAAAAAAATACAAAAGAATGTGAATTACATACTAAAATAGTAACGACGTGCTCAAACATGAACATAGAATGTATGGTCGTGAACTACAACAAATGAATCACAATTCCAACACATCGAAACGATCAAGAAACTCTAATTGATAGCTATAAATCATCAAACTTTACCTTAGCCACATGTGACATTTAAAGTGTGAGATTAATGAACTAAACAAACATCATGCACACAGATCCAAAATTTTGACGATTCTATAAACAATAACGTCATGACACGATTTTTCAACATCAGGATTCATTGTGCAAACCCGTCTAATTATCCATCCAAACTCCATCAAATATATATCATATTTTTCTTTTCGAATGAATATAAACTACTTTGGCCCATTTTTGGTATATGATTCTTTTTGTTTCCTTTAAATTTTCTTTGGGCTCTTTTAAACATTGGCTTTCATGACGAGTCAATTTTTCACTCTCACAGCCCTTTCCCGTGAACACTCATCATTTTTTTAATTTCATTCCTCACGGTAAATGATTCTTACATGTGCACCTCCTCCTTAAGTCTACTTACTCATAGATAAAAAAATTGAGATAATAATGTCTCATCAACCTCAAATATGCAAGAGAAGTCAACCATTCATATAAACTCGTGCATGTGTGCAAATATGGCATATAAACAAAGTCGTGTCAAAATGCATATCAACTTTGAAACAACCCCATAATACAATGGTTAAGATCATTCTAAGCATCAATAATTATGACCAAATGTCCTAGGCACATGGATAATGTAAGGAAGGGGGTACGAGCACACCAATATGACACATCAAACATGTAAACTCACGACACAAAAAAAAAAATCAAAAATATTTTTTTGTTTTTCTAAAAATATTTTTGACCCAAAAATAAAATCTTTTTGTATTTTTCTCAAAAATATTTAAAACCAATTTTTTTTTTGTATTTTTCAAATAAGATTCAATAACTGAAAAACATAATACAAAATGATACACATGTCATAACATTAGCAAGATATAAATAATGATGCAAAGACTAGTGTATGACAAACATAGACATGCAATTAACCATAAGAAGTAGCAAGTGCAGAATCATGTGCATGAATGTGAGAATCAACTAGCAAAGCATTTAGCATCTCCAAAACGGATTTCCTAACCCAGACCGATGTATACCTAACAAAAAGGGTTTTGGAAATCGACAGGACTCTACGTTTATACTTCCTAAGGTCTTATCTATGATCATATTATAAACTCCTAAAGGGACCTTTCCTACCACAATGCGAACATGTGAAAACTCGATGAGGAACATGACCTTTAGATTGACCTTTTCTAATACCCTCAGATGTGGTTGATTCTCTAAAACAAACTATGGTTTTGGCTTTGACATTTGAACCACTAGGATAAGATAAGCCTCTACCATCACTATTCACACTACTCGAGCCGATTAAATTATTTTGCAACATCAAATTTTTTTACTCAAGTAAAGAATTAGACTCATCACATTTTAGGGACTCCTTCTTTAGATTTTCAATTACGCTTAGAAGGTTACCTCGCTTCCCCTCAATCGGAGGAAACTTATCCCTAAGAGTCTTTTTACGTGCCAAAAAATCATTAATCAAAATATTTTCATCAATGGCACAAACCCTACAATTTTTCAAGTTCTCTAACTCTTTCTCTAAAACAAGGTCTCTATCATTATTCTCCTTTTTGGAAACTTTTAAAGATTCAATGTTTCCATATAAAGATCCAAACTTCTCACGAATGACATCTTTTTGAGTTTGAAACTTTTGCAAATATTCAATCATATTTTCTTCTTCCAAAATTTCAATCCATTTAGCAAACTTCAAATTCAAAAGACGTGATTCGTCAAAACTAAGAGACTACATCGAGAGAAAAATAAAAATAAACAAGAGAGATAAGAAATCATCCAAAAATCACAAAACAATGATCTACACAAACATTGAATGCAACCTACTCTGATACCAATTTGTAGGCCCCTTTATTTTTCAAATCAGACTTTTCTTTAAGGACGATGAAACACTTTATTTTTTTTGAATTAAAAATTTCAAATTTTATGTGCACCAACTTTTATCTTGATTAATCATAAACATGTATTTAGTTATTAAAGCAAGTAAAGTAAGGAAAATATTGCTGAAAACGCTGGATATACGAGGAAACCACAAAGGGAAAAACCTCAGACGAACCAAGCCAGAAAATCATTATGAATGTGTATTTACAACGAACAGACACAAGTCTTACTCAACAACTCAATCCCCACGAGACTTGACACTCTAATGATATTCAACCACTCCTCCCATAGTGCCCACGCGAATCCTTCCATGATACCTGTCCACAGCAATCGCCTCTACGAATGCCTCAGTGTCCACCGATATGGCTTGTAACGTCTACGATTTTGAACAAAACTCTTTCACTTCTTCATTGCAAAACCCAATGTTCAATTTAGAACAAACTCCAATTAGTGCAACCAAAGATCAGAATAGCATATGTGAATGAAAACTCGGATATTTTAAACTCTAAGGATGTTTTAAACTTGGAAAACCTTAGAAAACTGTGTGCGAACAACGTTCTGGATTGTCAACTGCTTTTGCAGATTGCACACTTACGAAATTCTAATGGTAAACACGCCTAAAATAATTTCTTTGAGTCGATGGATCGTTCAATAGACTTTTGTGTTTCGATCGAACGAGATGCACGTGTCGTTCGAATGACACATCATCTCTCTTGAATTAGAGTCCAAACCAAACACTATTCTAATCAGTCCTTATCAGGATAAAACGAGGTGTAAACCGTTTCAAACACTTTAAAAACATTTTAAAAACATTTTTTTAATGAAATAACATCCTTAAACAACTTAAATTAAATTTTGAGTCTCATTAACATTACGCATTCATACATGTGTGATCTCAGAACACAATTAAACTTGAAGACAAAATATGCACCATAAACCGGTATGATAAATCTTTGAAGTTTTTTCATAACGTCTTTAATAAACTTCAATACCTCATAATATGTGTGGGATCGTGACCATAAAAATCTACCTATGACTCAAACGTGTTTTGTTCCGGGGATAAATCAAATAAACATACAAGGGACTCAATTATAATTTTTTTCCTTACACACTGTAGGCCTCAAGACCGCCCTTCGGAAAGGTATCAAGAACATAGATGTCTACCCGGACTCTGCCTTCATCATCGGCCAAGTCCTTAGAAGATGGAAAACCTCTTACCCTTCCACGCCCACCTAGAAAAGATGGCCTCCCAGTTCTAAGATATCATATTCCATTACCTACCTCGTGCAATGAAAAACTTAGTCGATTCCCTTACTACCCTGGCCTCCATAGTTGACATGCCCGAGGGAATAACGACGGTCCCTTTCCTAGTCCAAAATAAATTTATGTCAACCCACTGCTACGACATTGAGCTCATCACTGAGGAAGATTTTGATATGGTCTAGTTATGGTAATATGACATTTAACACCTCCTAAAATACGATATATATCCCCAAGATGCCAATAAGAAAGATCGTGCGACCCTTTGCAAACTGGTTGCCCAGTATATCATCTGCTACAATGCAATGTTCAAGCGAAACTTTGATGGAACCCATCTTCTTTGCATTACAGGGGATGATATTGAAGAAATGATGAAAATTCATAGTGGAGAATACGGACCCCACATGAATAGTCATATACTCGCCAAGAAGATCATCCGTCAAGGATAATATTAGGCCACTATGGTTCAGGACTACACAACCTATGTTTGAAGACGCCTCAAATGCTAACATTTTTCCAACCTACAACACTTGCCTCCTCGAGAGATATATAACATGACTTATCCATGGTCGTTCTCCACCTAGCGCATTGACATCATTGGAAGGTCATACCTAAAATGTCAAACGAGCACGAGTTCATCTTAGTCACCATTGATTACTTCATCAAATGGGTCAAATTCGAGTCATATGCAATGTTGAATGGAAAGAAAGTGGCCAAGTTTATCACAAAGAACATCATATGCCAATACGGGGTCCCCCATGAGCTTATATCAGATAATGGGTTACACTTCGAGGCCGAGGTCTCAAAACTGGTCGACGAGTACGAAATTCAGAGACATAAATCTTCTCCCTAACGCCCCCAAACTAATGGTGTTTTAAAATCCTCCAACAAAATACTTAAAGCCATCATCAACAAAATGACTGAGATTTGCAGAGATTGGGTCGACCGGATCCCTTACGCCCTCTAGGGCTACCTCACTTCAGTCAGAACATCCACTGGGGCTACCCCTTTTTTAATGGTATACACATGGAAGTAATCATGCTCATTAAACTAGAAAAACCTTGATTACATGTCATTTTCGAAACTAGAGTTAGAAAAAAAGACTGGCATTAGAGCCGTTTTGACGAACTATCACTCTTGGATGAAAGGAAACTGAAGGCTCTATACCACATTGATTAGGCATAAATTCTTCCTAATTTATCCCTTAATTTGGGTACTTTTAGCACCTCGAACAACGTAATCAATTTGACTTTATCTCATAATCTTGCTACTTACTAATCCGAATGAGTACACCGAGTTTAGGGTATTTCGTAGTGATTTTACAGGTATTTGATGTCAAGAAACGGAAGAAGGAAACCGAAAGAATCAAGAAAGACAAGAAGGAAAGTCAAAAGGATAAAAGTGTAATTTCCACCCAGAATTCGGACGAGGTACCTAAAGAGAAGTTGAAGATATCACACTCATGAGCACATAGGAAGAAACGAAACCTCAATTGGAGTCCCGAAACAAAAGATATGAGTAGTCAAAGTTGAGCAAAAAGTTAAACAAGCAGACCGGTCCGCCCCTACCCGGGACCGGTTCGCTTTGCAAAACTCCAGAAGACCTCGGATCGAAAGAAAATCGAAGAAGGGGGAAAAATAAAAGAACCGGTCTTCCCCGGACCGGTCCGCCTGGAAATAAAATGAACCGATCCGCATGGGAGGAAGACCGATCTGCCTAAGGCCCGGACCGGTCCGGCTATCGAGATTCTCAAATCTTATCTTCTCCGAAAAAGAATCCTAGAGCAGTTGAAACTCTTGAATTGTTGTAGGGTATAAAAACCCATTTTATTATTATTTTTTGGATGGAGAATTTTAGTTAATTTTCCATTCTTTTCCAGAAACCCTAGTTTAGATACAATTTAAAGTTTAAATCCAAAATTTGAAGATTATTCAGAATTCGGTGTTCTCAATTGCTGCTGCTAGTGCTTTGGTGATATTTGTGAGTTTTTCTTCATTCCAATTCTATTTTACATCAATACATAAGTTTTCTTAGATTAATCATGGTTTTCTGTACATCAAACACAGTTTTCATTACTTTCACCATGCTAGGCTTGATTTCTAAGGCCGGGATACATGAACCCAGCCTGATGTGTTAATTTCATGTGTATAAAATTAATCCTCTAAATTTAGTGATTGATTACGACCGTATTGCGTAGGAGCACAATAATTGTAGATCTTTATATCTCGTTTGCCTTTGGGTATCCGGGATGATTTAGAATGCAATTCGAGTGTCACTATCGCGATACCTATTTACTCGTCCTCGGATTAAGTATGACGCGAGCTTGAACCTCGTATACTTAATGCTTGGGAGTACTAAATTTCGGGTCAAATTAATCAGGTAAATTTACGATTAGAATTATAACTGCAATACACTAGGGTTAGGGGATTGTATTCCCGTCCTGATTTTCTCATCAAATAGTTTAAAGATTCAAATCATCTTTCTTCAGTATTTAGTTAGTTTAGTATAATTTCACCTTTTCATAATTCCATAATTGCATTTAGTTTAATCATTCCCAAAACCAAATCATTTTCTCTTTTTTTTTCTTTTTAGAGTCAAAGATATGATTCCTTCTTCTTTTCCCGTCGTCACAACTCTGTTGTCCTTTTTCCCTGAGGATCGATACCCGACTTATCGAATTATTACTTGAGTGACAGACTTGCACTTGATCCTAGAGAGTACGAAGTTCTAAGACACATTCTGAGTCGCGTCAAGTTTTTGGCACCGTTGCCGGGGAATTAGGTAGACTTAGGATTAGATTGAGTTAATCTAAAACTTTGACAAAAAATTTCCAAAAATCCAAAAACATAAAAAAAATTCAAAAATCACAAAAAGATTAACCATCATCTCTCATAGCCCATTATGCAAAATTCTAAACTCACTCCCACACCCCATAATACTCCAACCAGCATTCGCAAAAATCCAATCGTTGAGTACAACCCCGATAGTCCCCACACTGCTAACGCCCCATAGTTTTGGATCCCACCTCCCACACCGTCACACTCAATATCCAATAATACTCCATTTTCCTTCTTAGGACACACCTCCGAACACACTTAGAGCACACCAAGTGAGAGCACCGAGTATTTAACTGAGAGAGAGATGTCGTAGCACAGTAGTGCAGCCGTCGGTGAGGAAGAGCCCCCATACCGCCCGCTAAGAGAATTCTTATATCCCGAGCGCATTGTCACTCTGGGATGCATTATACTCCCGTATAACACCGGGCAATTCCGTTTCAAAAAAAAGGATGATACAGATGTTACCACATTATCATGGTGTGGATTCTGAAAAGCCATACTTTCACATTAGGGAATTTGAGGATGTGTGCGGTACTCTCAATGATCAAACTTGCACACAAGAGGTGATCCACCTCAAACTCTTCCCTTTCTCACTCAAAGATAAATCTAAGACCGGGCTATGGTCTTTACCTCCAAGATCGATTCCATTTTGGAACGAGTTGCAATCGAGATTTCTCAAGAAATTCTTCCTAACACATCGAACAATATCCATGAAGGCTCAAATTCAAGCGTTCAGACAATGTGAAAATGAGCCATTTCATCGATGTTATGAACGTTTCAATGAGTTAATTACTTCATGCCCCCATTATGGATTTGATTCAGTGAAAATCATCTCTTTTCTCTATAATGGGCTGACTCTAAACTCCAAGCAACTTGTTGAAACCATGGGAAGTCGTCCGTTTGTCGATTTAGATGCCCACGATGCTGAGCTTCACCTGAGGTATGTCGCTGAGACTACCCAATCCTGGGATACTTCTGATCCTAAATCTCAAGATCGAAATCTTCAAGTGACCACCACTCCATCGGTGTTCGGCCTATTTCACGTAGATAAGAATTCTATGACGGACAGTTGATTGGATACCCTTGAGAAAGGATTTCGAGACCTATGCGAGATATATGGAAAAGGACCATCTGGATCCATACCAAACCCCTTCGAGAAGGTGTGTGCGATTTGTGAGGTGGGTCATTTAACTGAGGAATGCCCGACTATAGCCGCCTACAAAGTAATGCTTCAGGAGCAAGTTAATGGTATAGGAGGATTTAAGGGTAATTTCAGTGCACCGCACGGGAATTCATACAACCCTTCATGGAAAAACCATCCTGGTTTTAGCTATGGGCAACAACATGCCTCAATGAACCCTACTTCACATGTTGCCCCTCCTCTACCACAACACTTTCAACAAGCTCCACACATGCAAGGACATATGCAAGCACCACCACCTCAAGGATCTTATATCTCGTCACCGCGGTGAACTCCTAAGGATACCATGAATCAATTCATCGCAAGCCAGATCACAACCAATGTCAAATATGATCGTTTTATTGGCGACATAAATACAAGTCTGTCAAAGATACAATCCTCGTTGAGTGTCCAAGAGAAGGGCAAGTTTCCTGCCCAAGGCCAAAGACCACCCCAAGGTCAAACTAGTGTTAGCTCCACCTCTACTGAACATCAGGATCAATGTCAAGATGTGACCACTCTTCGTAGTGGGAGAGTGGTTGATTTATCACCTCCCCCACACGACACAATGAAAGACAAGGAGATTTTTCCCGACACAAAAGAGGCAGAAGATGTCCCCTTGAATGAGAGTGACAAAGAAGACGTTAGTGAGCCAGATGTAGTAGTGAAACCACCCTCCGCGGCACCGTTTCCTCAAAGGTTGATTCCCTCCCATAAAGGAAACCCACGTGAGGACGTGCCAGAAGTGATAAAGCAAGTAAAGCTGAATTTACCTTTCCTCGATGCCATTAAGCAAATTTTAGCTTATGCAAAAGTCATCAAAGACTTGTTGACGATAAAGAGAAAGATGAAGGTAAAGAAGAATGTCTTTCTAGCACAAAACATGAGATCCATTCTACTAAATGATCTCCCGCCTAAATTCAAAGATCCCGGTGCACCCACCATTTCCTGCATCATTGGAGAAAACGAAATCGAAAAAGCCTTACTTGACTTAGGAGCAAGTGTCAATATACTCCCTTACTCCATATATAGGAAACTTTATTTGGGAGACCTCAAGCCCACAAAGGTCACTCTCCAATTAGTAGATCGAATCATGAAGATCCCAAGAGGCATAGTCGAGGACGTGATCATCCAAGTTGACACTTTCTACTTCCCGGTAGACTTTGTCATTTGGGACACGGAGCCCTCATTCAACTCGAGCAACCATGTTCCCATCATCCTTGGGCACCCATTCTTATCTACGGCTAATGCAATCATCAATACTTGGAATCGGCGAATGCAACTCACCTTTGGGAACATGACCTTAGAGACCCACATCTTGCACATAGCCCAATATACGGGGGAAGAAGATGATCTTCACGTGGTGAGCTTTATAGATGAGATAGTAGAGGAGTACTTTGAGGAGAATTACTATGGCGGCGCCTTAGGGTCCTGTTTAGCGGTGAGACACGAGAGTGAGGGGACGTACATCGACTTTGAGAGGGAGGTTGAGGAGTTGAGGGACTTACTCGACGAGAGAGCATCGGACGAGGATGCGAGAGATGTTAGTTGGGTTTCTAGATTCGAGGAGTTACCTCCGAGGGATACACGCATGGTTCCCTCCGACGAAAAATTTTCAACCCTTGAATTAAAGAAACTCCCCTCCCGTATTAAATATGCATACCTAGGAGAGGATGAGACATTTCCTGTTGTTGTCTCCTCTAGCCTAGACGAAGAGTAGGAGGTAAAATTGTTAAAAATTATGAGGAAGCACCAAAGTGCTTTTGTTTGGTGCATTGATGATTTGAAGTGGATAAGTACTTTGATTTGCACTCACAAGATCCATCTCGAAGAGTATGTCAATCCCTCTAGAGAAATGCAAAGAAGACTAAATCCCAACATGAAAGAAGTTATGAGAACCGACATTATCTAGTTATTGGATGTCGGGATTATCTACTCAATCTTGGATAGTAAGTGGCAAAGCCCTATTCAAGTCGTCCCGAAGAAGTCGGGTATGAAAGTGATTGAGAATGCCGAGGGAGAGCTAGTTCCCCAACGTACCACTACCGGGTGGCGCATTTTCATTGGTTATCGGAAACTCAATGCAGGAACTAGGAAAGACCATTTCCCCTTGCCATTTATTGATCAAATTCTTGAGAGAGTACCTACATGCAAAGAAAGATGGGGGCCATTATAGAAATACCTACTTGCAAAGAAAGATGCCAAGCTGCGCCTTATAAAGTCGATCCTACTCCTATAAGAGTTCGATCTCTCCATCAAAGATAAGAAAGGAGTAGAAAACATTATTGCCGGCCACTTATCATGGCTTTCGTCTGACGTACCTAGTGATCCCGTACCCATAGATGAATAATTTCCAGATGAGCAACTTTTTTCTACCTCTTCTTTGCCCTGGTTTGCGGGTATAGTGAATTACCTTGTCACGGGAGTCGTCCCTCCCGATTGGACATCGCAAGATAAGAAGAGGCTTATTACTTGGTCGCGCATGTTCTTTTATGATGATCCCTTCCTTTTTAAATATTACACTGACCAAATCATCCAACAATGTGTATCGGATAACGAGATCTCGAAAGTCATCTAGTTTTTTCATTAGAAAGCTTGTGGAGGCCACTTTTCGAAGAAAAAGACGGTCGCAACATTAGACCGACTTATCACCCGCAAACGAATGGGCAGGCCGAACTAGCGAATCGAGAAATCAAGAACATTCTTGAAAAGACCATCAATCCTACCCGGAAAGACTGGTCACTTAGATTGAACGATTCGCTATGGGCCTATCGTACCGCATATAAAAATCAACTCGGCATGTCCCCGTTCTGATTTTTGTATGGGAAACCTTGCCATCTTCCCGTGGAGATAGAACAAAAGGCGAATTGGGCGTTTAAGCAATTGAATTATGCCATGGATAAGGCCGGTGAAGCTCGCAAGCTTCAATTAAATGAGTTAGAAGAACTACTCAACGATGCATATGAGAATGCTAAAATTTCCAAAGAAAGGATGAAACTCGCTCACGATAACATCATTCTACGCAAAGATTTTCTTCCCGGGCTAAAAGTTCTTCTCTATAACTCTCGGCTTCATCTCTTTCCGGGCAAGTTGCGGTCACCATGGTGTGGCCCGTTCATTATGAACAATGTTTTCCCTCACGTATTTGTCAAATTAGACGATTTAAAAGGGGGAAATACATTCAAAGTGAATGGACAACGCCTAAAGCCATATTTAGAGGTGTGTGTGGAAGAAGTCGACACCAACTGGTTGTTGGACCCCGTTTACGGGGTAGAGTGAGCTAATACAGCGAGGTCGTCACACCCCCAACGCGTATGGGGTGAGAGTCGTGTATGTAGTGAGAGTCGTGTGTGTAGTAAGCGACGATAGGACTAGGTTTCATTCGGGAAAAGCATTCGCGTGTTTTGGGAATATTGCATCCAATTGCGTTGGTCCTTGGTTTCGACAGTTTTTGACCAAAATTTTACTGGAGTATGTTGCGAAAGTGAAAAGTTTCGAAAAAGAGAGATCGAAACCAAGTTAGGAGGAAAATCCAGCCCAAAAACCCTGGGCCGGACATGTTCCTTTATTTTAAGGCGGACCGGTCTGCTACTCAGATTTGCCTGAATTTTAAAGGACCGGACAGGTCCGCCCCTACCCCAGACCGGTCCTCCTTCTGTAGATCTATTTTTAACCCTTCCCAAGGTTCACCCCCTTCTCCCCAATCCCCTTCATTCCTTCCAATTCGTCTTCCCAACTCCCAATCCTACCCTTTCCCTCCCAAATTCACTCCCTTTTCCCTCCAAATCCTTTCCATCCAATTCAAACCCCTACACTCACCCCTTCACCTATAAATAAACACCCATAACCCTCCCTTCCATCCAAACCTTCAAACAAACTCCTCTCTTCTTCCTCCCTAATTTTCCAAGAATAAATCCCTCTTGTTTCCATGGCTCAACGTGTTGCCCCCACCAAGTATGACTCCACCGACATCCACCCCTCTGGTCATGGCAAGTTTCGCTCTCGCCAAGAGGAGCGATGGTGCCATCGATTCTTCAATTTGGATCACAAACTCCATATGGAGCGCGCTATCAAATGGATCGGGCTGCCTAACTCCATCACTGCCCTATTCATGGCTTGGGCCTGGTGCCGATTCCTCAACGAACCCTATGAAGCAGTTTCGGCAACCGAAGTCCGATCCTTTTATGGCACCCTAGTTCGGACGGGCCAATTCGAGGCCCAAGCTTACGTGGATGGGAATGTCATCCCATTTTCTTTGGCTCTTCTCATGGCCAAGTGGCCGAGTACAATGTTCCGGACGTTTAAGAATTCACCTATGCACGAAACTTCCCCCCGATTGCCAAGGAAGTTATCATGGCCTGCATTGCACCGAATGTGGCTTGGACGGGGCAAACCGTCACCATTGGATGCCTTAACAAGAAGGCGCACCTAACTTTTCAGATTGTGTGCGGCAACATATTGCAAACATCCAACGATTCATCCATGCGGCCCCGGCGAGACACTTTAACCTATCACCTCTTTGACCCACACACTTCCATCCCCTTGGCCCGCACTTTATATGCCGATATCATCAACGTGTCCTTGGATGAGAAGGGTACTACCCCACTTCTCTATGCCCGTTTGATCACTTCTATCCTCAAGGATGTTGTCATAGCGGCGTCGCTCGATCATACTCGCATTCCCGGTCCTTTTGGACAAGGGACCCACACTAAGAGCGCCAAACAGCTAACTTTCCTACGGGCACGGCGAGGAGATGATAGTGAAGAAGAGACTGCCTCGAGCGAGAGGGACGAGGAAAAAGAGGCATCCGGTGTGGATGTCGAAATGGGGGATGTCGGTCCGGATGAAGATTCAGCGGACGAGGAGGATGAACCAGATTTTAAGTGGGCGGGAAGCGACCTCACCAACCGAATGGCGGCACTTGAGGCGAACTTTGGCAACTTTTTGACCGATTACCGCCGCGATACGAGCTTAATACTACGCTTCCAAGTGGACATATTTCGACGCCAAGGGGATCCTAATGAGCCAGTACCATCCTACTACTATGATCCCTATGGCCCCGATGCGCCCGGTTCTTCCCAACCCCCACCCTAGTGAAGCTTGATGTGGTTATGCAGATTTTCTTTCTTTTTACCTGTTCACATGTTTGTATGCTTTTCCTTGTAATTGTACCACAGTCTTGTTTGTTATAAAATCTGCATTTTTCTCCATTTGTTTGTTTTATTTATCGCACTTATTATTTTGCCTTATTTAGATTTTAGTCCTTTTTGCTTGAGGACAATGGAAAAGTCTAAGTTAGGGGGGGTCACAAGTGCGTATTTCTAAAACTTCACAAATTTTCAAAAATGCCCAGAAATTTCCAAAAAAAAAATCATAAAATTTTGAAATATCCAAAAATATTTTTGTTCAAAATAAATAAAATTGGAATTTAAATTTTTCAAAAATATCATTAAAAGTCGATTTAAAGTCTCAAGTTGGAAAAATTCATCATACACAAAGCCGAAATTGACTAAAGATTGAAATTGAGCGAAAATTGATGACTTAACGAATAAGTGTGGAGATTAACAAATCCGGTGAGATTCGAGCCTATCACTTTTTGCGAGTTTTTAAATCAATCTGTCTTAATTGTTAACTCCAAGTTATTTAGAGAACCTAAAAAGTCATCAAGGATCTCAATCCTTTCATTTTGATCTGTTATGAAAAACGTGTGTAATATTGCTTTGAAAAACGTGTCAAAATTGATCTATAAACTTAAATTCATCTTGAAACGCATATGGTAACACAATTGGCGTTTTGGACAATGAATTAGGCCCTCGTTTGTCACCCAAAAAATTTGGGCCCGAAAAAGATGTGAAAAATCACCCCTTTTGCAACCCAAATTGAGCCGGATAAATTTTTCCTTTTGTTTGACAACCCAAAAAACCCAAATATACCGAAATTGTGAAAAATTGAAAAATTCAGAATTTAAGTCCGGCAAGTGCATAAAAATGGGCAAGAAAAAATAGATATGCTCAACAAAAGTAGAAAGAAAAGAAAAGAAGTGAAAAACAGAAAAAATAGAGAAAAAGAAGAGAAAAATGAGCAATAGCCCGGAAAAAGCACAAATGGATATCATAAATGATTTTTCCAATTCCAAACCTTTCCTACCATTTTCATTTTACCCCATATACTTTAAAACCCAAAAAAGTCCTAACGGAGTCTAAATTGCAAAATTGGTTACCGCGTGGAGAGCTAATACACCAAAAGATAATAAAAGAGATTGAAAGCGCGAAAAAGAGGTAATGTTCCCGTTTTTAAAACCGTAATCCGTTGATGACATCCTATCACTATGAAATTTCTGTCTTTCTACTTGTATGCGTGACTTTGCTTCCATTACATTTACAGTCTATATCACGCATATCGAGAGAATAACCACAATTCGAGTGATTCCTTTGAGAGAGCATTCCGTGAGAATTTGAAATCAAAACAAATTTTTTGATAAGTAACGTAATGATCAATCAGTGAAAATTGGTGGTTATATTTCCGACTTCACACACACACACTACAGTTTCAGACTTGTAAATATGACTTGATGATGATTATTTTCTGGAAAAGTTTGAATTGTACAATTTTTTTGTATTTTGAATTTTCTTTGAGTCGAATTTTGTGGGTATATTCTCTGTAAACCCTCATGAGACACAACTCGTCCTACTAGGGTAACCTAGGGGTTTAAAGGCTTGTTAAATGACCTAAATGCAATCGCTTGCCCGCGAAAATGGTATTCTATCCCAATAAAATGTTTTTCAAGAATTGAGCCTTGCTAGGATTATTTTACATTGCTCGGGACGCGCAATGTTCTAAGTTAGGGGGGTTTGATTAGGCATAAATTCTTCCTAATTTATCCCTTAATTTGGGTACTTTTAGCACCTCGAACAAAGTAATCAATTTGACTTTATCTCATAATCTTGCTGCTGACTAATCCTAATGAGTACACCAAGTTTCTGGTATTTCATAATGATTTTATAGGTATTTGATGTCAAGAAACGGAAGAAGGAAACCGGAATAATCAAGAAAGACAAGAAGGAAAGCCAAAAGGACAAAAGTGTAATTTCCACCTAGAATTTGGATGAGGTACCTAAAGAGAAGTTGAAGATATCACACTCAAGAGCACATAGGAAGAAACGACACCTCAATCGGAGTCCCAGAACAAAAGATATGAGCAGTCAAAGTTGAGTAAAAAGTCAACAGGCAGACCGGTCCGCCCCTACCCTGTACCGGTCCGCTTCGCAAAACTCTAGAAGACCCCGGATCGAAAGAAAACCAAAGAAGGGTGAAAAATAAAAGAACCGATCCTCCCCGGATCGGTCCGCCTGGAAATAAAAAGAACCGATCCGCATGGGAGGCAGACCGGTCTGCCTAAGGCCTAAATCGATCCGGCTATCGAAATTCTCAAATCTTATCTTCTCTAAAAAAGATTCCTAGTGCAGCTGAAACTCTTGAAATGTTGTAGGGTATAAAAAACCATTTTATTATTATTATTTGGAGGGAGAATTTTAGTTAATTTTCCATTCTTTTTCAGAAACCCTAGTTTAGATACAATTTATAGTTTTAATTCCAAAATTTGAAGATTATTCAGAATTCTGTGTTCTCAATTGCTGCTGCTACTGCTTTGGTGATATTAGTGAGTTATTTCTTCAGTCCAATTCTGTTTTACATCAATTGATAAGTTTTCTTAGATTAATCATGGTTTTTTGTACATCAAACACTATTTTCATTACTTTCAGCATGCTAGGCTAGATTTTCTAAGGCCGGGATACATGAACCCAGCCTGATGTGTTAATTGCATGTGTATAAAATTAATCCTCAGAATTTAGTGATTGAATATGACCGTATTGAATAGGAACACAAAAATTGTAGATCTTTATATCTCGTTTGCCTCTGGGTAACCGGGATGATTTAGAATGCAATTCGAGTGTCATTATCGCGATATCGATTTACTCATCCTCAAATTAAGTATGACGCGAGCTTGAACCTCGTATACGTAATGCTTGGGAGTAGTAAATTATGGGTCAAATTAATCAGTTAAATTTGTGATTAGTATTATAACTTCAATACACTAGGGTTGGAGGATTGTATTCCGGTCCTGATTTTGTCATCACATAGTTTAAAGTTTCAAATCATCTTTCTTCAGTATTTTAGGTAGTTTAGTATAATTGCACCTTTTCATAATTCCATAATTGCATTTAGTTTAATCATTCCCAAAACCAAACCATTTTCCCTTTTTTTTTTCTTTTTAGAGTCAAAGATAGGATTTCTTCTTCTTTTCCCATCGTCACAACTCTGTTGTCCTTTTTCCCTTAGGATCGATACCCGACTTATCGGATTATTACTTGAGCGTCAGGCTTGCACTTAATCCTAGAGAGTACTCACTTATGAGACACATTCTGAGTCGCGTCACACATACAAGGGTACCATCATCTAATAGAACAATCATTTAACCAAAGAGTCAAGGATCGTAGTATCCAGGATGGTGACCTTTCCCTCAAATAGATCACAGAACCCGTATAGGACCCTAGAGGGAAATTCAAGCCAAATTGGAGCGACCCCTATATAGTAAAAAAGATTTTGTCAGGCGTCGCCGCTATGGTCACAAACCTCGACGGAGAAGAAATGGCACTTCTAGTCAACCTGGATTGTCTTAAAAAGCTCTACCCTTAGTCCAAAATCTTGAAGTGTTATGACTCTTGTCATCCCCCTTCTATTCTATAAAAAAAATCTTCAATTCCCTCTACCATAAATACACGGGGCCCGATCCTCTAAAAAAGCTATTGTTTTCAAAAATGAAACTCATGAAAATTTTCAAAATCCCTATAGGTACGTAGGCAGCTTATATGACATACAAGGGCATGGTCTCCTTTTTTCACATATGATATTATTTTCTAAACCCCGGCAACGGTGGTCCATTTTATCATTTTCATGAACAAAATGATTATGTATGCCTTAGTGATTAAAATAGATAATTAAAAAAATATTATCAGAGGCACAACAAATATAACCAAAATTATTTTTATTTCAAACAAGGAAAACAACATTATTACATGAAATATTGGCGAGGGGAGTTGAAGAGACCTCCCACCTTCCACTTACTAAACCTTATCAAAGATACACCAAATTGAAATAAAATACTAGGGAAACACACAAATTCTCCCCATATTTACAAAATCTTCTTATCCCCAACCCCATAAGTTCTATCCAAAACTACCAGAAGATCTGGACTCATCATCATTTCCTTCTCCTGGAGGACCCTAAGACTCCCCCTCTTAGTTAACATTATGAATATGCTCCATGGAGCGGTATGCCTTAACAAGCATAGAAAAAACACTATCCTTCCTTCCATGGTGTCAAAAGAAACAAAACACCTCTGACCAGTCTCTTCCTCTAGGATCTTCTCCACCACTCGTTTCCAAAACCACTTTAAGTAGTCCCCAGACACATGCTAACCCCTCATCAAAGATTGAGAAGGATGGGATGATGATCGAAGACTTTCCCATAAAGAACCTAACATCACGCGCCAAGATTCAGTCAGGTCCTCCACTTGTAAGAAGCCTTGGGTGCGAGGAGGCACTATTTGTTCCCACCCAACTTGGTGCAGAAGTCGCCAAGCGAAATAAAAGGAATTATGTCGCAGGTTAACCAACCGTGCGTACCGATACTCCCCAAGTTATAAAACGGGTTGTAATCCCCCACACCATGGCACCGACCAACGGAAAAATCGAGATCCACACTCCATGAAAGAGGCAACCCAGTTCCCTACCAATGGGCCAAAATTGAAGAAATTAGGCACACCCATTAAGGGTTACTCAGGAGGAACTGCCAGGAAAAAATTCTCAGCAAGCTACATGAACAACATCATCAGGCTTCCCCTCAGAAAAGCGGAGGGACCTTCTCTCCAAGCATCCAGGCCACTAAGGTGCTCAGACAGTATCACTGCCACAGGAATTCGACGGTAATACATCCGCGCTATTATCGTCGCCACTTGGGAATCCACCATTAATTCCCCCATCACCAGCAGAAGCCTTGTAATTAGGCCTAATGAAATAGTTCCTATAAAGCCCACATCATCAAAATCCTTCAAGCGCACCTAGTGCAATAAATCGGTAAAGAAATCATCCATCTAGTAACCAAGGAGCGAGCTGGCGAAGTGGAATTACAGAGCAACTCCGCCAACAACGCCTGGGGAGAATAAGAAAATTCAGGCAAAGTTTTCGCCACACTAAAAATGATCCCCCACATGATCGAAAATTCCTCATAAGTGGGACATACCTCGTCTAGGATGAAAAGGAAGACATGGTCATCAAGGTAGCAGAACTGGTCGCCGCCACTAGCATATTCCAATAAATATCTCGATTACGCCATAGGGGGGCTCTTCGCAGGTTGAAAGCCTCGTAGTCTACATTGTATAAACAAATGACCTCTAGACCTTCGATGTAGAAGGAAAATTCTGAATAAACTAGAAAGGCCATTTGGGAATATTAAAGTAAGACACAAGAAGGAGAAAGTGAGTAATGGATGGAAGAAACACATGCCTCACCTCCCCTTTCATACACAAAAAGACTTGGAAAATGGACAAAGGATCTACAATCCGAAATTAGTTCCAGTCCCTCAAAGTACTCTAACGTGTGGGAGAGTGCAATCAAAACCTTAGAGCAATTTGACTTGACCGATATGCTGATAGGCATGACAAGGGGTATACCGATCGGCAAACCCCTTATTTTGGAAGATTCCATCTTTCCTCTTTTTTCAAGATCAAAATTCCATCAAGAAATCCTTTTTCTAACACTCCTCCGGGTTTATTTCCTTTGAATTTTCATTTTTCATTTTTTATCTTCCCGAGCACATCTTTTCTATGAGTTAAAATTTTACTCCCCTTTTTTATAAAAATAAGTAAGAATTTGTGTCCTTCATTTTCATCCTTATCTCTATCCTTGCATAAAATGAATAGTCTCGCCAGAAAATTAAAGATCATTTAGATTAGTCTACTAAATCAAGATAATCCAACAAAATATGCATATTTTTTTGCCTTTTTTGAGTCTCCTTTCAGGTGTAGCGCCTCTACATCAAGCACACAATATGGTCAACACCAAGAACCCCCCCCCCCCCCAGTTAATGATGGATCTGTAAGAAAATCCCAAAGGTAAAGAATCGAAATTGGATGTCACATTATACGACTCACTACCCTCTCTCCTAGGTATCAGACGTACCCGAACTCGTGCACCAACCGCCTTATCATCTTCACCAGTATGCCCATAACCCCTGTGTCCCGCGGATTCGTCCCCGAGGGAAAGAAGGTCACCTGTAATCCCCAATAGAGAATTAATATCTAGTCAAGAGTTTCTCCTGTAAAGAAGAAATGTAGATAGATCCCCAAAAAGGATCCTACCTACATCCCCCATTGCCGTCTACACCGCCTCCAGAGTCACCCTCACCGTGCGATCCATCACTATCTGAAAACCCTCACAGTTAATACCCAGTAGGTGTTAAACACCATACCGATCATCACCTGCATGTTTCGCTTCCCCAGGAAGCTCAAAATTCCATGTCATTGCCAAAAGGTAACCCCTCCAGGCTGCCTATCGGCACCCCTCTAAAAATTTTGTGCAAAAAAGCCTAAAAAGTCCTAAAAATACCAGAAAAATAGTGGAACATTTCTTCATTGAGAAAACCATTGCACGAAGAGTAAACCCCTTATAAGCCCTTAAGATACCCAAATCGGGTTAATTTTCCACCCTAAACCCAACATTGGTGTCAACATCCAAGTCTCCCATAATTCCCCTGTGAAATCTCAAGGAGAATATTTCCCCGGTGGAATCTCGAGTCTACACTTTCCCAGCGGAATAAAAAATCAATCCATTTCACATAGGAATCTCAAACCAGTCCACTCCCCAATAAGATTATAAGATGATTGATTACCAGCGGAATCTCAAAACTCATGCACTCCTCAGCGGAACCTCGAATCCACGTACTCCCCAGCGGAGTCTTAAGTCCACTACACTTCCCCGGCATCTCAAATTTCCAAAGAGAATTTCGAAATAATACCTTCCTAGGAAGACTCACAAACTTATTCATTCCCCAGCAGAAATTCAAAATAGTACATTCCCCATTGGAATTTTAAAACCAAACCATTCCCCAGCGGAATCTCAAGTCAAGAACTAAAGGAATGCCTGCGTCAAGACCCTTCACGTACTCCCCGGTAAAGTTTCTTCCCAGTTGAGTTTTCAGACAACTTAATCCACCGGCGGAACTAAACTTTCACCTACACCCCCAAGGTAATTTAAATTCCCCAGGAGAGATATATCCACACTATAACTTTAGGTCAGAATTGACCCCGACCCTCAGTTTGTTCATCAATTCTTTAGGTTAGAATTAACCTCGGTCCTTAGCTTGGTCTTCATGCCCTTTAGGTTAGAATTGACCTCGGCCCTTGGTCGTTACTCCCTTTAGGTCAGATTTGACCTCGGCCCTTGGTTGTCGCCTCTTTATGTCAAAATTGACCTCGTCCCTCAGTTTGGTCATCACCTCTTTAGGTCATAATTGACCTCAGCCCTCAATTTGGTTGTCACAACTTGAAGTCAATATTGACCTCGACCCTCGGTTATCACCTCTTTAAGTCAGAATTGACGTTGTCCCTCAGTTTGTTCGTCACTTCTTTAGGTCAGAATTGACCTCGGCCCTTAGTTTGGTCGTCACAACATTAGGTCAAAATTGACCTAGTCCCTTGGTCATCACCTCTTTAGGTCAGAATTGACCTCGGCCCTGAGCTTAGTCATCACCTTTTTAGGGTAGAATTATCCTTGGCCCTTAGTTTGGTCTTCACCTTTTTAGGTCAGAATTGGCCTTAGCCCTCAGTTTGGTCATCAACTTTAGCTCAGAATTGACCTTGACCCTTGATCGTCACCCCTTTGAGGTCAGAATTGACCTCGACCCTCAGTTTGGTTATCACCTCTTTAAATCAGAATTGACCTTGGCCCTCGATTTGGTCGCCACCTCTTTAGGTCAGAATTAACCTTGGACTCTGGTCATCTCTCCCTTTATGTTTAGAATTGAACTCAGCCCTTGGTCGTCACCATTTTAGGCCAGAATTGACATCGTCCCTTAGCCGTCACCTTTTAGGTTAGAATTGACCTGGGCCCTTGGTCATCACCTCTTTTAGGACATAATTGACTTCGACCACCAGAATCGGTCCCCACATAATTAAGGTCTCTGAATTGACCTCGACCCTTCAAATTGGTTATCCACATCATAACCTCATAATTGCCTCGAATTGATTATCCTTGTCCCCTAGGTCTGTATAATTGACCTAACAACCCTCTCTCCCAACGTCAATGTGGTGTCTAATCGACGACCTTCACTTGTTATGAGCTCTCGTATCGAGGGGATCTATACACACCCCATTCTAAGACCACCCTAATCACCTCTTTAGGTCCTTAAAACTCAATCGTTCAATAATAAACCTAGTTCATACTCCATGTATTGATTTAGAGGACACCGAGCGCTCCCGGACCCCGTTTGACTATCGGTAAACTTTCTTACCTAGGAGAAATCTCGTTTAATCTTCGAAGGTCTCTGATTCCCCTTTCCAACAGTCCACCCCGTGAGCGAATCAGCCTTACGATTCACATGAATAGTATAATTTCCCCCGAAAACTAATTTAGATCCCATCATAATCTCTCGGGACCCGTTTGACCCCGGTTATCTCTCCAACTTGAGCGAATCTCTTTGGATCTTCAAAGTTCGTTGAATCCCCTTTCCAACCGTACGCCTTGTGCGCGAATCAGCCTTATGGTATGGACGAACAACCCATTTTACTCCAAAGGGTCATCGAGACTTTTCGAGCCCCGTTTGACCAAAGTTAAGTCTCTGAACCATGTAAAGTTCTTTGGAACATTGAAGGTCTATGCATAACCTTTCCAAAGGTCCGCCCCGTGCGCAAATCAGACTTACAATTCAGACGAACGATCCATCGTCATCCAAAGATTTCCTGTTCGAAGGATCCATGGGCACTTCCGAGATTGATTTGAATAAAGTCAACTCCCATCCCCAAGAGCATCCCAATGGATTATTAAAGGGATCTAAATACCCTTTTACAATGGTTCGTCATGTGCATGATTCATACTTATTAATTGCGTTTAACAACCATTTTTCTAGAAAATCTGCGTGAGATAGCCAAATGGCAAACGCATTTCCCTGCCTATTGACCGCATGTCTTCGGGCACCTGTCGATAGGAAGGTTAAGGATAATACCGATAGGTACCCCCCTTGACCCTATAAAATGAGAGCATGAGCTCACCTTAAAATAAACCCTTCAAATATTAGAAATAGTTATATCAGCAACATTCTCTCGAAGTCAGGGTGGTTTCCATCTAAAAACCCATTTTCCACATTCCATGCCGATCCTTCCTTCACCCAATTTGGCAAATCACCTTCCTTTTCCTTACATCACCTCCATATACTTGCAAGAGTATCCCTTCATCAATATCGGTCTCAAGTGATCCAAGATTGTCCAAATCTTTCACTCTCTCTATAAATTCTCTCATTTTTATATTAATTACTTCATTCTTACTTTAGAATTTCATTTTTATTAGAGCATACATATTAATATCCACCTTTTTTATTGGTAGTATTGCACATACTATATTTTCTTTAAAAAAAAATAAGAAAAAGAGGGTCGCTTGTAAATTCCAAACAGGGAATACTCATCACATTTTCTCACAGTAAAATACTTTTTTCTACATAGACACATATAAGAGAAATCCCCGGTTGGATGTATGGGATAAACCCCACCCTTATTTTAAAGAGAACTACATATACTTTGATGCCTTTATAGGCTACGTAGGTGTCCCATCCGAGATTCGAGTCCTCCTCTCTTATTTTACTTTTATAATATTTGTTTTAATATCATCCATTCGTAAATCATGTCATAGCCTCATATTTTAACCAAACATACCCCATCGTTCTTCCATAATGATTGGTGACTCGACAAACACACACATTATATTTTGACTACTACTTTGGGAACACTCCTGAGGATGACCTCACTCCATTTTAATCCATGACGTGAGTAGAGTAATTACACTCTCCATTTATATATACACGGACACACACTTCACAATGTTGTTAAGGAGAAAAATGACACAAGCCCATGAGAGACCGAAACGATTGGATGGGTTCCTAACACTTTTCTGTCTCCCATAACTTATTCCTCGAATTCTTAAACTTATTGTTTTTGTAAGCATCAGTATGTATTTGATGTCGTTATCTCAAGGCGGCAACATTTCTTTTGTCTATTTTGTGCAAAATAGACTGGCGACTCTATCTCTATACAATGACCCCACATCCATCCAAAGCCGACGAAGGTCGAAGGACCCCGGGGAAGGGCAGGAGAACCCTTCATGCGCTCGCGCCCGTCCGGGAGGGATGGCCATGGGGAAACTTCTAGTTTCATTTTATTTCTTTTTTACTTTGATTTGTACTGTGCTGACATCTTTGTTCAACTTTTTGGTGAAGAAAGCACTTCCTATCGTGCTATTGGACTTAGTTGAGACTTACTGCATGTCCAACCCCCCAAACTTTAAAGATCTTTTCTCGGTGTCAAAATTCATTCATGTTGGGTATCACACTCCCCCTGGTGGTTCTCACCCTAAAGAGATACTAGTTCAACTAGTAGCAAAAGGGACAGTTGAAGCTAATTAGGGCATTGAGGCTAACCAGCTGAGGAAGAAATTGAAGTAAGAACTAATACTTTGACATTTTTATTCGTCTTTAGCTTATGAACTGTGATATAACTTATTATTGACTCTTATGCATCCTCCACTCATACTAATATGGGATTCATTAGTGGCCTTCGTATGGGATGTTACCTCGAGGAATTGATCACGATTCCATGGAGGTTGCCCCCGTAAGAAGGTGGAGGCCGAGGAGAAGAGGAAAACTGAAGTTGAGTCCAAGGATAAAAAGAAGATTGATGCCCAAAAGAGGCCTGATGCTGAAGATAAGAATCAAATCGAGATAAATGCTCAGAGGAAGGCTGAGGCCCAAGTCACTGCTCGGGCTAAATCAAAGGGGAAAGCTCCAGTAGACTTTGTTCTTGCTATTATGGGGGACAAGTGGCCCCTTAAGTCCCCCACAACACAAGGTGATGCCAAGGTCCCGCGGAGGGCTGAGTCTAGGCCAGCTGGATATGATTTTTAGAGGATCCAAATAGAAGGAAGACCCTTTTGTCGGCTTTTTCATGATCAGGGGTCGATCTCCCATTATGGCAAGGACAAGGAGTTTAAGTTTGATCCCAATGAGCCTATCATTATCAATGATTTGAGAAATGATCCAGACTCAATTTCCCAGCAGATGAGTAATACCAAAGATGTGCTCGATAATCATAGGACAACAAGTACTTTGGGTTCTTAAGGGGTTATGACCTTGATGCCTTGTGGTGTTTAACCCATCATCATCTGGTTGTAGTAAGTATACTAAGATTATACTTGTCTGACCGTTATTATTTTTCTATTACAGTGCGATGATTGCCACTATTTTAAAGGAGAATGGCATGACTAACTATATGGCTTATGAGGAGAAACTGAGTACTATTTTTGTGCTTACCATGGGGAGTGATCAGTTAAAGGATGACCTGAAGCAAACTGCTGATGAGATTTAAAAGAATTGTGGTGATCTTGAAGATAAGGATGACTAGATGGTCATGAAGACAGTTTCTCATAGCAAGGCGGAGGAGGAGGTTTGCAAGTTGAAGGACCACGCCAACACTGATGCCGTCAGGTTCAAAAGTTTAGAAGGGGACCTTAAAAATTTCAGTGACGAGCTGATTAACTCCAACCAGGCAGTTGATAGAGCCAACCAAAATCTGACTAAGGTTAACCGGGAGTTTAGAAAAGATAAGGAAGCCCCTATAGAGATTAAACAGACCGCGATGGAAAAATTCAAGTCGTCTGCTGACTACAATGTTGAAACCAAGTCCAACTTTCTTAATGGTTAACTCAAGGAGAGGGTCATGAAGCATAACCCTCATATAACATATGTAATTAGGAAGTGGGAAGATGACAATAAATAATCCAAGGCTTTGGCCGCTCAGTAGCTGATAGATGTTGATGAGTCATCCGCTAAAGATGATCAGGTTAGTAAAGCCAACCAGACCATCGTTGTGGAGACTTCTCTTCTTGCTGCTCAGGATACCATTATGTCTAATGCACTTGTTGTTGTTGCTCCCTCGATTGATCTAGAAGCTGATAAGATTAATGGAGTTTCCCCTGGAGATGGAGATGCTCCCTTGGCTTAGTCCTTCTGAAACTTTAATTTCGTGAAGCTTTATAATGGTAATCTTTTATACCAAAAATTTATCATTACACATTTTTATGAATTAGAAATAAACTTATTGTTATACTTCTTATCTGCATGTATGTGTATGTTTTGACTCTGCCAATAACTTTGCTCGACTAAATTCTTAGACACGACTTGTGGTTAAGTGTTATTTAAGATAATATATTTGACAAATAAGCGTGTCCATATTTCACCGGCCTTACAATTAGTTCTAGCCATATGGACTCATGGTAGGATCGTGTGCACCTTCCGTATTGACTTACTAGTTAGTAGGTGTTGGGGTAGACCTGCTTGTAGTTTAGATTTACGATCTTATGGTTAGATCTTGTCAACCTGATCTACCATACTAGCTGCCCATTTTGAACAAACTTGATTCGTCCAGTCTTAAGATCTACCAATGCTCATGTCAGCTTATTGGTCGTATAAATGACTCTTCGCGCTTCTTTTAAAAAATATTCCCTAAAAGGGTCCCTCCTCGACAGTACCAAGTCTATCTCCATCCCAAAGGCGTATTCTTCCTTTGTGTTGTGTTGCATCAAGACCTTTATAGGTACTTTTATTCTTAGCTCTACCCTCAGGGCTGACGCCAAACGAGAAAATGCGTCTGCCCATGCATTTTCAACCCTTGGTATTCTAATCATTCGCATCGCTGAAAATTTTGATAACGACGCTTTCACCTTCACCAAGTGTTTCATCATTGACTCTTCTCTTGCCTCGTATGCTCCGAGGACTGGGTTCACTACAATATGGGAGTCACTATGCGCCGATAGTTGTTCGGTACCTACTGATTACACCAATAGTTGTTCAATTCAACGAAAGTCTTATATATTATAAATTTCAGTAAATGACATATTCTTACATTTTTGTGAATTTAGACACTTTCTTACTCTTTCAATCAACTAAAATCATTGTTTTCTATAATCACATCTTTTTGTTTTTTTAAACATTTCTATACCCTTTTTAAAAAAGGGATCTTATGTATCTAGTATCATATGGATGATTTAGTTGCATTCAATCCCATGTATTTTTGTTTTTAGTTGTTAGTCTTGTTAAGTGGTGATTAAAAATTTCATTGTACATGTATCATTTTCTTAAGGAAATGAATATGGGTGGCTATGAGCGATTATAGGAGTTATTATAATTTAAAAAATACATGAGATGGTTGGCCACTAAAACTTTTGAAATAGGACTAAAGCCTGAAAAGCTAAAAAAAATCACTTGCACTCATTTTCAATACAACTATGGTCAATCGTTGATGAACTTCAATCTCAAAGTTATGCTTTTTTCTACTGGAAGTTGGAGTAAGACACTAACCAAACCTTAAGATTGCAAAGTTAATTATGCAATACTTGCACCTACATATCTAGGTTTGCAATACTTGCACCTATAGATCTTTCAAAACAAAAATTACAAAACAAACTTAAATTCAATTAAAATAGTCTCAATATCAAACTAAATTAAAACTCGGCTAATATAATCAGATTCTTTCATAACAAATTTTGGAATCTAAAAAATTATGATTGGTATAAAAGAATCAGTTATTCTTTTGAGATAAAATAACTACATGTGACTTAAAAGTTTTGTTCATGAATTGAACAAGCCACTCAATCCATCCCATTACTCCACAATTACAAATACAACACCATTGACCTGGGAATGCATTCTCATCTCTCCTAGTGGTCATCCCAAGTCACCAAACTATCCAATTCAACATGTAGAAGCTCTTGATGCTGATTTTTCTAAGTACTCACATATAAATAGTTTGAAAATATTAAATTAAGAGTAGAATATGAGTGAATGAAAGATAGTAAAGAATATTGTTATATTTATAGTTGGATTAATTACACTTACTCATGAACTTTACCTACCCCCCCCCCCCCCCCCCCTCGTTTGTTCACTTCACCATCCAAATTTTTATTTTCTCGATTTAACCCCTTCAACTTTCAAAATGACATCAACTAACCCCTAACAATAACACTGTAAATTTTTTGGATGGAAAATATGTCATGTGCTATTTTTGTTCATACAATATAAATTTTAAAAAATAAAAATTCCAAAATAATTCATTTCGAAAATATTTACAAATCTGAAAATTACAGAAAAAAAATAAAAAAAGAAATAAAAGAAAAAAAATAAAGATCTAGAAATCACAAAATCACGAAAAAAAATTTAAAATTTGAAATAAAAATATGAAAAATAAATTTTCTATAAAAATCCAAAAATAATAGAAAAAAAATTCAAAATTTATAGAAAAACTTGTAAAGAATATGATAGATATTGAAAAAAAAACTTTAATATATTCTGGAATAAAAAAATGCTAAAAAAGTTTGAAAAAAAGATTTCTAATAGGAAAAAACAGATTTCAAATTAAAAAATAATATTTCCAATTAAAATTAGAAAAATATTAAAGATATGGAAAACACTGGATTTTTTTATAAAAACATGTGGAAATTGCGGAAAATATTTAAAACACTGGAAAATTTAGAATATATATTTAAATTCTAAAATTCAAGAAAAACTTTTAAATATCTAGAAAATCCAAAAAATATATATATATATATATATATTTATATAATACATGAATATACGAAGAAAAAAATTGCAAAATAACTTAATAAACATTTAAAATTGAGAAAATGATTCAAAAATATTTAAAACATTTGACAAAAAAATTATGAATAGTGAAAATTACAAAAACAAATTGAAAATGACTAAACGCTTGTTACAAAATATGGAAATTATATTAAAAATTAGTTAAAACATTTGAAAAAATATATATTTAAACAATTCAAAAACAACATTGAAAAAGCGCAAATGAAAACATCCAGTTGCAACATCCCAAATCCCCCCCACCCACCCACCCCTCCTTGGGTGGCCAACAACTCCATCTCCCAAAAACATATCTGAAAACTTTCAACCCCGAAATCTAAAATTTTCCAACATATAACCCTAAGGGAGAGAGGGAGAGCGAGGGAGAGAGAGAGGGTTTGCGGCATTTATCAATTTGCCCTTTTAATTTAAATTTTACAAAAATACCCTTAAACGTGATCATGTATCGCCACATGATCATTTTTTGTCCAACAAGTTAACGGTTTTAGTGTTAAGAAGTTACTTGAAGTCGATATGAAAGTTGAGGGGATTAAGTCTAAAAAATGAAAGTTCGGGTGGTGAAGGAAACAGATAAATGAATGATTAGGCACATATTCTTCATATTTATCCCCTTAATTTTGGTATTTTTATGATCCCGTGCAGAGTAAATAGCTTGGATTTATCTCATATTTATGCCACTAACCTATTTTGGCAAGTATTTCGTGTGTTGTGTATTTCTGATGTGCTTTATAGGTATTTCATGCAAGTTAGTGCGAAGGAGAACTCAAAATAGTGAAAGAAACCAAGAAATGGAGAGTTGAAGGGCATTTTCATAATTTTTCAGCCTTAGTCCGGAGGTGGGGCCAACTAGAAACTTGAAGATCTCTAAATTACAAGAACACTGGAGAAACGGTACGTCAATCCGAGCTACGGTGAAGAAGTTACGATGTTTTGAAGTTGCGCGATAATGAAGAGAAATGGACCAGAAACCAAATCAATCCGGATGGAACAGGACCGATCCGGATGCAACAGGACCGGTCCGGTCCCCTCACAGCCTAACCCCAGCAGCTGGTGTACATCGATGGGAGTCACTATCAGCTCCCTAAAACCCAAATGAAAGGTGTCAGTATTATCCCACCACCTCTCCCCAATGGATCATACAATAACTGTTGAACGAGGCGTCTCATCCAAGGCAGACGTCACACTACCAAAACCACCAGAAGAAACTACCCAGTGCACCACCAAAGGAAGGTGCTCCCACACGTCTCTAAATATGGTCATCCATTAAGAGCGAAGGCTCGACGCGAAGATGTCAGTATGTTAAAAGAAAAACCTCTTATCAAAAAATGAAGAAACAAAGAAAATGATCATATTCATAAGGATTCATGTGCATAAAGATCTGACAAAGGTTTACACTGGTTATCAACTACCTAACGCAACCCTCTTCCTTTATCCGGGCTTGGGACCAGCAGTGTAAAAAAATAAGAAGTTAAGCACGACACAGGCGGAGTTAAGAAACAAAGAAAACGCAAAAGAAAAATACGAAGAGTAATACTAAGAGTCATGCGATACTTACATAACCATCAGGGTTCCTCATCTTGGATGATCGATGGTGCACAGGTTCATGCAAAAGAGTCTGCTAATTGGCAACCGGCTTAAACAAATCAAAAGTCTTTCCGTTGCCCAATGCTAATGGCACCATGGCCCGACACTCTAAGTGTGCCCAGTCATCAACACTTAGCCACGCCATGTGGGCCTTGCTGCTTGAAATTTTATAATTTCTTGGAAAATGGGAAGGGGAAAGCCTAAGAAAAGATTGCAGAAAGAAAGAACAGGACAAATAAAGGCAAAATCTATGAAAATGAGGAAAACTTGCCCCTTTTTTTAGGAAGTTAAGTGGCAAGCTGATTGCTAGTCCCGTGACATTAGTCGATCGATACTATCCCTTCCCCTTACCTAGGCATTCCAAAAGATCATGACACAACTGTTTGGAAACTCCCACCACCTGTCAGCCAGCATCCCTCTGAAATTTTGAACAAAAATCCCAAAAAATGCTAGAAAATTCCAAAAAAATTCTTAAAAATTTCTAAAATTGCCAAATGAATTTTGGAACATTTATTTGTCAAGAAACTCATTTATCAAAATCCCAAATCCTTAGCCGGATTAAAACTAATTTTTATTCCCAACATTAAAATCCAAAGAAATATCAGCACATCAATTAGCAAAGACCTAATAACTTCATCTTCAGTAAAAATCAAGTGCCTCCTCAAATTCTCGAACTCTTTCCAAGAAGTTTCCAAAAATATTACCCAGCGAAATGCTAAAAAGCTCAAGTCATCCACCGTTTACTAGCAGAACCTCTAAATCCAACTTCCCCAGTGGAGCTATAAGACAATTGGATATCTCTTCCCGACAGCGTCTCAGAGAAACACATTCCCTAGATAAATCCCAAAACCTCAAGTTACCCACTGTTTCCCCACAATGCAATTTACAGACTAAGATTTTCAGATCCTCTTAAAAGCACATAATCCCGAGACAAATGTCTCTTCCCAAATAAAGTCTACAAAATTCAAGATTCCCCTGAAAATTTATCCCACTCAAGGTCCTCAGAATTGACCCTAACCCTCAGAATTGGTCGCTCCCTACTTAAGGTCCTCAGAATTGACCTCGACCCTCAGAATTGGTTGCTCTAACTTAAGGTCCTCATAATTGACTTCGTCCCCTAGAATTGGTTGCTGCCACTTAAGATCCTCATAATTGACCTCGACCCTCAGAATTGGTCTTCCCCACGTAAGGCCCTCAGAATTGACCTCGTCCCTCAGAATTGGTCGCTCTCCACTTAAGGTCCTCAGAATTGACTTTTACCCTTAGAATTAATTGCTCTCCACTTAACGTCCTTAGAATTGATCTCAGTCCTCAGAATTGGTCACCCCCACTTAATGTCCTCAGAATTGACCTCAACCCTCAGAATTGGTCGCTCTCCACTGAAGGTCCTCAGAACTGACCTCGACCCTCAGAATTAGTCGCTCTCCGCTTAGGGTTCTCATAATTGACCTCGACCCTAAGAATTGGTCTCTCCCAACTTAATGTCCTCAGAATTGAGCTCGGCCCTCATAATTGGTCGCTCCCAACTTAATGTCCTCAGAATTGACCTCGACCCTCAGAATTGTTCTCCCCCACTTGAGGTCCTCAAAATTGACCCCAGCCCTCAGAATTGGTCTCTCCATCTCAAGGTCCTCAAAATTGACCTCGACCATCGAATTAGTCTCACCCACTTAAGGTCCTCAGTATTATCCTCGGCCCTCGGAATTGGTCGCTCCTATTTAAGGTCCTCAGAATTAACCGTGACCTTCAGAATTGGTCGCTTCCAACTTAAGGTCCTCAAAATTGACATTAACCCTCAAAATTTATCGCTCCATCTTAAGGTCCTCACAATTGACCTCGACCCTAAGAATTGGTCGCTCCACCTTTGGTCCTTAGAATTGACTTCGACCTTCAAAATTGGTCGTTCCCATCTTTAGGTCCTCAGAATTGATTATGGCCCGCAGAATCAGCCATCCCCCACATTACCTTAGGTCCTCAGAAATGGCCTCGGCCCTTTGAATCGATCATCCTCATCCCTTTAGGCTTGTAGAATCGACCTCCTTCCAGAAACATCATGTGATGTCTATTTGATGACTTTCACTTGTTCTAATCTCACCCATCGAGTGGCTCAGTAGACACCATAATCTAGGACCCCCTAAGTCTTTCCTTAGGTTCCTGGGACCTCCCCAATTCACTATAAAACCTAGGTCATACTCTAAGTACCGATCTAGAGGCCATCGGGCGCTACTGGTCCCCGTTTAACTCTGATTAACTCTATCGTCAGAGTGAAAGCTCAATGAATCTTCAAAGAACTATGAATCCCCTTTCCAACATTCTACCCCTGTACATAAATTAGCATAATAGTCTGGACGAATGGACCATTTTACTCTCAAAAATTGATCTGGAGGCCATCGGGTGCTCTCGAGTTTCAATTTGACCCGAATCAACTCCATCGCCAGCGCAAAATGAATCTTCGAAGGGCTCTGAATCCCCTTTCCAACCACTACACCAAAATAAATAAACTGGCACCCTTACAGCGCTTATCCTTGTCACGATCAATGACCGTAACAACAAACACGCGTTTTGTGTCACACTCATTGATCGTGACAATCCTTATAATATTGTCACGGTCAAGGGCCGTGACACGTCCGTGACAAATGTCGCAGGAAAAAACCCTTTCCCTTCTTTTTTCCCCGTCGTTTCTTCCCTCCTTTTTTTCTGTCTCTCTCTACGCTGCGCTCTCTCTCTCTCTCTCTCTTCCATTCATATATATATATATATATATATATATGTGTGTGTGTGTGTGTGTGTGTGTGTGTGTGTGTGTGTGTGTGTGTGGTGGGTGGGGTGGGGAAGGAGTGGGGCAGGGTGGGGGTAGGGGGTTGTGCGTGTGTGGTGGGTGGGGTGGGGAGGGGGTGGGGCAGGGTGGGGTGGGGTGGGGAGGGGGTGGGGTGGGGTAGGGTGGGGGGGAGGGGGCAGGGATGGGTGGTGGGGAAGGTGTGGGGGGCTGTGTGTGTGTGTGTGTGTGTGTGCGCGCGCGTGTGTGTATATGTGTGTGTTGTGTGCGTGTTTGTGCGTAATGTCCTTTGTAAACGAATTGATTGGTTGTCCCTCATTGTAAATTAGTAAATTAATATATTATTAATTATGAAAGTAGGATTGCCCCTCATTGTAAATTAGTAAATTAATAATTTTATACTTTAATTGTTAGTTTAATTGATGAAAATAATTAATTGAGTAGATGAATTAGAAGGAATACGGGATATACATTTGTTGTTGACATTGTTATTGGATTATAGTGGATCGATGTTGGGGTGGTTAATTTTAAAAGTGGCATGACCACTGGATTATTGTCCGTATGGGGGTGGGATTTTTCAACTTCTTTTGAAAATTACTTTGTATATCGAACAATATATATATAGTATGATAATTAAATGAAACATACTTCAAATTACATATAGTGCGCATATATACTAGCCTTCTAGTTCTTATGCGTACGCATTCAATAGCCTTTAGACCCGTTCGAGAGTCATTACCCCTGTAATGAGATCTCTCGAATTGTCACGTTTTGAAATAACACTCACACTTGTCAATCAACGTCCTGTACTTGGAGAACTACGGGGATATCCTGCCGAATTTTTTTCAAATTGTAATAATGTGCATGAGTTATTAAGTATATTACAGAAAAATACGGTCTTAAATGGGATAGGACCACTCACCCTTTAGAGGAGATGGAGGAAATAGAAATTTCTATTATAAATTGAATTTGAATATAAATAAGACATAATTAAATGAAACATACTATAAATCTAAGTTTTGTTTATACTAATCCATGAATATACGCTTCGTACCTTTAATGCTTTTAATTGATCTGCACTTTATCAATTTCACTCTTGTGTAGTGTGCGTGTGTGTGGGCAGTAGGGGTGGGGGTGGGGATGTTTCACTCTTGTATATATTATGAGCTAGATGCTGTTGTTTTGGAATTCAAAATTGAGGTGTTTAACAGTAATTGTACATATTTGCATGTCTTCTTTTAATTCATTTTGATATGTACTAATAACAATTTTTTACAGCAAATGTCTCCTTCAGGTATTAAGGAGATGATGATGATTCTGGTTATGATGATGTCGTCTGGGCTCGGTGGTAGAGGTGGCGATGAGGGCTCCTCGACCCCTAGTCTCCCTAGATATGAATAATTAGGGATGCCCATCGAGAACAAGTCGGGGCTATTAGCGAGATCCCTCGAGCTGGTAAGGACGATCATCGGCTCGGGGTACATTAGTTAGAAGGAGGTGCCATATGAGCTCAAGTTAGCTGTTTGGGTGGCACTACATGTAATATATTTATATTTACATTTAACAAGAAGACATGCAAATATATTTATTTCTATTTAACAAGAAGACATTCAATTTCGATTTCAATTTCATTTTATATTTATATTTATATTTATTTGAAACAAACATTGTATTTGTTGGACAGGAACAATTCAACCTGGATCCAAAGCTACGCGATTCCATCTTTTCAGCAGTTGAGGGAGCAACACAAGACGTGAAAGAAAAATATACTGACCCGGTACTTTGGGAAGACACGAGAGTCCATTATCCAGTGGCGTGAATCCGTCCTGCCGAAGCAGCCGATCTCATTGTCACAATGGCAAAGGTTAATTGACAATGAGATTGAGGAGCGACAATTGGCATCTCGCCAATCAGGAAGGGAAAACCAGGAAAAAAAGATGGACGTGCACTACTCCGGCCGGACGTCTTACACGGAGGGGGAGCATAGGATGATGGTAAGATTTAATTTTTCTATAACTATATAAAATATATTATTATGCATTATTTTACTTTGTCGAGCCGATACTAATTTTACTTTATTTTATTTCAGGGGACAGGGAGGGGCCCTGGGGGTAGGCCACATAGGCTCGATACTTATGTGGCTCTTCGGACGAAGAAGGGGAAGGATGAGGAGGTATCCCCAAGCGTTGAGGCCACGATTGTAAGTAATCCGACAGTTTACTTTTTATTAATTACGTTATAATTTTTTAATTTACTTATTTTACTAATCATGTGCTTTTTGTCATTTCAGGCAAAGCTTAAGGAAGTGCATGAGTCGCAGTCTGATGCTGACAAGGCATATTTATCCACAGACGCACTCAGCCAAGTGCTTGGCTCTGATCGCAAGGGGAGGACAAGGGGGTGAGCTTGCGGGTGGCCAAATCTAGGATCTTCAGATTGGAGACGAGCGACACCGGGTTGGCTCGAACAGTGGATTCACATGATGTAAAGTTATCCCATTTGGAGGCGATGGTCCAGGATATGTACTCATTCATGAAGAGTTCGTTGGAAAAAAACCCTAAGGGTAAAGGGAAGGAGAAGGCAGTGTGGGAGGACGAGGACAAGGATGTGGCCCTCGCTGCTTCATCACTGAGACGTGCGGACTTTGATGATCCACTATTTGGATCCATTCAACAGACCGATGTCGACACTTGGTTGGCCGAGAGTGTTTATACTGGACATATTTGATGGCCAGTGGATAGGGCGGGGGTTGAGGGACCCGAATATCGTCCAGGGTGCACTAGTTTATGGACGTGAGCTTCAAGACATCGAGTTCAGGGTGCTCATCATGCATGTGATGCCCGGGAAGGAGAACTCGCAATTGTGGTTGCGTGATAAATGCGGCATGGCATATATTAGTGGATGTGTTAATTCGTATATCGCGTGGCCTACTCACCTCCTCAGCGTTAACCATACCCCAGACATTTAATGACATTGATTTAAGTTTGAATTGAATTGTTTTAAATTATTACATTTGAATTATATTTAGATTATATGGTGATGCATATTCTCTCTATTTTGAATGTATATTTTCGTTATCTTAATTTTATTTGGATATATGATGTTTAAACAGGTACAACGTTGCTATAACAGGTACAAATATACTGCTGGGCAGTGGTAGTAGCCATACTGCCCAGCAGAATTTTTTTCAATTCTGCCCAGAATTGTCACGATCATTGACCGTGATAAGTCCTTGACAAAGAAACTTATCACGGTCATTGACCGTGATAATTTTTTAACCATTGTCACGGGCTTGTCATGGTCCTTGATCGAGACAAATCTTGTCACGGTCAAGGACCGTGACAAAAAAAGTAGTCTCGCCCATAATTTTCACGGTCATTGACCTTGACAAGGTGAAGTTGTCAAGGTCAATGACTGTGATAATTTGGCAGATTTGGTGTAGTGAACAGTATACCTCATGCACGAATCACCATAACGATTCAGATGAATAGACCATTTTACTATCAAAAATCGATTTGGAGACCATCGGGCTCTCCCGAGTCTCAATTTGACGCCAATCAACCTCATCGTTAGAGCAAAATCTCAATGGATCCTCGAAGGGAACTGAATCCCCTTTCCAACAGTCAACCCTGTGCACGAAATGACATGACGTTCGGACGAACGATTCGTTTTCCCCCAAAAATTAATTCGGAGGCCATCGGTCCCTCCTAGGATCCCTTTGACCAAGGTAAAGTCTTCAACTCAAATGAGAATAAATGAATCTTTATAGGTCACTGAATACCGTTTCCAATGGTCCACCCCCTACCCCCACCCCCGTGCGTGAATCAGCCTTAAGGTGCAGACGAACGACCCATTTTACTCTGAAAGGTCACCAGGCGATTTCGGGCCTCGGTTGACTAGTGAAGCTCTCTTAAACATCGAAGTGACTCATATAAAATTTCTAAAAGTCCACTCCATCCGTGATTCTAACTTACGATTTGGAAGAACGATCCATTACCGTCTGACGATCTCCTGTCCAAAGGACTAACGAGTGTTTCTGAGACCCATTTGATCCAATGTCAACTCTTAAACCCGAGAAAGGACCAAAGGACTCTTGAAGGTTTCTGAATTAACTTTCTAATGGTTTAACCCGTGCATGATTTGGATTTACAAATTTCATTCTATGATCATTTTTCTGAAAAAATCTGCACGAGACTACCGAATGGCAGCTCCATTTCCTTACCTATTGGCAGTTTGTCTAGGGTCACCTGACGATTGGCAGGGCTAGGGGTATATTAATCGGCAGTCCCCCTATACTATAAAAGGAGGTCATGATCTAACTCCAAAGAGAGTCTTGAGATCCATCAATATCCGTGAGCATTTAGTAATATTAAGTTAACTGCTAAGGACCGTGAGAATTGATATGTGTGGAGATAAATGAGTCATTTCTCGAATATGTATTTGAGAAGTGATGACGGTGCCTTGGGAATTATCATAAGATGGTATTGGTATAATAATGAAATTTTGAAAATATTCTCAATTTCAAACTTGATGAATTCTAAGGACAATAGTGATCGATTATAAGGGAGTTTATGTTTTACATGGTGTTGTATGGTATTGTGTCATATGTTGATATAAATGATGGGAAGATTCAACATGAGAGTTGCCAAAATGTATTAAATATGAGATTATTTCTTAGAGGGTGGATCCCCAGTGTCGTGGTTTGCGATGTTTCTCGCTAAGGTGTAGATTTGTTCTTTTTTACTCAAAATGATTTTTTTAGGCCAACTTCGACGATGGCTCACAATCCGTAAGTTGGGGAAAATATTAAGGATTATGGATTTATAAGTCCAGAACTAGCGAAGGAAATTTTCACTGGGCCACAAGTTAGTTGGTATCCAGTGATCGGTTTGTTCAATGCAACATGGTTGCGTTGTTTGGTTATATGAGGGTAGTCATGGGGATTAAATGAGGGTATTTATGGGGATTTTATGGTGTTTTAACCCTACATTTTTAGCATCAATTGAGATCTTCAAAAACATGAAGTTTCTTCCTAACAAGGGGTTTTTTGAGTGAAATGTGGGATATTTTGCTTCTGACCGATGGTTATTTGTCAAGTGTGGAAGACGGGTAAGGGTTGGGTGTTTCATGTATCGAGTGAGTGCTCCATATATATTGCATCGGGGGTTTCTTTCCGGATTATGTGGAGAGTGATATACAACATGTTAGGTAGATGAGAAACACTAGAAAAAACTAATGATCATGAGATGGAGACATTATAAGTGTGAAACTTTGATTGGCTTGGGTGGAGAGTTAGTGTACAATGGCTATCCAATATTTGGGTAAAAGAGTAAATGATATGTGACTTATCCATGATATTATTCTCAATTGTACTTGTAACTTGTTCGTATATAGTGGAATCAAGTTTCTTTGTGGATGTTAAAAAATTGGCGAACCACATATATCTTTATGTGCTTGTTATTTTCTCTCTTGTTTGCATATTTATTGTACCTGTTTATTATTACCATTATATCTTAATTTTATTTGGGGTCATGATTGGTGCTTTTACCCCCAAAAATTGGTATTGGGGCACAATAAACATCTCTAAATATAGATATTACAAAACAAATTAGATTTGGTCACTTGAAAAAAAAAGAAAAAATCCTAATGATTCAACTAAATTAAATGTTTCTAATTGGTGAAGTGGTCACCACCAAACTCATTTTTAATTATTGTATTTTATTAGGTTGACAATGATGTGTCCCAAAAAAAAATGTCAACTCATTAACTACACCATATACCTAATATAGTCACGGACCTCGGTAGTGACCATTTTAGTTGTGACAAAAAATAGTGGTCACAGACCTCATCCATGACCAGCATCACCCCATTTGTAACCAGTGTAGGATAATATTGTCTCCATGGTCACAAACATAATCTGTGACCCCATGATCATGGTCGGGAAAATAATGTATAAATGGGGTCATGACTCAAATTTGTGATCCCCAATTTTTTTTGAAAACAAATAAATAAATGGTCACGGTCTTGGATCGTGACCATTTACTTTTCATCCTCTTTTACACACACACAAAAATTTATACTAAATACATATACACACACACACGTACACATACACAGACCTATTTCAGTCTCCCTCTCACACACATATACATATACACACAAACATTTAGTCTCATGTGTCCACATACACATACATACCAAAATTATACAGTTTTAACCAGTTACACACACACACAAAGATATATACAAATCCATGTTTACATAATGAGAGGGGGAGAGTACCTTCTATATAGATATAAAGATGTGATTGCCTATTGTACAACGAACACAGTGCATTCATACGTACTCCTTATCTTTGCTTCGGACAAAAAAAATCCGTGTAGGATATTTATATGTATTTTTGTCTAAGTCTTGTATGTATAAGAAGTTATGGTAGTCACGAGTCTCATATAATATATTTCAAAAAACTGTTAAGCTAATGAGGTATCAAAAAAGTATTTATAGCCATAACGGGATGGTATAATCATATATAATCAATTTTGATTTCTTCAGAAAATATTATGCCATAGATCATGCACTTTTTAGTGAGTTTTAACACTTCATGTTCTTATAAACACCCGTTCGTAACAGTCACTGTTGATACTAAAATTAGTCCGCTGACGTGGATCAATTATGTTGAGACATGTGTCACTCTACATGGCGCCTACATATATTTTTGAACAACACCCTGACTTCGAGGAACTCAATCTCCCCGACCAACTATGACTCTCTGAGCAACAAGTATACTCCGAGCAACTTGTACATACCGAGCTACTTAGGCGGTCCGAGCTGCACCTCGATCAGAGCATTTATTACCAGACAATTAAGAGGATTAAATGCACATTAAATGCTGATTATTATCATACAGATGTATATGCCTATTGGACAGCTATGTATTTACCTTTCACATGTACAACCTCAGGGCTATAAATACATTGTATCATCCTCATTGTAAGGGGACTCGGAATTTCTTGGTAAAAACCTGTTATCGAGAATTCTCAAACAATCAGCAATAACAAAAATAGTGGACGTAGGCCATTCTTTTAAGGCTGAACCACTTTAAAAATTATTTTATCTGTGATTGAATAATTAGAGATAATCTAATTTTTTACATCAACAGATTGGCGCCGTCTATGGGAAACGACTGAAATTCTCATTTTTCATCAAAACAATTTATCACCAATGGCTGATAATCCTGAATCCAGTAATCGAAACGCTGGAAACTCCCCGAATCCATTCGCTCCTCCAAATGTCCAAGATTTAGCTAGAATTATGGCCAGTTTGGCTCAAGTCCAGACGGCTATGCAAGAGACTATGCGACAACTCATGCAAACTATCCAAGGTGGAGCGTCAACCTATTCAGGACAACGAAGTATTCAAAGAAATAACTGTTTAGTTTCTTCGCGTATTAGGCAAAGCGATTCATATCGCACTGAGAAATCTGATGATTTTTCTTATCAACCGGGTCAAACTTTGTCAGTACGAGCCACAGATACTGAACAACACATCACTCTCTTTCCAGAAAGGACTAGTGCGCTGGAAAGATTGAGTAGGATCTCTCCTTTTGATCGATTGGGCCCTAATAAGAATAAAAGTCCTCCTAAGGCTGTGTCGAGAAACTTTCGACGACCTTCTGATCTAAGAGAGGGTTCTGCCCAATCACACCCAGTTGCTCGACAAGATAGATCCCAGGAAGCGACTTCAACACGATCAATTGCTCAAACTAATAGGCCCGAGGAGGGAAAGGATGCATGGAAAGGATCTATTAAAAGGTTGGAGGATAGACTATAGGAAATGGTTAAGGCCAAGAATCCTCTACAAAGAACTTTTATCCAAGGGATGCCTTTTATACAGGCAATTGTGGATTTTCCCACACCATTGAAGTTCAAAGCACCTGTTGTGACCCCTAAATATGATGGAAAAATTGACCCTATCCTTCATATAGAACAATACCAAGTTGTTGCCGATATCTATGCCGTGCCAAACGAGATGAGATGCAGGAAATTTTCGGGAACTATTACCGGATCTGCACAAATATGGTACAATAATCTTCCTCGGAGGAAGATATCAGTTTTCTTTCAATTGGCCGAGCTCTTCATTGGAAATTTCTGTTTTGGAGCAAAACCAGTTAAACGAGTTGCACATTTGTTAAGTGTTAGACAAAAAACAGGTGAGAGCACCAGGGATTACATAACTCGTTTCAATAATGAAAAGCTCGAAGTTATTGATTACGAGGAAAAAATAGCAATTATATCTTTGATGAGTGGACTGTTGCCCAATAAATTGTACTACACTTTGGCCAAAGATTCACCCAGAACCATGTCAGAACTAATGGCAAAAGCGGCCAAGATCATGAATGCCGAGGAGGCTATGGCTGGAAAGAAGAAAATGGACACCAAAGAGACCAAGGTGGAGGTTGATAAGGCTAAGAAGAAAGAACATAAGAACAATGGTGGTGACAAGCAGTCAAAAACATATCCATCATGGGAGGTATTGAAGAAATGTGAAAATTATACTCCTTTGAAAGTAGACATAAACAATGCCCTGGAAGAGATCAAGAACAGCGAGGAACTAAACTGGCCTGAGAAAATGAAGTCAGATCCTGAAAAGAGGAATAAGGATAAATATTGCGAGTTCCATAAAGACCATGGTCACACAACCAAAAATTGCATAGCTCTCCAGAATGAAATTGAAGCACTCATCAGACGAGGAAAGCTGACCAAGTATGTTGATCGAAGAAATGAAAGAAAAAGCAACGACCGAATAAGACAGAGGTCTAGATCTCCTCGTCGATCAGAAGAAAACAAAAAAAGAGATCATGAATATGATCCAGAAGACGATCCTGATCTCCCCAAGAAACCAAGACATCCAGAACGTTAGGTATTTTCAATTTGTTTTGGATCATTTAATTGTAACATTATTACAGGTGGAGATGCATGAGGTGGGGACCTTACCGCGGAAAGGAAAGCTTACCTCAATGAATCTCAAGCCTGTTCATACATTCAGCGAATAAATCTAGCTGAAGATAATCACCCGAGGAAGGTGAACAAAGAAAAATTGGTCATTGGTTTCTCCAAGAACGACCTCGCAGGTGTACTATATCCTCATGATGATCCACTGGTGATCAAAATGAGGATGAAGGAAGTAATAATCTCCAGAGTACTGGTGGATAATGGTAGCTCGGTGGATATCATGTTCTACTCCTTCTTCGATAGTTTAAATCTGAAGTTTTCTCAGTTGGAACCTTCTCACTGGCCCCTCCTTGGTTTTGCTGGCGAGTAAGTCTTTCCACTTGGGACGATCAAGTTGGATATGTTCATCGGCACATGGCTCACTTGTCGAACAAAAAGAGTACGTTTCTTTGTGATGGATAAGAATGTCCAGTCATCTTACAATATCATTATGGGAAGGGTAGGATTGAAGAAATTCGAAGCAGTGCCATCTACGGTACATCAATGCCTGAAATTTCCAACCAATTTTGGAGTAGGAGTTGTAAAAGGTGACCAAAAAGTAGCTCGGGAATGTTACTACTAATCTGCTGAGCAGGAAGAACTGGAGGATTTAGGAAAAAGACTACTACCTACCAAGTGGATGAAGGTGCAGAGATTAAAACATTGGATCCTAGAGATGAGTCGCAGCTCGTGAAAGGACAGGTGGTGGAACCTACTAAAAATATCATTCTAGACGACGAACACCTAGAACAAACAACTCAGATAGTTTCATCGTTAGATGCCTCACTAAAACAAGAATTGATAGTTTTCCTAAAAAGCAGAAAACAAACTTTTGCTTGGAGTCATGAGGATATGCCAGCAATTGATCCAAATTTCTTATGTCACGAGCTCAATGTGAATAAAGAGATCAAGCCAGTAAAGCAGAGACGAAGAGTGTTCAGCCCCGAGAAGAACCAAGCCATACAAGAGGAGGTCGAGAAGATCCAGAAAGCTTGCTTTATTGACGATGTCAAATATCCAGACTGGTTGGCGAATGTAATAATGGTGAAGAAGAAGAAGAACAACAAGTGGAGGATGTGTGTAGACTTTATCGACCTTAACAAGGCATGCCCAAAGGATCATTTTTCTTGCCCCGAATTTATCAATTTGTGGATGCTACCTCGGGACACGAGCTGTTGATCTTCATGGATGCTTATTCTGGTTACAACCAGATTAAAATGAAACCTAAAGACAGGGAGAGTACCTCTTTCATTACCCCTAGGGGAACTTATTGTTATAATATTATGCCTTTTGGTTTGAAAAATGCAGGTGCAACATATCAACGACTGATGAACAAGGTATTTGCAGAACAAATCAGTTGCAATATGGAAGTTTATGTTGATGATATGGTGACATAGAGAAAAAGAGCTGCTGACCATCTAATTGACTTAGGCCAGACCTTTGATCAACTAGATAAATATCAAATGAAGTTGAATCCCACAAAGTGCATATTCAGAGTACAAGAAGGCATGTTCCTCGAGTATACTGTCAACCAACGAGGTATTGAAGCAAACCCTGAAAAGATCAAAGCTCTATTAGAGCTGTGATCTCCAACGACGAAGAAGGAAGTACAAAGTCTCACAGGGCGAGTTGCAGCACTTAACAGATTTGTATCACAAGCAACTAATAGATGCCTTCCATTCTTCAAAACACTTCGAAAAATGTTTGAATGGAATGAAGAATGCGAGAAAGCCTTTCAAGAGTTGAAGAAATATCTGGGAACACCTCCACTATTGTCCAGGCCAGTGATGGGAGAAAGATTGTACTTATATCTGGCTGTTTCACAAAATGCAGTTATCTCGGCATTAATAAGAGTGGATGATGGAGTATAAAAAACAATTTATTACACTAGTAAGGCCTTCCGAGGAGCAGAGATCAGATATCCAAGACTGGAAAAGTAGGAACTAGCGTTGATCGAAGCAAGTAGAAGAATGAGGCCATACTTCCAGGCTCATACCATAGTCATATATACCGATATTCCGTTGAGGCAAGCTCTTCAAAAACCAGAAAAATTAGGGAGATTGATGTATTGGGCAATAGAACTCGGTGAATATGATATAATTTATGAGCCTAGATCATCACTAAAAGGGCAGGCAGTAGCAGATTTTATAGAAGAGTTCACCTATCCTGATACCTCCGAGGAGCAAAATTTGGATACCGACCAACCTGTGGATGTTACAGAATCATCGAATTTAGACCCCGATCAACTTACGTTGGACGACGAACAACAGAAGTTAGTCGACGAGCAAGAGATGTTGGTCGGCAAACAAAAGAAGATGGTCGACGAGCAGCAAGAACTGCTAGAGGAAGACAAAAGGAAGTAGAAAATATTTCACTGAGGAACTCTGTCCAATCAAAAATTTGAAGACGAGGTACGTATATGGAACCTATATATGGATGTCTCATCTTGCACTACAGGCTGTGGGGCAGGGATTGTTTTAAACAGCCCGGATGAGGTCAATGTGGAGTATGCTCTGCGCTTCCAATTCAAGGCTTCTAATAATGAGGCTGAATATGAAGCTATGATTGCAGGTCTTAATCTGGCAATAACAATGGGGGCAGAGCAAGTTATTCTATTCAGTGACTCGCAGTTAATCGTAAATCAAATAGTGGGAGTATATACAGCCAAAGGATAATTAATGATCAGGTATCATGCAAAAGCGATGGAGATTTTATCAAGTATGATGGCAGTGCAGATAATTAGAATACCAAGATTGGAGAATGCCAGATCATATGCCTTAGCTCATTTAGTATCAGCCACACGCACCAAGCTATGAAGAACAATCCCAATTTAAGTCTTGGCTAGTCGGAGCATAGATGAAGATCAGAAAATGAACTTTATTACCCTTGATTTAGGACCATCTTGGATGGATCCTATCAGGGCATATATTGAAGAGGGGTATTTGCCAACTGATAAACTCGCGACCAAGAAACTAAAGTTTAAAGTTGCTCGTTATGTATTGACCAATGGTGTTATATATAGACGAGGAATTATAGCTGGCTTACAGAGATGTGTACATCCCACCGAGGTGAAAGAATTGATCGAAGAAATTCATAAAGGGTCTTGTGGAGCCCATGTAGCAGGTCAGACACTTCTATAAAGAATAATGACGCAGGGATACTATTAGCCGACAATGAGGGTTGATTGCATAGCCTATGCCAAAAAATGTGACAAATGTCAACGCTTCTCCATCATCCGAAGAACTACCCAAGCATTTTTGACACCCATTACTTCCCCTTGGACATTTTCCATGTGGGGAATTGACTTGGTTGGGCCGCTGCTGATGTCGATGAACCACGTGCACTGTGGGCTGACCCTGCTAGCCAACTCGCTCCCCTACCTAAAACTTCAGGAGGAAGAGGTGTAACATCATATATGTTGTGCGACATCAGCCAGCTCAACACAAAATCTAGATAATCATATGTCTTTATCGTGTCAGTATGCGACGAGTAAGGCACATCGACTATCTCCGCCACCCTAGCATCCTTCGGCATCTCCCGCTCCCACCTCATGTATCTCGAGGGCATCGCAGGTGGCACCATCACCTAATCATCCAGCAACTTTTTGGACTACTCTCTCCCCCATATACTAGCAGTAGTTGAACTTGTGTGCCAGTAGCTGACGCAGCTGCACGTTCCCCTTGGTTACTCCTGTGTGCCGGATGGCTATACCCTAAGGATAAAAGGTCACCAACAAGATCCCCAATAGAAAATTAATATCTGAAAAAGTTCATTAAAGAAAAATGGTCTTAAGAGGAAAGAATAATTTCCTTGATTGCTCGTCAAGCCATTCAAGACCTATGCACCGCCACCAAAGAAAGAGACTTCCTTAACTGTCGACTGTACTTCCACCACCAGTACATGTGGTAGAAGTCTCCCACTGACTCATCTTTCAAACCTGTCATATGTACATTAATACCAATCACCTCCTAGAACCACATCTACAAAAGGATAAGGGTCATGAATTAGAAGAAATCAATCAAGGAATAAAAAAAGAAATAAAATGCATAAAAGGGAAATGCATACAGTAAAATGCAAAAAGGAAAAATACCTCCAAAAGATATATGGCACCAGTAAAGGTTTATCAGCAGCATCGACGGAATGCATCCAAAGATGAATAAAGGGTTGCCAAAGTAAGGTTCCCCCAGTCAAAGAGAGGGATATTCAAACATACCCTCAAATAAGGCAAAAAAACACAAATGGACGACATCGCCACAAGAAAACCTCCAAGCTAAAAAAGAATAAATAAATGCCCCATCTCTCACACCTGCAGCCCATTGGTCTTGTTGATTTTTTGACTCTATAAAACCACCTTCATAAGAGAGAGACAGATGGAGTCCTTGAGACTATACACCTAACAGCATTCAATGCCACTGTAGTACCCCGTACTTTTATAGATATTTAAACTATATAAGTCAGCGTAATTTGGTAATTAGAGGAATTACTGTGAATAGTAATTTGGGATTTATGAGTGTTAGATAATTACCAATGTGTGTTATATTTACTTTGGGGATTAAGTAAATGAGTCAGAATATTTTTATGTCAAGTCGCAATTAGGTAAAGTGACGGGAAATACTTCACGTTGAAGAAAATGCTTGTTGAAAAGCATCAGGTTCAATTAGTTAATTTTAGTTAAATGACTCGGATGGAGATATCGAGTACAAAGTTGGTTTTTGAATGGTCGAGATAGTCGGAATAGAGTATCTAGGGGTAGTATTTAGGATCCGGGGACTTTTGGTCAAAATTGGGTTTTATAAGGGATAACTCTTATTTCTCTCTTATAAGGAACAAGAGAGAGAGAAAGAGAAGAGAGAAAGTAGAGAAAAGAAAAAGGAAATAAAGGAAGAAGGATAAGAGCAAGAGAAAGGGGATTCTGTCCAAAACTCCGTGAGATTCGACTCGAGGTCATCAGATTTTATCGACGAGGCAAGTGTTTACTTGATTTATTCAATTGAGTGTGTGTATCTCATAATATAGTTGGTAAAATATATGATTTTTGGGTTAAAACCTTTTAAATAAATTTGGGAAAATTGATTTTGAGTTTACAAATTGATGTATTGTTAAATCTTGATGAATTTTAGTGTTAATCCCATGTCAATGGTGTGTATAAATGGTTAGAAATGGGAAGAAATGATAAAAGAGAGTTTAATTGGTTTTAGGGATTTAATCCAAGAGAGATTGTTCTATCCCATAAATTAATTGATGTGTTAGTTATAAATCAGTGTTGGGATGATTATAGTGTCATTGGTTGAGAATAGAAACCACAAAAATGGAGGTTAGGAAGATGTTTCTTTTTTTAGAGAAGATGAAATAATCCAAATATTGAGCTCTGAACAGGGCGAATCGATTTGGATCTAAACCAAATTGATTTGCATAAGGATGCCTGTAAGGCTGTCTCAGGCCGAATTGATTAGGATTGAGACCGAATCGATTCGCCCTTGAAGACCTGATTGAAGACCCTTTTCCGAACCGATTCAGATTAAGACCGAATCGATTCACTTGTTCAAATAGATTTGCATTAGGGGCGAATCAATTTTCCTTAGCGAGATTTGATAGATTTCCTCGTTTAAGTTTATGGGGAGTCAAATTGCAAATTGGAGATTATTATAGGGGATTCTAGAAGTGATATTAGGACTCCTAGATAATGCAATTGAGGGTGAGTAAACCTTGGGATGAAAGAGAGAACCTTGGATTAGTTAAGGGTACAATTCGGGGTATGGACCTAATGAATGGTTAGGACGCACAACATTTAAGAGAGGTCTTTGGAAAGTGTGTATAGATATATTTATGCATTTAGAATAAATATGTGCCAATTGCATTTGAGTAAATCCTAGGATGAGATTAGGATGGAATTTGGGATATGGGATAAAGAGGATTGAGTGGCTATCTGGTTTGTCTATTGACGACTATTATTATAGGGGATGCGATACCTATGGGATTAAGATAAGTAGCTTGCATACTTATTTAAGTATTACGAATTTTTATATTTGGGATTATATATATATCCTTAAAAGTGATTAAGGCAAGTAAATCTTAAGTAAAATATTTCTTATAGGTTTAGTATTTTAAGTGTGTAAATACTTATATATTATTACGAATGTGAACTGTTGCAGATAAATGATGAGGATGAGATTGAAGATGAATATAAACATTCACATCAAACATATAAGAGACAAAGGTTTTTAAAGTGGTTCGGCTATGAATAAAGCCTATGTCCACTGTTATTTTATTCCCAGGGGTTTACAATAGCACAATGTGGTAGAGAGAGGGAGAAAAAGGGTGTATCTTGTGTATGGTCTCTCATCGTTCTCTTGGATCTCCCTTTTGGCTAAGGGAATACATATATTTATAGTGATGGGATATAAAGAGATTCATTGTATGTAGACATTTATACATTATGTCTACATTCAACGAATCTAATTGTTGAATTGCTTTGTATGATATGTGTTGTCATCTACAGTATAAATGTACATTAATGCTCATTAAATGCGTAGTTATCCTTTGATCTTCCCGGTTAGTATGTCGACAAACTCTCCTCGGGTGCCGACTAACTCTCCTCGGGTGTCGACTAACTCTCCTCGGATACCGACCAACTCTCCTCGGGTTCCGACTAACACTCCTCGGGTGCCGACCAACTCTCCTCGGGTGTCGAATATTGCCACGTAGGATGACATGTGTCCTTTTCTGATTGGTCCTCGTAGATGGAGAATTTTTGCATTAACAGAAGCCCCCAATGCTCCATGCTTGATGGTTTACTTGAAAGGATGGAGTATTTATTCTGCAGTGTTGCTCGGTGCTAGTGAAATTCTTGATCTACCTTCTTGATTTGTTCAACATAAAGTTCATTATCTCCTAGACGACATATGATGCAGGTTGATCGATGGTTTCCTAATCTTTCTTTTGAGGAACTTAGTGTGCTATGTATCACCCCTGGGAATTTGGATGCATCCATGCCATAGTATGAAGCTTGTAGCTTGTCATAATCTTCAAGTCTGTTGATTGGTTTGCCAGCCGACCAACTGCTTCATGTGTCGAGCAACTGAATGCTAACTTTACGTGCTTGATTTTTCTGATTTATGATCCTCTGAATACTTTATCGAGTAACATATTACCTTTTGAACCCAACTCTTCAATCTTGTTAGTACCAAGCTAGTGGTGGACTTCGAATCATTTTCATACAACTTCTTCTTCATTATTGGTCAGGACAGTAGTAAAGATCTCAGTGCTGTAGATGCTGAATTTGACTCCTGAACTTCAATATGCCTCCGTGTAAGTTTGTGGAGTTGAATTTGATACTCGACTACATGATGTTATGAGAATGTTCCACCGAATGAACAACTGAATTTGTAATAGAAGCCCCCAAGTGTGGAATATGAACTTTGAGTACTTTCTTGGCCTTGAAATATGTTGGTCTTGCTGGAAAAATAAGGCCGAGGAAATATTCCATGAAATGACTCCCTGAGATATTTGCATGTTTGCATTTTCTGGCTTCTATTATTTAACTCAGTTCAAGTGTTTAAGAAGAATATATGTTGACATTTCAATTATGAATTTCTACATTTCTTCCATCATATGACTCTTGTCGGCTTTTGAAGAATCTGTTTGAATTCCAACTTGGGAATTTCTACATGTGTTCTTTAGCTCAGTACGAGTGTTTGAGGAATTGATGTTTGAATTCTTAATTAGAAATGCCTACATGTATCTCTTCTCTTAACTCGATTAAGTCAAGTATGAAGCTCTATGCCCAAGATTGGGGCATGTATGAAATGAATCTGACGGTGTCAATTGAATTGTTGTTTGCAGTCTTGCTGTTGTGATGTGTGCAGTCTAGCTGCGTTATTTTTGTTCGGTATTGACCTTTTAAGGTCTTTATGTGTTGTTGATGAGCATACAAGAATTATATGGGCAGATAATTTTGCCTGAGCACCTATTGAGGCTGAATCATATAAAAATTACGATTAGAATAATTATTCAGCCGACCAATATATAGTGTTCATCGGTTTCAATATTGGACAATTTAAATTTCCAGATAATAATATGAGAGATAACAATCAAAATATCTCGTTATCTTATAAAAATATGATGTACATAAACGTGTATCCATAAAAATCTTTAACGGACTTGTGATTATGAAATTTTTGTTTATTCATATTTGAAATAAAAATCGATCCACTAATTTAATAAAATCGTGATTTGCAATATTTTGTAGATTTGATAAATGAAAAATTGAACAACTAATTTATGTTTATAATCATAAAAAGCATGACTGAATCAAAATATGTATGTATGTATGTAAAACATATAATTGATTATTCATATATGGATAAAATTGATCGTATCAACACAATTACATAATATGATTATTTGTGCAGAGAATATAGTTTTCTTGAAGAGAGAGAAAATGGGTCCGATTCAATTCATGTTAATATCGGAATGGAAAATACATAATCGTTCTTAATGCTTATCCCTATCCTAACATATTTGTTCAGAAAATCTTCAAGTGGATCCATAGATGCAAGGATTTGTATAATAATTATGAGTAGAAAATTCACCAGATTCCCAAATTGAAATCGATCACACAGTTAGTGCATATAAAAATTATGACTAAATTAAAAGATTTCCAAATGAATCAAATTTGAATATACTCATATAAAAGAGATTTATGAATATAGAGAAATTATTTTATCTCCTTAAAGAAGAAATAATATAATATGTACACAAATTTCTCAAACTTTGCGATTATGAAATGTACATTTATGCAAATTTATAAAATTAGATTCAAAAATTTGTGAATATAAAATCATGATTCAATTAAAAGATGCATGCACAATATATAATTGATTTGATCTCTATGTTTATGGATATAAACATATGAGAATCATGATTTGAACAAAAATATAATGGGAATTTGAATAGTCATCAAAGATCTTACAAAATTTTGTAATGAAAATTATCAAATCTTACCCCCATCATATATATTGGTATATGTAATCATTTAAAATATTTATTCCATGATATAAAATTGAAACTTGAGAATCAAGCAAAAAGTTATGATTTATGAAATCCATTATTTTTCAGATTTCTAAATAAGAATTAATCTAACAGTTATGATTTTAAAATCATGATATGCAACATTTTGCAGATAAAAATTGGACAATTAATTTATGTATATAAACATAAAAATCATGATTGAATCAAAAGATGTATGTATAATATATAATTGATTATACATATAGAAAATAAAAACTTAGTTTTTGATGGAGAATAATGCTTGGTACACGTTCCCACAGACGGCGCCAATCTGTTGAAGATAGAAAATGGCCACTGCCATTTTAGTGGCGTCAACAGCAGATAAATGATAAGGATGAGATTGAAGATGAAGATAAACATTCACATCAAACATATAAGAGACAAAGGTTTTTAAAGTGGTTCGGCTATGAATAAAGCCTACGTCCACTGTTATTTTATTCCCAGGGGTTTACAATAGCACAATGTGGTAGAGAGAGGGAGAAAAAGGGTGTATCTTGTGTATGGTCTCTCATCGTTCTCTTGGATCTCCCTTTTGGCTAAGGAAATACATATATTTATATAGTGATGGGAGATAAAGAGATTCATTGTATGTAGACATTTATACATTATGTCTATATTCAACGAATCTAATTATTGAATTGCTTGGTATGCTATGTGTTGTCATCTACAGTATAAATGTACATTAATGCTCATTAAATGTGTAGTTATCCTTTGATCTTCCTGGTTAGTATGCCGACCAACTCTCCTCGGGTGCCGACCAACTCTCCTCGGGTGCCGACTAACTCTCCTCGGGTGCCGACCAACTCTCCTCGGGTGTCAAATATTGCCACGTAGGATGACATGTTTCCTTTTCTGATTGGTCCTCGTAGATGGAGAATTTTTGCGTTAACAGGAACATTCGGGATATTTTGGTCATCTCTATAAGAGTTCAGCAATTATAGCCAGGGCAGATTGAGAAGTGGTATATATTATGTATACGGGTGTTGTTAAAGTATATATTTTATTTGGTTATAAATATATTGGTATGCAAATAATATATTTATGTCTACGTATATCTCTAGTTCTGTCCAGGGAGGTTGCATGATGTGGGTGCATCCCCTGGCTTGCGAAACATGGAGAGTTTAATCCCTAGGTTATATCATCCCACATATGGGTGCGATAATGATTCCACTTTCAGGAGGGAATATGACCGCCTCCATCGTTTAGTATTTCCTACCATGATCATAATCAAGTTTGACTTGGTACCTAGGTTAAGTTGAGTATACCCGGATGATGATAGAATTTTGAGAATGCATCCTCGAGTTATATCTTGGTGGGATTGTTATTATACTTATGATTATAATATAGGTATAAATATACTTGTTGTGTATAGTATATTGCTCATATATGAAGATGAGATATCATATAACTTAGAATTATGTAAAGTGTGAACTGAATAAGAGTTTATTACTCTTTCGGGAGAAATATATCTGGATTAATACAAAGGTGAATCGTATATTAAATGAGAATTATAGATATACGACATTTTATATACTAAAGTGAGAATGGTATTTTAAACTAGTGAAAGTTTCAAAGAATGAATGGTGTATATATATATATCACATTGATAACCATACCAACTAAAGCATAGGTGATAGCTTACAGTATAACATATATTATATCACGCCGGGTAGGTGCTAGTTATGAGGGCCTAGAGGATGGGTGAAAGAGATCAGTTAGGTAGGGTAGCTTAACTATGTTGTTTAAAATGTATGCGATAGGTGTGCACTATTAGAGAATGGGTGAGGTGTATCTCATGAGAGTGAGATACCAGTTTAAATATGAAAGACTTCATATTTTATAAATATAGAATTTGATTTACTTGCTAAATATTTTCGAAACTCGGCCTCTGACCCGTTTCTCCATTTACCATCTCTCTGGAGATATATATGCATATATTATATGTCCAGACACAGGGATGCCTGGATGATGATTCTTTCGAGTAAAAAAATATTGCAGTAGTTGTGAATGCAAGGAGGTTTATTTTAGATGCTTCTATCCATGTGATCTAGATAAGCGGTTTTGTAGAAACACTCGGGTTGATAGCCTAATTGTATTCATTTATTCTTTACCTCATTTTAGTTTGTGACAAATCGATTTGGTTGTATTATGTTGTACCGAGAGTTCGGTTACCTTATTTTATTTCAGCTGTGGTATATACACTGTGTGATTGTTTTGCTTGGATGGTTTGGTTAAAAATATTGGTTAAGTAAAATTTTGATGTCAGCCTAATAAGTTATTAGTAATTAAATTTGTTTTCGATAGTAATGCTAAGAATGAACCATATGAGATTCTTGTTTTAATCTGGTATAAGATTGATCACCTGGTATTTTATTAGGTAGGGTATCACAGTCGCTTACACCACCGCTAGTATCACCCTCAATGTGCGGTCCACTTCTATCTGAGCCCCCTCACAGTCTAGCCCCAGCAGCTGCTATACATCTATGGGAGTCACTGTCATCTCCCCAAAACCAAAATGTATGGTGTGAGGAATATCCCACCACCTCTCTCCCAAGGTATAGATGACAGTCATGGAATGCTGACACCAAATTTCCAAAATCAGTTGATGAAACCACCCAACTCACCATCGGAGGAAGGTGCTCCCAAACTTCCTCGAATCGCGTCGCCCCCCGAAAATGTTGGCTCAATGTAGATATATCATTTTGTCAAAGAAAAGGAAAAAACTTGTCAAAATTAAGAAAAAATAGGTAAATACACAAGGAAAAGGGAAATACCAAAGGTCATTAACATTTACATAACCGTTCGGACGAACGACCAGTTTTCTCCTGAACATTGATCAAGAGGCCATCGGGCACAGTCGGCTCCATTTGTCCAAGGTCAACTCTTCAGATTGAACGCAGATGAATGAATCTTTCAAGGGCATTGAATATGCTATCCAACAGTCTACCATGTGCCTGAATCATCCGTACGGTGCAAACAAATGACCCGTTTTACTCTGGGCACTTCCGAGCCTTAGTTGACCAAAATTGTGACAACCCTTATATAACTATGATAAATTATAATTAAATCATGCTTATATTATGTGATATGAATAATGTTCTATTAGTATGTCTAATGTTAAGTTATTATGTTTATTATAATCCTACTTTCATAAATCATGAAAGGTCGAATTATTTACAAACACAAAATTTTGTTGTTTTCGATAGAAATGTTCCTGTTAGAGACTAGTTTTGACCTTTAGAACATTATAAATGACTTGAGGTGAAAACTAGGTAGTTGTATACATGTGAGTTAGGGTTGTAACACAACAAACGGATCATCAAAGGGATGCCCGAGTAAAGAGTTATACCGAATTTACGAACAAAGGGCAAAGCTGTCCATTCCCTTTAAGTGGTGATTTGTCTTTTATTAAACCAAATGGTTTAATTTGATTGGTTGTCTTGGGAGGCAGCCTTGGCCGACTTAAAACTCTCCCTATAACTTATTTCATCATAAAATTAATCCCTAGGTTCAGTTTCAAGTGTTGTGAGCTTGAGGAAAGAGAAGGTAGAGGTTTAGGAAGAAAAGTGAGGAGGAAAAGTGTAAAAAAAATCTGTAGAAATTACGTAAAGGTCCCAAAGGTAATCCTAATTGCAAATCCTGTCATTTTTAATATATTTATGATTTATATGATATAAATCATCATAATTTTACGAAATTTTCAGCCCTTTATATGTATGTATGGTTAGATGCAAGTTTATGTTAAGTTGAATGTAGAAACCCTTAAAATTGCTTTGTATTGAAACCGCTTTCATTTAAACTTGCATATCTCTTTGTGTTCTTACTAGAATTGAGAAATTCCAATTGGATATGAAAGTAGACTCATATATTCATATCATATCCGAAAATGAGAATTTATCTCCTTGTGGTTAGGCCGTAATGATGATTTCAAGTTGGTACATGGTTGATATTTGTATACTTGATTTCGGTATGCCCTAAGTTTAGTCGAGATTTTGAGATAGTAAATGAAGTCAAAAAATTATGAAACTTTAATTCTGTACTATTAAGTACGTGTACTAAAAATGGGTTGAAAATCATGGAAAGTTATACTGTAGAAAAATTATGAAAATTCTGGGAATTCGAAGGAACAATAAAGGAGCTTGTAGTGCAGATTTCTTATGTTGTAGAGAAATGGTGATAACTTGCCCTAGGAAGCTTGAAAAATTATACCATCACTTGTACAATTTAGGAATATAACTTTCCCTAGGAAGCTTGATAGTATATTCATATATGTTTTCATATTGATGAGGTTGGACCCCTGTATTTCTACAATTTAGGAATATAGGATGGTTAAGTATGTAAGACAATAATTTCAGGCCATACTGGGTACCCCTTGAATGAATGTTTGCATTCCATCCTTACAAAGGGTATTTTTAGTACATGTTTAATGTGTATGTACATTGAGAAGTATAATTTAATGTTTACTTGGTTTTGGTAATAAATTCTTTATGAGGTATTTCCTACGGTTGAATGTCCGTAACTTTATCAACATGTATATCATTGTTTTGCCTTTACCAATATTTTATGGAATGTGACTTAATCGGAATTATATTATTGATGTATACTCATGGAAAGTTACATAATTATGTTAGGATAATATTTATTATTGAGGTTCAGTACTGATTTAGTTGGATTGACAGGTGTAAGGTCTAATCAACCCAGTTCAGCTCCACCAGAAGGAAACGTGAATACATAGTTGTCAACCAAGGTGAGTGTACTCACTAGAAAGAGATATTTGTATCGTGTTGTTGATATGACCAAAATATAATGAATATGAAATTGTTCATTTTGGTTTACCGAAATGGGAGGTTACTCCCCGACCCAGAATGGGGGAGATTTGTCTATTAAAGACAGGGGTTACTCCTCTACCAGGAATGGGGGAGAATTGTCTATTTAGACAGGATATGTGAATCATGATTTGGAAAAGTTGGTCATTCATTATGAATGAGACGGATAAGTTAATACATAATTATATGGACATGATTTATTGCATTTAAATTATGCAGTAGTATAGTAGTGATGCATTCACTGGGCTATTTTGATCATGGTTCCTATGTTCATATTTTTCAGGTAACGCGATGTCACTGTCAAATCTAGGAAGTCGGTTGGGTTAGCCAGGAATGGGAGAAACAAACATTTTGTTTAAATGTAAATGATGTAATTAAGTTAAATTTTCCTTCAAGCAAGTTTGTACAAGTGTGACTACTCTGATGTTGTAAAAGGTTTTCAGATATCTGGATTTACAATGACGACTCTGAAATTAAAACTCTTGTTTATGGTTTGGTTAAATTAATCATGGTTTGACTCACTTTGACTTTCAAACTTAATTATAAGTAACTGGGTTGGCGTGTGTCAAAAATAAACTCTTTAAACTGAGAAAAGATATTTGGAATGTCAATGTGCCTCTTATAACCTTTCCAAAGGTCTGCCTCATGAGCGATTTTGACTTACGGTTTGGACGAACGATCCATTACAGTCCGACGATGTCCTGTCCAAATGATCGATGAGCACTTTCGAGCGCCATTTGACCCAAAGTCAACTCCTAAACCTGGGATAAGTCCAAAGGAATCTTCAAGGTCTCTGGATTAACTTTCTAACGGAATTCCCCTTGCGCGATTTGGATTTATTGATTGCATTCTAGGACCATTTTTTTGAAAACATCTATATGAGACAACCAATTGGCAGGTCCATTTCCATGCCTATGGGTAGTGTGTCTAGTGTTACCTTTTGATTTTCAAGGATAGGGGTATACCAATCGGCAGTCCCCCTACCCTATAAATGGAGGGGAATGAGCTCACTCTCAGGAAACACCTCAGATCCATCAATATTAGGGATCTCAACAACATTCTCTTGCAATCAACGAAGTTTCCTAGTGTGAAATTCCTACCCATCTTTCATTCCCATCATTTGCATACCCAATTTAGCAAACTCTCATTATCTCTAATCCAAAATTCATCTCAAAATTCAAGGGAGCTCATTAAGGATCAAGTTCAAGCCTCCATTCTCCAAAGGAAGTCCAAAAACCCTTCTCTTTCTTTAATTCTTTATTTTCGCATTAGTTACATAAATTTTTAATCTAGGTTTTACTTTAGTTCATACACATTAATACCTCATCATTTATTAGTTATATTGCACATACTTTATTTTCTATAAAAAAAATTAAGAAATAGAGCGTTACATCGATAAACTCTAACAGGATTATTCACCACATTTTTTCAAAACTAAAAATATATTTTCTACACACACACATATAATAAATTCATGTTTGAATCTATGGGATAAACTCTACCCTTATGTTGCACACGAACTACGTGGATTTTGATGCCCTTAAAGGCTACCTAGGCATTTCGGGCTAAAACCCTAGACTCGAGTCCAATTTTTTAATTTTCCAATTTTTTAATTTTGCCAGCATCATTTTCATCTATACATTATTTAATATATATTATAGTTGTGATCCATACTAGCATTTTATCTAACATATATTATCGTTTCATCACAATGATCAATATCTCAATAAACGCATACATCGTAATTTCTAGATATTATTTTGGAGACATTCCTATGGATGGTCTCACTCTATCTTCTCCATGATATGAGTTGGGCGATTCGGATCTCCATTTATATATACACGCGCACACACTTCACGGAGAAATTAAGGAAAATAGTAACACAAGCCTATGAGATACCGAAAGGACAGGATGGGTGCCTAATACCTTCCCATTCCGTAACTTCGCCCCCAAACCACTAAACTATTGGTTTCGTAAGCATCAGTTTGTCTTTGATGCCGCTCTCTCGTGTCGGCGACATGTTCTTTTGCCTATTTTGTGCAAAATAGGTTGCCGACTCCATCTTTTTACATCACCTCACATCGACGACGACCGAAACGCTCGTAGAGGAAGAGGACACGAGACCTTCTCCCCCTTTTCCACCCAAAAAAAGGGAGATAGGAATGGCAACATGTTTTCTTCATGAAGGCTAAGTATAAAAATAGACATCTGAATGTCTCGAATGATTATAAAACCATCAAAAGAATTAGAAACATTCAAGATGTGGCGGTTACGAATATGTCCATAATTGATAATGAGACCATATGGACTCCATATCCCAACGGAAAAATTTCTTTCAAATCATGTATTGAATGTTGCAGAGATAAAAGACCAACTTCATTAAGATGGAAGAACATTTGGACAAAATATCCCCCCCCCCAAAAAATATATATATATATATATATATATATATATCTATTTGGAGATTAATCCACAATGACAATCCTATAGATTTTGAGATTTAAAGAATTAGGATAATAATTGTCTCAAGATATAAGCGTTTCTATAATATGGAGGAAACAATTAACGACACATTTCTCTTAAGTACATTTGCCACTTTCATTTGGTCTTTTTTTTTGTGATTCAATGGGGTTGATGGAAAGTCTAAATTTCAATAATTTCAGTGCTATGATCACTTCTTGGAGTCTAAAATATAAAAATTGAAATTATCTCAATTTCCTTTAATCTGTTCTTCCTCTCATAATTTTCAGGGAGATATGGAAGGCAGGAAATCAAAGTTTTTTTGAGGATACTCCAATGAGGGTTAATCAATTAATTATTAATATTAGAGAGACGATAAAGAACACAGTGGTCGGTATTATCTTCCAAGACATCCTAAGAAAAGAGTCTGAGTTTTTGCAAAGTTTCTTTATGCTAAAATTTCATCTTGAAAAGATGGTTTTCAGACATTTTAGATGGATTAAGCCAAAATACAATTACTTTAAACTCAATATTGATGGTGAATATAAGGATAATCCATGTGATAGTGGGGCTAGAGGTATTATTAGAGACAGTCAAGGAGACTTTGTTGCAGGTTTATCTTACTTGGGATATTAGTCCAATATATGGGCTAAGTTAATGGCTATTCTGAAGGGCATTCGTTTGTGTAGTTGTTTTGGAATTGAAAGGCTACAAATAGAATCATATTGTAATGTTCTAATGGATTTCACCATTGTTAAAGCTGATCCTCCTTACAAAATCAAAGGAATGTTCATGAAATTTCAGAAGTTCTTCTCAACAACCACGTCTCCATTTCTCATGTCTCAAGTTTTTGAAGAAAGCAATTATATGGCTGATGCTCTTATTAAACAAGAATCAAACACTCATTCTTCTAGTTTTTGGTCCTTCAGTTATCTCCCAAAGGCAATTAGAGGTTTACTCAAACTAGATAAAACAAGTTTTCCTTTTATTAGACTTTTTAAGGAATAAATGTAATGGGATTAAGTATAAAATACCAAATTTCATTCATTTTATCAATTTATTCTTTAGTCTTCGTAATGAGGACAATTATAAATTCCCACATTCTTTTATTTCTACTAGTGCTTATCAAAGATACCTATGAGAGGCTTTTTTATCCTAATTATGTCTAATAAAAAAAAAATTGGGGGGGGGGGGGAGTACTATCCCTCTTCCCCCCAAAAAAGTCTCACTTAATTCGGCATACACCCACTATAAGTAAAGCTTCTTATCATTATCAATAATTGTGAATCGCCATTGTTAGAGTGTTGTACAAGATTTTATGAGATTTTTCTCTCTAAAATACAATTAGATTGATTTTTACTAGTATTTTCAATAACTAACTTATCTTTGACTACGAAAGAGGGAATAAGGGTTCGTATATGGGGCTTGGGGTGAACTATGCACTGCACGTCACATGCTATTTAATTCCTCTCCTAGTGGCTTTCTGAATAACTTTCGCATGTCCTTCTAGAGGATGTTGAAGAACGTAAGATTACTCCCGCATAAGATATACCTATTATTATTCATGCTTTATGGAGCAGGAAAATCTGAAATACTCTTTTTGCAGTAATCTCCACAATTCTGCAATACGCTATATTTTTGGTAATTAGTTAATGATTATTAGAGGATGAGAATAAATTAATAAATTGGAATTAATTATTACTTGAGTGAATTGGTAATAGTAATAATAATGCATATATAGATGATAATTAAATTTTGCATGTTATGTGATTTATTTGTAACGCACGTTATAACTTATTAATCGGTGCAATTAATTAAGCTTGGGCAATATGTGGTTATATATAAAATAAATAAGTATGTGCATTTTATTGTACGTTGCTAGGTATTACCGTGAGTTATGAGCTACTACCATTTGGAGAGGACTCTAGAGTGAAATAGAGGTGAAAATATGTGTTTTTAGCATTCTAAGTTGGGACCAGGGGGAGTTATACCCTCAGGATAAGTTTTGGAGTTTTCTGTGTAGTATTTTTAGCTTATTTGGAGGCTAAAAAATAGGCCTAATATTGACCTACGAATTTAAAGATTAATTAAGAGAGTTAGACCTTATTAATCACTCTCTTTACACAAAATAAATAAACTTTAGAAGCCATAAACATTTGGGATAGCATAAGAATAATTTATGATAAGAAAAAACAAGGATTGTCACATAGAGATTCACAGTTCATACACTAAGGCAAGAACTCACTTGCTTTATCACGAATAATATGTAACTTGTTTATAATTCATATTATGCAGTAAATCTGAGATTTATAATGCATGTTTAGGATTTTGATTTAATATCTTAATCAATTTTTGTTGATGAATTAATTAGCATTAGTGTTGAATTAATTCTGACTTGAATGACTTAAACTTTTTAAAGAGAAACCTTAAACTGAATCGTTTGGGACTTTGAATCTATGAATAAAATCATGTTTATGATTAAATTTCGAATGTAAATTGAATCACCATATTAATTTGACACTTGGATGTGGATTCGCAGTGTATCCGACTCCATTAATGGTGATATATGATTAGATGAATTTGTCTTTTAATTCTGGTTAAAGTTAGTTAATACATTTTAGTAATACATTTATATGACTTAGGTTCGTTAGAGAATGGACAATTTAGTGATTTAAAGATTTAGATTTTTATTTTTGGTTAACCATAGTCGTTTATGTTTTGGGGAAGAATAAGGCTTTCGTGCCTATATCGTTCAAACGAAATTGATGTCTCATTCGAATAATATGGGGTATTTCATTCGTTGTCTCATTTTAATGAGATTATGTTGATGGTTGCGTTTGGGGTAGTAAAATGGTGATTTGGGGTTTTAGTTGTTTAATTAATTATTAGGAAATAGTTGCACGCTTATAATACAGTTTATGATGATATTTAAACTAGAGGATAATGGGAAGAGACTCTAATGAAGGTTTGAGAATTATAAACCTTAATTTGGTCTGTAGAATTCGATGTTGTGGATTTAGCTCAATTAAATTTAATAAATCCCATAATTTTAAAAGCTATAAAAATACGGGGTATTACATACTTCCCCCTTAATAACTGAATTTCGTCCCGAAATTCGGAAAATAAGGCCTATCCGATAGCACAATTCTGGATATCCTTTTCCGTACACAAACTAACTTTACATTACGGCGCTCAATTTCTATAGCCCTTTCTTCCCAGCAACATTGTTTTACATTCTCATTAGAGATATTTCACCTTGTGCTCCCAACCGACAACATTCGCATAAGTCACGCTTATACGTTATACATTTCATTATCTCACTAACATTAGGAGGCCGCACCCTACCATAGACAAATACTCAAATCATTCATATACAAAACTCCCATTCTGAGAAAATATTACGAACATTTGATCACTCTTGCTCGCCTAATACAGTCGTGGAATTCTACCACATTTATCGGAAGTTCTCTTGACCTATCCAAAAATTTTGTTTACCTAATCTCCTCTAATCATACGGAAGTAAAATAGTCGAGGTTCTTTCATAACAAAACCTTAATAAGTACCTTGTACTCGGCAAACAGGTACGAGTGTTTCTACCGAGCATGCTTGAAATCATTGTACCAAGATTCCAAAATCTCCTTCACCTGGCTTCCCTAATCTTTAATCACCATGCGCTTATTCCCTGGATAAGGGTGATTCATCCTACTCGAAATGAAACCTTAACTCCGCTGGTTCCTGAAATCCCATTTCGAAGGTGGGATTCACCAATCTCATCCTAATTCAGAAATTTATACTGCGCCGGACCATGCACTGGCGCGATCCTTCCTTTTGAAGGAAGTCTGGGGCATACTAGTTAATATTGTAAGCCAGACCAAAGGAATATCAATCACTTCCTTCTCGGTGACTTAATTCACAAGTTTGGGATAAACCCTTGATCTCGTTTTGAGGATGGCAACTCATCCAAGGACTGTACCAACTTTACCGACCTCTTCCAATTTCAGAAATTGTCAATAAACACAAAATTCTTTGGTTGATTCTCCGCTTTCAACCAAACCTTACTTATGGGCGGTGCATGTAGAGACTACTCACTACGTCTCGCTAAGCATCGATCCTTCCCTTGAAATGTCTCACATTAAGTGACACGTAATACTCCCCTTCCTCCTTGGAGTATGCCGAAAGTTCCGACCCGTGCTCTTCTCTCCACGAAGCGCACTTCTGGATCTCTTATACCATAATAACATCCTTACTCTTTGTATGCGCAAGTCGCTTTCATACTTGACTAATAATAACTCCGCTCCGGGTGTTCTTCATAATCATTAAATTCTACTCTATTCAAGGAATACCAATTCTTGAACGGCTTCCACAGCCTTCCAATCAAGTTAGGGCGTGCTATTCTAATTGCACACTTATGTATGGATTATCGCCCCTCATGTGACGCTTAATTCACTCTATCACTTCCACTTTGTCATATTATTCCCACAAACATATATTTCACACGTCTATTTCCACGTCCCTCCGATTCGGACCATTTTAACTGTAGTTAACCAAGATGCCCACATTTTGCAACACTCCGACCGCCCTGGGAGAGTGAACGACGTGCTACTCATCTGTAGAACTAACTAAATTTCAACGAAATATAAGGAATAGGGGATTCAAATTCCATGACAATAAAAGAGGAATAATAATTCTCAACCTTCCTCAGATAAGTACAATGATTTTTCCCAAGTAGGTACAACAACTAAAGTAAATCACTAACGCTCTATTCATCAAAATAATTATAGGTCATATCTTTTGTATAGTATAAAGTTCTTTCCAGATAATCCATGGTAAAAATCATTCTAACTCTTCATTCACTTTGTGTTCTGTACGCGGTTATGATATTCGAGTACTTCAATCACCCTAGAAATCAGAATTCTTAAATTCTCCTTATCATAGTTCCACCCCTCAACTTGTAGGGATAACTTTCAATGTTTCCTACCACAAGATCCGACTCCAATAACCTTAAAACAAAATTCAACTTCCAACTCACATACATAATTACTTGATCCTATTTCGACCAGGGTACCAAACTTGTGGAATAGTGACCAAACGTCTCCCTATTTCCAACCTTACGTTAAGTTTCATGCGTGGGATGTCTCGCAAAGCGAAATCCAAACAAGGAACCCCCCCGATACATTACTACTAAGCTTTGTCGGTCATCGAAATCCGTTAGGTCCTCCGTCTGTGGTATGTACCCCTTTATTCCGTCTCTTGACAGAAAAGTTACAATTCTCCCGTAATTATGCTTAATAAAGAACGTTTCACCAATTTCACTATCGTATTGGTTGATGGAAATTTTATTCTATACCTTGGATACATACGATCAGAATTTTTTGAAATTCCCTTCCCTAATAATAGGGGTATAAAGATTAATTCCCACATCTATAAAGGTCAATTATAACAATGCACTCTTCCTATCACTAAGTCCGGAGTGCTAAACATAATACTGAGTCAAATCTTTTCGCTCAACGGTAAATCCCGATACATACGGAATTATACTAACAAAGTCTATTCATACATTGGCATCGAATATCTCGAGACCACTATCTCCTCCGAAGTCTCTAGGATAGATAATATAAGTGCGAGTCCAACTCTCTTACAGGTAAGCCTCGCCAAAACAAACATGGAACATGTTGCACCAATGCAACTACTCCAATAGCCTCGCAATAAATGCCCACTATCATACTACCCATTTCTATAGCGTTTTAACAAGAATAATATCATACTCGTGTATCGCATCACTACAACGAGTAACCTCAATAAAGTTTAAAACACTGTTAATATACTCATTCATCTCCCGCGGATAGCATCAAAGAAAAAAAAATCCCGTTATACTAAGGAAAATATTCACATAATGGTAACAATTATAATGATATGCATTAAACTCATCTCACATGCTAATCTAGCAATGAACAAAATATGGTGACTCGCTCGTGTCACATAAACACGCCGCATCCTATAAGGATACAACTTATACTTCCATCCTGACAATCGTCTTGACTGAACAAATGGTTTTCGGACGTAACACGTCTGCCCAAACCAAAACAAAATTATTTTACTCGTTGCCTTTTACTAGGCACAGTATTCTTGCCCTTATACTTACTTCGGAACATATTATCGTGAGCGATCTCACTCTGCACAAAATACCTCAACACATAATTCACCTATCACCTGTCCTACTAACCCGGTTATGATTGTCCTTTCCTCGAACATTAGTAGACTCGATTTCTATTAACCACCCCGATTGTTCCATAGCCTTCTTAGGCCATAAAGATCATGTTACTATCTATACCAGTACTTACTGAATTTACCATCAATTGGTAAGAATTTAACTGCTTAAAGCATTTAAATGGTTTTCCTGATGTGTATCCACATCCTTCTGTGGTGTTATACCACCACCGTTGCAGTCAGTCTTATTCTCGACTAAATTCTTCGATTCCTTTAACTTCCTCCACAAAGAAGCGTTATCATCTATTCTGACACAATATGACAATGTCAACCTCTGGATCGTCCATCCACCAGAATTTCTTCCTCGAGTTTTATCAACTATTATTACGAGTTGGTCTTCCTCTTGGAGTCGTTTCCCCCCACTTGTATCTACATCTTCCGATACAAAATTGGCTAACGGTTAAGATTCAAATTCACGAATGGACCCCTGATATGCCCTCCCTCGAAGAGTTCAGAACCACATTTGCTTCTCATCCTGAACAGTTAAGGAAGGAACATACGATCAACACTGTACCTCAGGTTCTCCTATAGGCATAGCATTCCACTTATAAAATTGGTGGTTGTCTCCAACCATTATAATTTCGTCCCGAAAGCCAAGAAATTGGTGGTTTGCCACACTCCGTTCTTCATTTAAGTCTTGGGATACTTTACCGCCTTTGGTAAAGACACTACAATTTTTGCGTTTCTAAAAAATTTCCGTTGATAGTCTCTACACGTTTTTGTAAAACGTTGGGTAAGTTTACCCCCGCACCTCATTTGACTATAACAGCATTTGAAAATCATTGCTGCACCTTAGTCGCCTTTCAAGTCTTGGCTTCTCATGCCATAATGGAGGTGACCTCGACTACGGTCGTCATCCTCGAATATATTTTCTAATCTCAACTGAGCCCTGCCTCCTGATGTACGCTTAACGGTATTCTTCTGACATCCGTCATTTCTCGGCACATGCACACATCCGAACGAAATAAGAATTCACTTATGCATACACATTATAGTCGGAGAACGGAATCTCGCCAAAGGAATCGACAATCCTAAACATAGGGCTCTATAACAAACAAAGTAACGCTGAAAGCATAATAAGTCGTACAGATCCTAAGGACACTAGAACCTGATGCTCTGATACGACCTGTGACACCCCGCCTAATTAAATACCGGGCGATCATTCCTTTATTAAACTAAATCAAGGTAAACAGTTGGTTCATTCTCAGTATCACTGTCGATAAAAATACATTTTCCAATTTAACACCCTAAATAATTAAGCTAAGTGTCAAAAACATTTTCATAGATAACTTTCCAAATTTTAATTAAAGAAAAAGATTTATTTATTTAAAAATGACATTTCTACAAGTAAAAATCACACCACAATAAACCAAATAATATAATACATTCGTCAATCGAATGTCAACCTGTGAAAACTAAAATCATACATCCAAATTGAATAAATCCCATAGCAAATGCTGGAGGTAACTGAAATACAAATGTCCCAATAACAACGGGATAATGGAGAGAGCTACACATGCTCAACTGGTGAAAGTACTAAGAGTGGATCCGAATGAACGAAGGCGTCTAATCAAGAGACCTGCAACTCCCACCTAAGCTGCAGCGCGTTCCTTCCAAGAGATCCTAAGCAGGACGCCCCTGTGGCTGGGCACCTGTAAAATACATATATATACAAGAGAGAGAGAGAGAGAAAAGAAACGGGTCAGAGCCCGAAAGTGTGTTTGATTTAAAATACGTTTAGCAAGTATTTAAATTGATACAGGCCAATGCAACAACATATTAGTGCGTCACTCTCTTGAGAAATACTCACCTCTCTTCTAATGTGCACACCTATCGTACTAACCTTCCCAACGGTTTATCTTATCATTTTATTATACTAACCTTCCCAATAATTTAGCGTATCTACTTACTCGTAAGATTTCAAAACCGAACAATATTTTTGTTTACAAAGAATACTTCTAATTAGCAGCACAACTCTCGTTTTAGCTTTTATCAATTTATAAAGTTCCTCAGTGACATATTATTTTTCACAAACAAATATTTACTATAAGAGTCATCAACCATGTCCTACTTATCAAATCACAGTAGGCAGTTCCATATTTCAAAATCTCATATATATATTAACTACTCGTATAATATATATAAAATAACAGCACCCCTCATAAAACTACGGTGCGTGCATACTCTACTATCCAGAACCCCATATCACTCATATTAAGGGGAATACAATCGGAATCACTCTCGAATTGTATTAACATGAATACACAAACAATATTGAGGCGAAGCATAGATTCCAAGTCTCTAAGAGGATGGCACATGCCTGCGTCTCTTAGGACCGTCTGAACTATCACATCGATAGCCTGTACCAAGGATATCTATCTTCTAGGGTACAAGTCAATATCCCCCATAAAGGTCCCATCGAGATAAGACTTGTCCCAGCGCGGTAACCTCAGGGATAGCAAGTAGCGTGGGCATGATTTTCACAAGTATATAATATATGCACACACAATCATATAAATATACCACTTTATCATATTAATATAGGTTCTTCTCGTCACCCATAATTATACCATTTATCCTTAATTTCACATTTATAGAATTACATATAAGGTTTCGTTCCTAACCTTAACTCGAAGGGTTTTCTCACTCATTACCTGACACTCGTGGACTATCTCCTCACAAATCTGAAATTCAGTAAGTGTCTTTATTAGGTTCCAACGTAACTCTCTTACGCACCTCACCCTTTAAATTTATAAATTCACCAACCCTAAAGTAAATGTCCCATAAATACCATTCTCGTTGAAGATTAAAGGTCCCAGCATTTATTCCTATGCCCTACTGGTCCTCAATGTCTCCCAAATCATTTTATCAAGAATGCCCAAAAATTATATCACGACAATTTGAATTTAACTCATATAAAGAGGGAATTAGGAATCTGCCAGGAGGGGTCAATCGATCGAAGCTTGGGGCTCGATCGATCGAACCTTCGATCGATCGAAGCTCTGGGCTCGATCGATCGATCAAGCAGGTCTGGGAAAAATTCTGCAGAATGCAGTTACGGGTTTCATCACCAAAATTACACAAAATTGATATTTCCAAGTTCCAATCGTCCCAGAATTCTACTACTAACATCATAACAATATACTAGATGATTCTAACGTAAGGCATGTACATATTCATCATCTAAACATGGATTTTCAACCTAGAATTTATCTCCAATTATCAAGAACCCTAGAATTTTCTTAAACAATTTTCTAACAAATATTTCTCCAGAATTTCTTTCTTATGATCATCAAAATTTCGTGGTTTATTTCCTCTACATGGCAAGGGTTCCAGAATTTCATATAAATCATTTCTACATGCATTTTCCTAACACAAATTGGGTGTTCTTCCATATTTATCATCTCTAATCAATCCTAAACCAATATGAAGATTGCATTAACGAAAATACGCAAGTTAAACACGTGCCTAGGATTTTTGGTATTCTGATTCACGGATGATTTTGGTATGGCTGCGTTCCTCGTCTCGCGATCTACGCGGTGGTGGTGGCGGCGGTGCAAAACGGTGGCTTCTTGGCCTTGAATTGCCTTGGAGCTCTCTCCTCACTTCTCCAATGGCCGTCACTTGATTTTTGGATATTCTAACCCTAAAAGCTAACCTAAATGGCTGATATAGGTTGCTGAATTTCGTGGGTTTAATTACCCAATTATGTAAAATGACTAAAATGTCCTCCCGGGGTACTAATTAAGCCTTAAATTGCCCTGAGACCCAAACTACACCCCCGTGTACACTTTTCTAACTATCTCGACCCTACCGGACGCGTTGGCTCACTCAAAACGACCATACGGACAACTTATAAAATATTCACTTTTTATTTAACCAAATTAGTCCCGACGTGACACGAGCACGTTCCGACTTAAATTTCCGAAATCATCATTTAATTCACTCATGACAACATTATAAAAATAAATCTCATATATTACTATACTCATCCAGTAATATGCAACAAATAACAAATTTCCAATAATTACTAACTTTCGTCACGCTAGTAAATATTCAAAGCAACATTCCGGATTAAAATTAAATTAATTTATCTCAATTAAATTTAATAAATCCCATAATTTTAAAAGCTATAAAAATACGGGGTATTACATTGGTCATCCTAAGAGTCCATCCATAAACGGGGTAAACAAAATACAAAACTCTTTCTGGTTTTTTCAAAAAATTTATCCAAAATAAAATCTTTTTGTATTTTTCAAAATTTTTCAAAAGCAAAAATTTAGACAAAAAGTACATGTCACAATGCTAGCAGATATAAATATCATGAAACAAAAACTAGCACATGACAAACATGAGAACACAATCATCTATATGATATGGCACGAGAAGAATCACGTGCAAGCAAACGGGAATCAACTTGTCTAAAATCTAGTGCGTCTAAAAGTGATTTCCTAACTTAAATAGACGTGAAACGTCGTGTGGGGGCTTTGGTAACCACGGGAACACTAGACTTCAACTTCCTAGGACATCTTCCAAGATCAAAACAAAATCTCCTAAGGTGACCTTTCCTACCACAATGTGAACATGTGTAAACTGGTGGAACGACACCTATGGGTTGACCTTTTCTAACATCCTTGAAATTGGTTGACCCTCTAAAACAAATAATGGTTTTTCCTTTAACACTAGAAGCATGAGAACAAGATGAGTCATTACCATCACTAGCAAACCTACTTGAGTCTGTCAAATCATTTTTTAACTTCAAAATTTTTTACTCAAGCAAAGAATTAGACTCTTCCGAATTACGGGACGCATTTTTCAAATTTTCAACAATTCCTAAAAGGTATCTCTCTCCCCCTCAATTAAAGAAAATTTTTCACTAAGAGTCTCTTCACGTGCCACAAACTTATTGACTAAAATATTTTTATCCTCTTTGGCACAAACACAAACCATCGAATTTTCAAGGTCCTCTAATTCTTTTTCTAAAACTAGGACCCTATCATCACTTTCCTTCTTAGAAAATTTTAAAGAAACTAAATCATGTTCCAAGGAAACAAATTTTTCACAATAAAAATCTCTTTGAATTTGAACCGTTTGCAAAAGATCCATCGTGGATTTAAAACGAGAATTTTCTTTTTCCAAAAAATTAATTCTTTTAGCAAACGTCAAATTCAAGTGATTTATATCATCAAAACTTTGACTCGTGTCATCAAAGGGGGGCATCCGATTACATAAATGCTCCATTGAAAAAATTACGATTTTTCACAAAACTGATTTTTCAAAAAAAATCAATATCACACAAATTTTGCGAAAAAAAGGAATAAACGATAAATTAGCGCAAACCGCTCTGATACCAATTTGACGACGTGAGAAGTCAAATTGTATAAAAAAAAAATCCTTTAAAAAAAATTAGGATCACGCGATAAATTAGAGTAACCCGCTCTGATACCATTTTTTAAAATGTAACTGTGTGATAATTGATTAAATAAATTTGAAAGTTTCTAATTAAACCTTATTTAATTAGAGTCTATTTTTAACCAAACTTAAATCAACCCCAAACCATTCAACTACGTGTGTGCATGTTTCAATCCATAAATGAATAAATCATGCGACACAAGTTTAAGAAAAAATCCCCGAAGAGCAAAACCTTTTTATTTCTATAACTCTGACAAGTTTACAAGACCATTGACTTACATCCAATCTTGATTTCACCCACAAGAGTAACACACGGTGTCTTCGACAAACCTCCGAATACACGGCTAGAAACAAAATAACAATGGTTCACACGCAGCTATACCATAATGACCGTAATCCTACACACGCAATCTTCTCGGTGTAGGTTATCCTCCCCATAAGAGTAAACAATAGCAAAGTGTGTTTTTCAAACACCAAAATAATTCACTAAAGCATATGGCATTTTTGTGAATTGAAAATAAAAAGGGATTAAACCCTAAAATGAAGAAGCCAAAAGTATTCTGCTTTCGTAGTTTTTCTGTTCTGTAAAACGCTAGGACTTCTTAAAGAAAACAATACCATTTAATGAGTATTTATAATAAAAATGGATCGCCTCGAAATACGAGCTCGTTCGAACGAGATAAGAGTCTCTCACGAACGAGGACAGATGTCGTTTGTACGACATCGCGCCATATTGTCGTGTCGTTCGAACGATGTACAAATGTTGTTTAAACGACTGTTGCGTCAAAAAATTAATATTTTAATGTCCGCTCCAATACTTAGAAAAAATACTCATTCTCAAATTTGACGAAAAAGTCCGCTTTAACACTTAGAAAATATTTTATAAAAATATCCCCAAAGCTCTAAGTGTAAAGTTATGGCATTTAAAACATAACCTTACCAAAGTAAACTTTGCGGAGTCTTTTTGATGAAGAACTTGATTAATTCGGATTTGTCTTAATGTAGATGACTCTTGAATGCTCTTCGACGGTGTAGCGGTATATGACATAATAAATTGATAACAGACATATAAAAATATGTCCTTATAATATGCACAAATTATAGGGTGTGTGGGGCCCTGGTTAGCTGATTTTGAATCATCTGAGATAGGAGGACGTGGAAATAAATGTGTGGAATATATGCCCATGGGGCAGTTATTAACAAGATAAAATGGCATGATGGATTGAATGTCTTGTTAGAAGGGCGATAATCCAAGTATATGTTTACAATGAGAGCTGGCACACCCGAGATGGGTTGAAAGGCTATGGGAAGATATTTATTTGGATATCTCTTCAGAAGTGGAAAATCCAAATATTGTGGGAAAGTGAAGTGGAGTCCTACTCAGTTGAATATTGAGAGTGGCTTGCGCGTAAATCAAATGTTAATATATATGAAATAAAAAAGGCTCAGAAGTGTGCATTGTGGCAAAAAGTGTAAGGGTAGAGACTTTTGGTACACCCCATAGGAAGAAGGGGAGTATAAAGTACCACTTAATGTAAGTCGTTATAAGTGGGAATTTGTGTTAGGTGAGATAAAGTGAGATTGTTTTCGGGTGCACCTCTTACAGATTGAAATAGGTTGGATCGAAATGGTCAACCAGAAATTAGGTATCAAGCCGATAATTCCAGTGAAGAAATGGGAAAATAGTCTGGTAAAGAACAACTGGACTAGTGCGAGGTGCCGCCCAATATTGTTATAAATTAGGATGAAGATCCTTAAACCCCCACCCCAATAGGGATTTTTGGGAAGCCGTGGGGATAATGTTTTGTTTTGGGCAAGTCATGTCACCTATGGCCAGATGAGTAGACAGGAGGTGATTGACGACTGGTAAACTGGAATGAATGTGATTATGGAGTCACTACAGTTAGTCTACTTCCGCAAAGCATCGTACGGTAATTGAGAGGAGAAATTACTGATTGGTAGAGTTATGTGTAGTCACTAGTATCTATTTGTTATGGAAAAGGTTCTTATTAAGGTTTTGTGTGGGAAAGCCTGGTCATTCTCCCTATGGTTGTTTAGAGGTGAGCGAATAACGAGAATTTTGGACTTGACGCAATTTAGAGTCCATTGTTAAGAGGGACATTAACCACAAATTGTATTGGGGTGACTTTTGAGCGTCGTAAGAGTTACGTTTCCATGAACTGAGATTTGAAGGACTGGAAAGAGTGGTCCGATGCTTTTATGGTTTTTCTCAGGATGGAAGATTTGTGTTGGGATAGATATGGAAAGTTTTTACTTGGTGATGTGCAGTTTTCCAATACTATGGAGGCATTAGAGCCGATGATGTATAGGCTCATCTTATTCGCATGTTGTGGGTAGAAGAACAATGTGTGATGTGTTATATTGAGGTGAGACCTTAGGGCCGATGGAGTATATCAGTATGTTGAGAATTGATAAAGCTTGTTTTGAACCTTGGGCTATAGTGAGTTAGCCTTTAGTTAGGTGGGTGCCACTAGCAGGTGTATAGTGGATTAACCCTTATGTTAATTTGAGATTGATTTTGGATACTAGAGGACATGGTGTTATCGAAGATCCTGAGTATAAGTGCTAGTTGTATTCGAATTTCAAGGGTGAAATTTCCTTACAAGGGTGGAGTATGTAATACCTCGTACCTTTATAGATAATTAAATTGTTTGAGTGGGAGTAATTTCATAATTTTAGAATTTAAAGTAGATGAGATAGATTATTTTTACACGTGATGTTATTTTATTCGGAAAACACGTGAGGATATGTGTTGAGTTTAAGACGTGTATTTTTTATAAGTGACTGAAATGGAAATTTCGACTACACGGTTGGTCTCGGAACGACTGAGATAGTCATAATAGAGTACCCACAGGTAGTGTTTGGGTACCTGGAACTTTTTGGATTAGTAGGGACTCGTATTTGGGTATACATGTCAATTTTTGATTTAATAAGGAAACATCCCTTATTTATCTCTTCTAATCCACGACAGAAAGAGAGAAAGATAAAGGAAGGAAAGAAACAAAAAAGAAGAAAAAAGATAAAGGAAGAAGAAGAGGGAGAAGGAGGAGACTCGGGCCAAGCTCCGGCGGATTCCGACACGAAGTCGTCGGATTTATCCCACCAAGCAAGTGTTTAACTTGCTTTAATGATTTAAGTGTGTTTATTGTTCATATTATAGTGGGTGTGAAACTATAATATTTTGGGTTTGGGATTTTTGCAATAAAATGGGTTTTGAGGAGATTATTTCATACGATTTTGATGTGATAATAATCCTATATGAAATCCGAGTTAAAATCAATGTAAGTGGTGTAATTTTTGGTGAGAAATTGGAAGATAGGAAAATGGTGGGTTTAATGGAATTAGGGTTTAAATTCGTGAGAACGTTGATAAATCCCATTAATTAATTAGTGTATTGAGTATATATAAGTGTGTAGATGCTTATATGGATGTTGGGTGGCATTAGAATCCATAAAAATTGGATTGGATTAGTGTTGGAGTGATTTTCGGAGGTGTAGAAGAAGATGAACTCGTAGAGAACAAAAAATATTCTCATAAAACCAATCCGGATGCGTTTAGGTTCATTTTATACCCTTGTAATCGGATTGGTTCATTTATGGTGTTATAGGTTCGATTTGTTTATTTGGAACCGGATCGGTTCATTTTTGGGGCCATGGGTTCGGTTTTGGCAGAAAAATTTTAGAGGTTTTATCCTAGCCTAAAAGGGATTAAAGATGAGAATTCCTTTTGAAGATAAATAATAGGGGATACTAAATAGTGTGTGGGGACCTCTATATGATTGAATGAGAGATGTGTGACCCTTGGGATTTGTGGGTGTGAAATTCGGGGTTAAATTTTAAGAATGTTTGGGATAAACGACATTCGAGGAATTATTCGGTGGGTTTGCACATATATATTTATGCGTGTAGAATATATATGCCAATTATGTATATATGGGTAGAATAACATATATATATATATATATATATATATATATATATATATATATATATATATATATATATATATATATATATATATATGAGTAAATCCTAAGGTGTGAATATGATGATTTAAGAATACTAGCTAGACGTGATAAGCTAATATTTAGGAATATTACTATGTGAGAATTGTATCATAAGTGAGTGAATACTTATGGGATAAAATAAGTTATGTGTATACTTATTGATTAATATGAATTAATATAATTGGGATTATAGGCGAATGCCACGAGAGATAGGAATGACAAACGTATTTGATGATATATATATATATATATACACACACACACACACGGGTATAGAGACAATATATATATGATGTGATTATGAATATACATCTGTGTGAATGATATATTTATGTGAAGAATACCCCTCTAGTGGTATCATGGGAAGTTGCGCGATGTGGGTGAGGCCCTTAGATTGAGGAGCAAGGAGTGTATAGTCCTCAGCTCATAGCTTTCATTTTTATATTGTGTGACTTTTTATTCAGGGGTAAGATGTGGTGGGTATGTTTCGTAATCATTTTTGGTGAGGAATTATGACCACTTCCCATACGTTGTGATTTGGATTTGGGTCGGTGTCAGATCCCGTCCTGTTTTCCCAGGTTGATGTGTGTTCTCCCTAGAGGATGATAACATTGTAGAGACTCTATCCATTGAGTTGTAGCTCTGAGGGATGGTTATTATACTTACATAGTTCTTGATATATAAGTATGGATGTACTGGATGTGTGTGTATATATATACACACATAGACATAATAAAGAATGGAATGTGAGATAAATTATGGATCATCCGAGAGTATACAATCCAGAATAAAATATGTGATATACGTATATAAGATGAGAATATTATACACGAGGTTAATAGCACTAAAACGTGAATATTGTAAATATCTAGTGAGAGTTATAAATTATGAGAGGATTAATTATAAGTGAGATATTAGCATGTATAAGATGAGGCGATAGCTTCAAATGTTTTATATTACGCGGGATACGTGTTAGTCTATGGTGGCTTGCGAGTTTTCCGAGGTGCTAGTTTGACTGGGTAGCTAAATAGGGTGTTTTAGAATACATGCGTTATGTGTGCATTGTTAGATGAGAGATAAGGGGTATCTCATGTGAGAGAGACACTAGTTTAAATATGGAGAGTAGCATATTTTTAAATATTAAAGTATGTTAAGCAGTTGCTAAAATATTTTCCAAACCCCCGGCTCTGACCCATATCTATTTTTCTTTGTTCTTCTCATTTGTGCAATTTTTAGGTGCACAGGGACGTCTGGATGCTTATTCTTTCGAGTCAGATGTTTCTACCACAACTGTGGATGTTGGAAGAAAATTATATAGACGCTTCCCTCCTTGTGATCTAGATAGGAGGTACTGCGAGTTATAATCCTGCATGTTGCCAACTGTTGTCTTTTATTTTATTTGCGGCATTTTTAAGTTATGCCTATTTGTTATGGTTATATAAATGCTTTAACGAGAATTATTGGTTATTATTCATTCATTTATGTTGTTTATACTTTTGTATAGTCGGATTTACTTATGCGTTTAGGTTAAAAAGATTAGAAAGTTTAAAATTTGACGTCAGGCCTAATAGGTTATTAGTAATTAAATTGTTTTCGACAGTGATGTTGAGAATGAAACCATTTGAGATTCATTCTTAATTTGATATAGGACTGATCACCCGGTATTTTATTAGGCAGGGTGTCACAGTAGATTTATCCCACCTCAAACACTCCAATAATAGCGATGGTGTTGAAGAAGATGGGTAAGTCCCCTACCTCCAAAGGTGGCCTTAAAGGGAGTCACAAAAGACCTTCTTTCCATCTCCCATTAAAAGCTCGAACAAAACTCTAAGAAATTCTTCCTCTATATCTAAGATAACCCTCTTCAAACCCCTATCCAACTCTAAATATTACACCTTCTTCAACTAAACCAATAACTCCAATATTTCGTATCATATTTTAACACTGGAGATATAAATATTCTGGTATTAAGGTATTTGTTAGGGCCTTTAATGGTTGAAGGTAATGCATCACAGTGAGAGGGAGAGCGATCCCCTTAGGACAGATAAGAGATTAGCAATTGGTTTTTCCCACAAATCTCTCTTATATGCATAATGAGGTTCCAATACTTATTCATAAAGTCTTTTGGTCAAAGAGCACAACAATTTTTCAGAACTTCATGACTTGTAAGTCCCTCTCACCTGCCCTTAATCTGATTCCTTTTTTCTGCCTTAATTTAGGACCTCGGGCCATGCGTCGATGACTGTGAAGATGGCATGTTTTTTTGTTGTATTCGTGTTCCTTTTTAGCATGATTTTTCTTTTAACTGAGAAAGTCAGGCCTCTTAAAGTTGTTATAAGTTTTAACCCACAAATGGGATCTCGACAACGCACAAAAGAGGAAAATTGACCAACCATCGCTCAAACGACTGAGATCGTCATTTGAGCGACAAACCAAGATGACACCACCCTAACATGAATTCAATCTTTCTTACTTTTCGCCTTACGTCGAACGAGGAACCCGGATCAACATAATTAAAAGAAATGGAAGGTTCATAGACAATACCTCTATTAATAAAAATTCTCCTTTGTATAAAAGTCCAATAAAAATACATAACTTAATACTCCTCCTATAAAATTGAACGTGATGACCAACGTCCATAATTCTAATAATTTCTTTTTATACACCATAATTTTCTATTATTATGGTTGGTTCTCCATATATATATATATATATATATATATATATATATATATATATAATTTATATATAATTTTAATTAATTTTTTTTGGCGGGTATTATATTCTTCCCTTCTTAGGAAATTTCGTCCTCGAAATTTATTATCATCAAGCTCACAAATAATTTATCCAACAATTTAATTATAATCCTGGATGTCTTTAACACTATAGTCTAACCTAATGATTTCATACCATTAATTCGGTTAAACCACGTATGATCCATACATATTATTACTAATTCCCAAGCATGCCTATCATGCCCATCTAAACAATACCTCAAAATAAATGATAATCACCAGGTATGATGCTAACACCGAAATAACTCATTATCGTGAATTATTCTTCACATTGCGATTTAGAAGTCTACATTTTGTCAAACGATTTGCATATTACCTAGCCTAGGAAGATACATCCTTAACCTTAATAACTATTCACACCAATGATTTTGAGACAACCATTTCATTCCCAATGATTCATCTGAAATATACCTCCTACTAGACTATGCGCTAAGCTTGAGCCATCTGAGGTATGATAACCCAAATATGCATGAGAGGTTACATTCTCCATCTGCAAATTCCATACGGAGTGTAATACTAGAATTTCATGTTTCTTTGAGTTATATTATTCATATCTTGGAGTCATGACCTCAAATTCTCGATATATATCGTAACCAACTATACCGGGTAACTGGCGAGTGTGTCAGCCTAAAGCTATCAAGTATACATGCAAACTACATGCAACAAGCCGCGAGACCATGCGTACACACCAACTAGTGTAAAATAAAGATGTTTTTGAAGAGGAGTGTACTTATGTGGTGTGATATATCAACCTCAACCCGGCCTATCCCACATCACTACTGAGCTTATGCAATGCTAAACCTGCAAATTGGAATTGCATGCTAACAATAATAACATTAAATAATAATAAAATTGGATTAGAAACATTATTTAGGTTCTTTCATTGAACTTCACAATTAACGTATGAATTGGATTGGGTTGATCCTTTATTAACCCCTAAATTCGGGTTGGGGGGTAACAACTTGGTATCAGAGCTTTAGGTTCAATGTTCCTTTCGGTTGTGACATGGTGAGGTCGGTAGTGGATCAGTCGGCATCGTTGTTAGTTGGATCTGGTCATGATTTCGTGTGACGGTTTTGAATTGTACCTTGATGGTAAGGTTGAGGTCTTGAGCATGTTGTGCCCTTCTATTTGAGTTGGTGATCGTCTAAGTTAGTAGCCATTCTTATTCTGCTGCATTTGTTCTGGTAGTATTAGCTAGCAAGTATCAAGTTTTGGTGTAGACCGTTATGTTGTGATCAGTCAGTGTGGAGACTTCTCCCCACAACCTCCTTTTAAACTTAGGATTAAAACCCGCTCTACCCCCTGTGATAGACATGTGATCCGAAAATAAACCTTCTTTATCCCCACTTATGCTGTAAATGAATAGAAACTGCTCATGGAGATTTCCATTCCTACACCAACCATCTTTTCAGAATCTAATCCTATTCACTCTCCGTAGATGAAATACCGTGTACTTGGAGAACTCTCCCTACCCCTTCGCTATATACCTCCATAAACCTACCCCATGGTCATACTTCCCCACCTCTGCCCCCCACCCGTGAGGTGTACACCTCCATCTCTCACACACCACTTTCCTCCAAAGTCTGTTCTCCTCCCGGGGGAACCTCCGGAGCCACTTGCCTAATAGGAATTTATTAAAGAAATTGATATTTTTAATTCCCTCTCACCCTCCCTTATAGTATTGCAAGACTTATCCCAACACACAAGGCTATATTTAGAACTACCATCATTTCCTTTCCACAAGTAGTCTCTCAATATCTTGTCAATCTTTTTTCGAACTACACATGAAAGAGAAAAAAAATAGGCGTTAAGTAAGTGGGCAAGCTGGAAAGCGTACTGTTGATAAGCGTCACTCTTACGCCTTTAGATAAAAAACCATTATTCCACCTGGACAATAACTTTTTCATTCTCTCCTGAACCGAATCCAAATCTCTAAAGACTTATACTTGTCCCCTAATGGTAACCCAATATAAATAGAAGGGAGAGAACCATATCTACCATCTAACGTCCCGACTAAAAAATCCATAATCCCGTCACCCTTAACATGAATCACCTCACACTTACCCGAATTTATTCAAAGACCCAAGACCATCTCAAAGCAAATGAGAAGTATCTTCAGCGATCTAACCTAAGCCTCATCCTCTTTACAAAAAATAATACGATCATCTGCAAACAAAATATGAGAATCAATAACGGAATTCGCTCCTAGAGGGATAATCCTGAAACCACTGATCATACCCACCTCCACCATGCAACCCACAATTCATGTAATACCCCGCCCTAGAAATTAGGAATTCTAACGGTATTTGAGGTGATTTTTCCAAAGGAAAATTTGAGGAATAAATAATTCAAGTGTAACAAGTCAAGTAATACGTAAGGTGGTGTATTACGTAAATAGTTTAAACGAGAAAAACTCCATGATGAAGGAGTTTCATGAATGAGTATTTAATCTCTAATAGTATTATCTAGGATGTCCGTTAAGTTTCAAAGAAAAATATCAAGGAACGGATGTGACACAGACAAGGTTAATACTACGCGACATTTAAATGGTAGGAAAAAGCAAAGTACGGCTATATGGATTAAACGGGAAAGTTTTACATTTCATGGTTCACATGAGTTTTAGTTTTAGTTTATATAATTACTTTAAGTACGTCGGTTAAGTTTCACGCAATTCGGACAAGCAACGAGCATTACGCGAGCCTGGGTACAAATTGTCCGACGGTGCACGATACTGCAAAAGTCCATTTTTGTGCTAATTGTTTAAGTAAAACAAATATTCCAACCATATATTTAAACTCATAAAAATATAAGGAATATTACTAAGAGAAGAAACCTCAAATCTTGTTTGCACTTGTGTACACTCGATGAGGAGTTTCTCTCATTTCAGCTTCACCAGACGCAGAGCTTCTTCGAGATCCTCTACCTCCTTATTGACAGCTTCAAGCAGAGGTGCTAGCTCGGCTAACTTAGCTTCCTCAGCCCGTTGATCAACCTGATGCTTATATAGTAGTTCCCTCTGAGTGTCCAGTGACTGGCTCTTCAAAGTCTTTAAATGTGCAATCACCCAGTCAAAATGGAAGCCATCACGACCCAACTCCCTTAGATAACCCAGTAATTGGTTGAGGAGAGGTCTGGTAACGTTTGGAGTAGGAGGGCTGACGATATCAGCAACAACAGTCTCCATGCCCTGAAGCCTATAGCTCATCACGGGGATGTTGGAACGCAAGAAAACCATAGTAAAAGTCTTAGGATGGTGGATTACAAGATGCTCAACTACTAAACGATGGATGTCAGACATTTAAGGAGAACATTGAAGGACCATGAGGCAAAAGTCGTGAGGAGCTAAGTCGGGCAGAGAAAGCTCATAACCAGAATCACTATTTGCAACATCACCAGTCATGGAAACTTGGTCATCGTGATCAAAATTTTTCCACCCTGACTTAATTAACTTAAAATCATCCTTTTATTTAGAGATAAATTCCCTTAAACAATACTTTACTTTAATTCTCTTTGAAAATAGCACCAGATTTTTTTTCTTTTTTCAAAAGCATGTTTAGATGAAAACATGGCTACCTTAACATGTAATTTACAAGTACTAAACAACTGAACATACAAAAGTTCTTTAGTTTAACATTTACCAAAAAAATTTGTTGATATTCAACCCATATTAGATATTCGTCACTCCCCCGTTTTATGGTCCTAACTTGGCAGTGAACTCCAAATGATAGGAATACTTGAAATATAACATTATAGGAGTGTAAGAAACAAAATCTTAGTGAATGGCCATATACCACTCATATAACCAATTTAAATAACCATTTTTGTTTTCTAATGTTATAACCCAACAGGAATTATGTAAATCTCGAAAGCCTTGACCCGCCATAGTCCAATTAACCCACCAAAGTTATTGGGGACCACCACATCCCATAATTAGGTCCGAGTACAATAAACCTTTAAGTTGGATGAACGGGACCACCACATCCCGTAGGACCCACCACAATCCTTAACATTAGATACCACAGTCCATAACATTTAATAACTTCGCTTAACATTTTTAATAATTTTCATATGTTTCACAAATACCACATCACTCCATAAATAGTTTAACACAAGTATTTAACTACTCAATTCCATATGAAATTAGAAGCATTTATAATTCACAGGGAAGGTCACTCACCTTGAATTTGGTACTAAGATTAATACCAAAACTATTTCCTTGGTATGGTAGTGTTAGTTGCTTCCCCACCTAACAATTCAACATTATTACTATTTGAATACACCAAATCACATTAAACTGAGTAACACATCACATCAGTTGGGAAATCTGATATAAATAGAAATTAATTGGATATGATAGTTCACATTTCTATAACCCCTTATTCAATAAGATTATAACACAATTTACGGAATTAAATTACGAATTCTCTAGACAAAGTTATGACTGTTTTATTACAACCTTTTCCAAATCATTTCTAGAGAAAAACAACAACAAAACTTCAACTTCAACACAACTCGGAAGCCAAACAAGAAGATATTTTACTATCCCCTTAAATTGTATAACTCATATATGTTCTCTAACATTTACAATTGGAATTTCTTGATTTTAACAAGTATTCAATGATTTATGCCACTTTTAACACATCTAGATCTGAGGAGACCATCAAAGCATAACTTAATATTTGACAAGCATATATAATCTCCACCTCTATTATAAATCATTCTAACATATATTAAACAAATTTAATAATATAAAATTAAATTTGTATAATTTTTAGAGTTCATTTGCTAAGTTAAGCAAAACGTCGAACACATGGTGTGCGCACTTACACTTTTAGGGCAGATTTTATACCTAAACTTCAACTATCACCCACGATTCATTTATTGGTATTTTAACATAATTTTAGGATATAGTATACATATATGACTCTATTTTAATCTCCAAGTTGAATCATTTGGTTTTAATAAGTATTCCATGATTTATGCCATTTTTAGAACAACTAGGTAGGAATAGAACATTAAAGCATAACTTAACATGATTATGTATACCTACTGTCCACCTCAGGCATCAATAATGGAAAATATGTAATAAACATGTTTTATCATATATACACATCATATGCATGAATTTACTACATCAAAAAAATTTCACGAGAAGGGAATCCAAATCTGGAACTTTGAAGTTAACATTTACGATCCTAGCACAAGTCCGCACGTATGTTCTTAAGCCATCCTTCGTTTAACCCAATTTGGGAAAATGGGTATCATTCACATCTTTATCAAAATAATAAATAAAAATATACGAAGTTTATAACTCATTCACGTGACCAACTTTAATAAAGAGATAATTACCTTACGAGAATTCCTTGATTTAGGGTATTTTTTCGAAGGATTTCCTCCTTAAATTCCTCTTTTTCTCTCTCCTCTGGAAAAATATTTTTTCATGGATGAATTGGCTGAATAAGGGGGTCATTTTAAGGGGTTTAAGTCGGCCTAAGTCACCTCCCGCTTGGTCCTTTCAAAATATAACATGTGTCACCACATAAGACCAAATATCATTTAAAGCTAAATGACCACTTTACCCCAAGTTCATAAAAAGACAATATCTTCTCACTCGAATGTCCGTTTGATGCACCATTTGTTGTGTTATAAACTTAACTCATATATCTACATATTTGATATTTTGTGTTTTCCCCAAATCATAAAACTAGTACACCTAATTTGGGCCCGAACAAAAGAGTAGCAATTTACCGAAAATCTCAAAACTTTCACATTTGGCGACCTAACATCGCCAATTTCGGACCAACACCTTGGTCTAATTTTATAATAATAATGATGTATGGAGAAAATATTTTCATGATGTATTTAATCACATAACTAATAGTATGATTTAAACAATTTATCCCCAATCTTAAGCTCGATTAACATCTAATGCAACCAACACATATATCACACGAGTATGCATGCCCCCAAATATGACAATTAACTTGTTAACACCCCTCACAAAATTATAACTTATAATTTATACTTAATAATATAATTAAAATTCCTAATCACATTTTAGGGCCTTACAATTCTACCCCTCTTATAAAAAAAATTTCCTCGAAATTTAACGCATGAGAATTTACCAAAGAGATGAGGATATTACACCTTCATGTTATTCTCTCTGTCCCAGGTGGCACACTACACATTTTGACATTTCCACATGACCTTAACTAACGGAATAGTTTTCTATATTATAACACCTACTTTTTCAATTTAAATTTAGTGATTGGTTCCTCCACATAGGTCAAGTCATCTTTAAGCTCTATCAGTTCTGAAATAAACACATGTGGAGGATCGGGAACAAATTTACGTAACATTAATACATGAAAAACATCGTGTATCCTAAACAATTCTTATAGAAAAGCTAATTTATAAGCTACGATTCCAACTCGTTTCACTATTTCATAAGGTCCAACGTACCTAGGACTTAATTTTCCCTTGTTCTCAAATCTCATAACCCTTCTCCAAGGATAAACATGTATGAATACTTGATCACCTTCCTAAAATTTCAATTCCTTTCTTCTGTAACCTTTTTATCTACTTTGCACCGCCTTCAAGTGATTATGAATAAGATTTTATCTTCTCAGTAGTCAGTTGCACAATTTCTAGCCCAAGTAGTTTTTCGTTCTCCTACTTTGGTCCAACATACATGGATCCTGCACTTCCTCCCATACAAGGCCTCATAAGGGTCCATTTCAATACTCAAACGATAACTATTATTATAAGCAACTCTATTAGTGACAAGTGTTCATCCTAACTTCCCCATAACTATAATAAATAAATTCGTAACATGTCTTCGAGTGTTTGGATCATTCTCTCTAACTGCCCATCAGTCTGAGGATGAAAAGTTGTACTAAATTTCAATTTAGTCCCGAAAATTTATTCTAAACTAGGCTTAAAGTGTGAAGTAAATTTAGGATTTTGAGAAGAGATAATAGAAGCAGGTGCACCATGCAGTCTAATTATCGCATCCATATATATTTTTGCATATCTATCCATAGAATAAGTAGCTTTAATAGGAAGAAAATGTGCAAACTTAGTTAATCTAGCAACGATAACCCAAATTGAATCAAACCCCCAGGATGATTTTGGTAAACCTATAATAAAATAGGTAGTAACATGCTCATATATCCACTCAGGAATAGGTAAGGATTGTAGTAAACCACAATGTTTCTGATGCTTCGCCTTCACTTGTTGGAAAACTGGACATCTAGCAACAAAATCTACAATGTCGTGTTTCATTCTCGGCCACCAATAATGTTGTTTCAAATTTCTATAAAGTTATGTGTTTCCTGGATGCATAGCATATAAATAACAATGGTCCTCCTTTAAAATCGTTATCCTTTATAAATTCCATCCATGATCTTTTCAAGAAACACAATTGCCATCAACAAAAATAACATGCCCAAAAAAAAATACTAATTTGGTCTAGACAAAATTCACATTTAGAAAATTTAGCATACAACTGCTTCTCTTGCATGGTCTATAAAATAATATGTAGGTGACATTCAGTTCCCTAATAAATTTAAATTTAGGTTCACCCGATAATCGAAACATTACCTCCCTTCTGAAATAATCTAAACATATATGATGCGTGGACAACCAATCCATACCCAATATCACATCAAAGTCACGCATATCAAAAGATAGTGAGTCAACTAACAAATCCTTTTCACTTATTTGTACCATACACCATCTACACACCCTATCAATAAAAACAAATCCTCCCTACTTGAGTAATAATAACTAAACCAGAATCTAATAATGATAGTGGTTGATTAAGATGCGATAGATAAAGAAAAACACAAAGAATGTCTAGAACCAGAATCTATCAACACATAAGCGTCTTTATCATTCATACGTAAGGGTAATCGTCTAGTGATTTCTTATCATTGAAAGTCAATTCCCAACTCATATATTACTCCATACCTTTATATACGTATGTTCAAAGTTCACACATAATAGATTATTGATTGTATCCTCTTATATTAACAATGAGTTAACATTTTTAATAAACCAAACTTCATTATTTATGTTTTTGACATCATTCCCATAGTCTATCCTTATCATCATGAAAAATTTCAAAAAATAAATATTCTATTACAAGACTAGCTTAATATAGTTCATTTCTCTAACTTCCATTCATTACTTCAAATGATAAACATCATATTACAATGCCAACTTATTACATGTCATCTTTCACTTAATACCAAATATATGTGTTCGACTTTGACTACTATCCGTATCATCTCTGAAGTTTTAGAGTCTGTTAAATATCGTTCTTACGATCCTTAATATAAACATAGCCTCACTACTTTCCACATATTGATAATGAACAATCATTCACCAAATGTATATTTTTAACCAATCTTCCGTATTCACTTTCACGTATCTTGTGCAGTCATGCACTATGAACTCAATATAACTTCTCACTATATTCCTATTTTCAGTATCGTTTGATTGTTAGTTAACTAAACATACAATGACCTTAACTAGTCATTTATCCAACATAATAACTTTACAATCATAATCTCACCCCAATCTTTTTAACATTATAGTCTTACGCAACATCGTTAATACAATAATCTTACCCGTTTTGGTAACATGGATGTGACGTAACATTACCACTTAAAACATAAACCAAACTTACTAACTCCATAATACTTGTTTAATTATTATATATCTTATTTCTTTCAAATAACTTGTACAAATACCTTAATGTATCATATTATGGTATCTCATATAACACATTCTCCTTACACATACTTATTGGTAACTCCGTATAATGTCAACCATATTCTTTATATGACGTACTCTTAGTGATAACACATATGCATAATGACAAATACAACTCAATATCCCCCTAAACTAGTTGTGGATATTCAAATCCAACTAGTATCTTTCTCATACTTATACCTTATTCGTTACTCGTCATTAGTTAAGGTTTAGATCTCATTTATTTATTAACTGTGAAAGTCTCATTTATCCCCGATTATATTTTATCAAAAATTCATCACACCCCATCACACTACATTTATATTTCATCATGGCCACACCCCATTAGGGTTTTCTGATATTGAGTATAAACATACACTTGCCCCCCTTTTATTTCTTATTTAATAACTCCTACTCAGTTATCATATACACTAGATATCAACAATTCTCCACCCTTCATTCCCAATTACATCTTCAATTCTCATAAATAATTCTTACCTTTCATCCGATACTAAAATCCTTGCCATAATAAATAACAAATACCCCTAAAAGGATTCCTTAATATTTTTAAACTTCCAACTCTTTAACACCTCCTCTCAACTTCACTATTCATATAATTGTTTCCAAACATCACAAGAGTAATATCCACAATATGTACTCAAATTATTAAAGACATACATCTCAACTCTCATTACTCTTTATTCTACTTGTAATAATTCACTATGAATTCATATTCTGATCATTTGTGATATATCGACTAGTTATTGAATTTCATACCTTTTTCACATGTTAAATATAAACATATACAAATACTAACCTTCTCATTTTACCTCTACTATGGGAATCTTCATTTCTATGCACCCTCCAACAATTTAAGTCTCATTATAATCATGTAACAATAATTCTTCTCACTTCTCATCCTCTAATGGAATATGTGTTCCCGTACACCACTCTCCCATATAGATGAGGAGAGCACCCCTTCATAATGATATACGTAACACGACTTAAGTCCACATATAGCAGCATAGGAAGATATCACCTCCAATACTTCATAATTTTTGTCAAGTTCACATATACCAGTATAAAAAGAGATAACTTCCAATACTACACAATTTTTATACCACATTGTGTATTTAAAAAATTTCCTTCAATGACACATTTGTTCATACACCATATAAAACAATTCAATGCTTTATATTAAAATACCAGTATTCGCTGTCATTCCCGAATAAACCTTAACATCTTATTTCCTTTCCTACAAGATCCTTGCATTTCATATCACGTACAACAATATATGTCTATAACTGACAGATTTAGTCAACAAAGCCAATTGAAAACTTAATAGAAAACCCTTCGTGTCAAAGCCTCGGGAATCCAACATTCTCAAATGTATCCCTTGAAACTGAATACTTATAACTCAACACAATTTTTTTTTTGCATCCACTGCCAATCTAGACCCTCACACCCTATCCAGAATTTAATAAACATTCTCTGATACCAAGTTGTCGCACCCCAACTTAATTAACTTAAAATCATCCTTTTATTTAGAGATAAATTCCCTTAAACAATACTTTACTTTAATTCTCTTTGAAAATAGCACCAAATTTTTTTTTCTTTTTTCAAAAGCATGTTTAGATGAAAACGTATCTACCTTAACATGTAAGTTACAAGTACTAAACAACTGAACATACAAAAGTTCTTTAGTTTAACATTTACCAAAAAATCTTGCTGATATTCAATACATATTAGATATTCGTCACTCCCCCATTTTATGGTTCTAACTTGGCAGTGAACTCCAAATGATAGGCATACCTGAAACATAACATTATAGGAGTGTAAGCAACAACAGCTTAGTGAATGACCATATACCACTCATATAACCAATTTAAATAACCATTTTTATTTTCAAATGTTATAACCCAACAGGAATTGTGTAACTCTCGCAAGCCTGGACCCGCCACAATCCAATTAACCCACCACAGTTATTGGGGACCACCACATCCCATAATTAGGCCCGAGTACAACAAACTTTTAAGTTGGATTAATGGGACCGCCATATCCCGTAGGACCCACCACAGTCCTTAACATTAGATAAAGAACCCGCCACAATCCATAACATTTGATAACTTCGCTTAACGTTTTTAATCATATGCATATGTTTCACAAATACCACATCACTCCATAAACTGTTTAACACAAGTATTTAACTACTCAATTCCGTATGAAATTATAAGCATTTATAATTCACAGGTAAGGTCACTCACCTTGAATTTGGTACTAAGATTAATACCAAAACTATTTCCTTGGTATGGCAGTGTTAGCCGCTCCCCACTATCATTACTATTTGAATACACCATATCACATTAAACTCAGTAACACATCACATCAGTTGGTCAATATGACATAAATGGAAATTAATTGGATATGATACTTCAAATTCATATAACCCCTTATTCATTAGGGTTCTAACACAATTTATGAAATTAAATTACGAATTCTCAAGACAAAGTTATGCCCGTTTTATTACAACCATTTCCAAATCATTTCTGGAGAAAAACAACAACAAAACTTCAACTTCAACATAACCCGCAAGCCAAACCAGAAGATATTTTACTATCCCCTTCAATTTTATCATACTCATATATGTTCTCTAACATTTACAGTTGGAATTTCTTGATTTTAACAAGTGTACAATGATTTATGCCACTTTTAACACATCCAGGTCTGGGTAGACCATCAAAGCATAACTTAATATTTTACAAGCATATATAATATCCATCTCGGTTATAAATCATGGGAACATTTATTAAACATATTTAATAATATAAAATTAAATTTTCATAATTTTTAGAGTTCAGTTGCTAAGTCAATCAAAACGTCGAACACATGGTGTGCGCACTTACACTTTTGGGGCAGATTTTATACATATCCTTGAATTATCACCCACGATTCATTTATTGGTATTTTAACATATTTTTAAGATATAGTATATATATATATATATATATATATGATTCTATTTTAATCTTCAAGTGGAATCATTTGGTTTCGATAAGTATTCCATGATTTATGCCATTTTTAGAACAGCTAGGTCGGAATAGAACATTAAAGCATAACTTAACATGATTAAGCATACCTAATCTCCACCTTGGGCATCAATCATGGAAAACATATAATAAACATGTTTTATAATATACACACATCATATGAATGAATTTACTACATCAAAAAAATTTCACGAGAAGGGAATCCAAATCTGGAACTTTGAAGTTAACATCTACGATCCTAGCACAAGTCCGCACGTATGTTCTTAAGCCATCCTTCATTTAAATCAATTTGGAAAAATGGGTATTATTCACATCTTTATCAAAATCAAAAATTAAAATATACCAAGTGTATAACTCATTCATGTGACCAACTTTCATTAAGAGATAATTACCTTACGAGAATTCCTTGATTTAGGGTAATTTTTCGAAGGATTTCTTCTTTAACTTCCTCTTTTTCTCTCTCCTTAGGCAAAATATTTTTTCATGGATGAATTGGCTGAAGAAGGGGGTCATTTTAATGGGTTTAAGTCGGCTTAAGGCACCTCCCACTTGGTCCAATCAAAATATAACATGTGGCACCACATAAGACCAAATATCATTTAAAGCTAAATGACCACTTTACCCCAGGTTCATAAAAAGACAATATCTTCTCACTCGAATATCCGTTTGATGCACCATTTGTTGTGTTATAAACTTAACTCATATATATACAACTTTGATATTTTGTGTTTTCCCCAAATCATAAAACTAGTACACCTAATTTTTGCCCGAATTGAAGATTAGCAATTTACCAAAAATCTCAAAACTTTCACATTCCTAACATCGCCAATTTCGGACCAACACCTTGGTTTAATTTTATAATCATTATGATGTATGGAAACATATTCATTACAAGAAAAATGATCATTTATGTCAGTCAAAAACTGACATAAATGACCATTTATGTCAGTATTAGAATTTGTCAAAACTGACATATAAAGCCCTGACATAAATGTTCGTAAAACTGACATAAATAAGATCACATTTATCTCAGTTTTTAAGAACAAACATAAAAACTACGGTATTCACCATGTTTTTAATCACAGTTTCACGAAAAACTGATATAAATAACATCACATTTATGTCAATTTTAGTAATTTTTATGAGAGTTTTATCAAAACTGACATAAATGTTGATATAAAAATTAAAAAAAAATCATTACTCCATCAATAAACAACTATTATTTATAGTTAAATCAACCCTTGTAAATAGATAATAAATAGTCGAACGATATTCAAATAGTCTAGATTTCATCAAACAAATTCATATATAACTTGAAATATACAATATTCATTAAAGAAAATTACATTGTGCCTCAAATAAAAAAAGTCTCAATTTTAAAAAAAATGGACAGAGTCTCCTTTATTTATTGGACTATCCACCCAAAGCGTAACAACCAATCCAACAAAATGTAAAATTAAAATACAGGGCAACCTTTTAAAAATTCTCCTACAAAAGGTAGTTGCGGCCATCTTTGAATCAACACTTGGCAGTGCTTGGTCCCTTTTCACTTGGCAGTGCTAGGTCAATTTTCACTTCGAAGTTCTTGGTCCATTTGGTTTCACTTGGTAGTGCTTGGTTTTGCTGTTGTTGGTCTGATTTCAGTCATTGGGTTGCTGGTTCATTCTGCCCCATTTGTTATCTGGACCGTTCTTCCCCATTTGTTATCGGGTTAATCTTGAGTCAGTAAAATCGAACAAATAAAAAAATGGGTAAAAATGGAATACACAAACTGCAGAATCCTTACCTGAGAAAAAATTAAACATATAAGTAAGCATTAGAAGATGAATACATAAACTATGTATTTAAAAGTAAAAGAGGGTAACCGAGAGTATACATGATGGTGTTGATGAAAGCATGATCCATAAACTGTGTAATTGAAAGTTTAAACTTGAACAGGTATTGTTTAATTAACAGAGAATACACTTTGTAATTGGAAAGAGCATACATTGTGTACAGTGTGTAATCAACTGGTGAACCATTAAGATTAGAATGAAGGCTACACATTGTATGCCTCAATTATAATGAAGGTTGCATAGTGTTTGCCTCATTCAAAGCCTCTATGAACCTCTGCTTAGAATGAAGGTAGATATATGCCTCAAATATGAAATCAAATATGCCTAGGTAGATGTAAAGTGGTGCAATCAAATATACACTAAATATAAGGATAATGCAAACAATGTGGCCTTCAAATTCAGACTTCAACTGATTGAGGGGGCTCTTAAATATAAGGATAATGCTAAGAAACTTTTTAGAGGTGGAAAGAATAATGTTTTAAAGGCCCAAACACTTTTCCCTGAAGTAGTCCCAAACACTTTAATATGCATCTAATACATGTCGAAGAATCTACTTTCAAAATAGAGTACAGATTGATGAAATGTAATTTAATGTAATGTAATGTAACCACTTCTGTATAATTAAAATATTACCAATTGGAACTTAAATTTTGTGTCGTATGCTCCAACTGGAAGTATGTGCAAGACTGATTGGATAACCTTGGCACACACACGGACACACACACACACACTCACACACACACACACACACACACATATATATACAGACACACACACACACACACACGCACAAAGACTAGTAGCACATGTTTGGAAAACAACTTGGGATTGGCATTTAAAATTCAAAAAAATCAACCCAAAAGATCTTTAATCAATCATGGATTGAAAGGAAAAATGAGAAATAAGTTTAAAGATTAAACCTAGGATTAAAGAATATAATACTATAGCTAATCATGTTTTGATTCGTATGAGGAGACAAAGGTTGAAGATGATTCCCTCCAAGGTATTCGAAAACCTTGCTTCACCTTCTGTAAATCTTAGATCTTCTAGTGTATGATCCTCCTCAAAAGCTAAGTAGGTGTGTGCACAACTTTGAGATGAAATCCCTTGCTTTTGATTGAGATATAGTGGCGTTCACAAAAACATGAATAGTGTATTCTCTCACCCTTGTCAAACACTAATGATGAATCATTGTCATTAAAACCCCTTAAGAAAGTGAACATGATGATGATATTTCCCTATTGGCTAAAGATTTCAAAAAATATCTTGCTTCCAAATAGAAAGCCAAAGAAAGAAGAAGGAAACATTCTTCAAAATAATCCAATGATGATACTGCACCTGAATTAAGATGCTATCATTATGATGAAATTGTACACATTAAGCCAAATTGTCCAATGTATAAGAAAGAGAATAAGGCATTGAAGGCCACAACATGGATTAACTCCGATACTAGTTCTTCAGATGAAGATTCAAATGAAAATGAACTTGCACATCTTTTTTCCATGGCTATTAAAAATGGGGTACATTCTAACCTTGAAATTTCTACTGATAGTGATAATGATGTTGATGATTATGAGGAATTATAAAATGTTTTTGATGAATTAAGTGAAAGTATTGAAGAACTTAAAAATAAATATATTGAACTTAAAACGTCTCAATCTCTACTATCTTCAAAATATGATTTATATTCAAAAGAAATTAATGATTTGAAATTAGAAAATGGATTCTTGAAAAATGAAATGAAATCTTGGAAAAAGGAAAAATCTGTTACTGTCACTACCCCTTTTGAATGTGAAAATAGTGAGTTAAAAAGGGAGATTGATTATTGAAGAAATATCTAGATACTTTCACTAAAGGAAAAGAATATTTTTATAAGATTGTGGAAAATCAAAGAATTCAATTTAATAATGGTATAGGATGTGATGAAGAAAATGAGAAAAAGACATATTTCAATTTATTTAAAAATTAAGCCTCGTCTAGTCATTCTAACCCTTTATGTACACATTGTGGTAGACATACGCATTATTCCAAATTTTATCATTTTAGAAAAAGAAGGTATAAGAATAAAAATTAGGTTGGATTCCTAAAGATACAATTATGTTTGCCAACCCTTATCAACCACACACATACTGGGTTCCAAAAGATAAAGTTTTAGGTGAAAAACTGGTATTGGAACTTGAACAAATTTTTTTTGAAAATAAAACTGGTTTTAGATTTTTTGTCTATTACTTTATGAATATTGTGATATAGTGTTTTAATATTTTATATGCTTATTAATGAACAATAATCTGATTAAATTCATTTTTTAATATGTTTATTTCGTTAATATGTGAATAAACTTATTCTTGTTTAGTTATTGCATATTTGTAACACCCCACGATTTTTGGAGACTGAGAAATTAAATTTTTGGGAAAATAAAATTTAATGAAATTGGAGAATTTTAAAATTTGGGAATTGAGGCCCAAAAATAGAGAATATTTTAAAGTATTCAGGATGATGATTTTGAGTGTACCATCGATCCCGGAAGGGTCGAAATAGTCAAAATGACTGTCATTGGGTCTTATTTCGGCTCCGGAATGTTTTTAAGTTATTTTGACTCGAATTGGAGTAAACGAGTCATTTAAAGTGTGTATTAACATTTAAAATTGGGATTTTGTTTTAAAGGTTTATTAGGCTTACGGATGAAGCCATTTCTCATTTGAGAGAAAGAGAGAAAAAGAAACAAGAGAGAAAGAAGAAGAAAGAAAAGGAGAGAGGGAGAAAAGCTTGGGGATCTCCGGCCAAATCGCGACAACCAGGACGATCCAACCTCTACAAATCTGAGGCAAGTGTTTAATCTTGCTAAATAGCTATTTGTGTATTTCATTTCATAATTTGTGGGTTAAAGAAATGGATTTTTGGGTATAAATATCAAAACCTAGATTTTTGGGTTTAATCTTGAAATCAATGCTTAAAAATGAGTTTAATGGAGCAGAAATGGTTGGGATCAACTTTAGGTTGATTTATTGGCTTAGAATCATGTTGTGATAGAGATTTGGAGGTTAGAATGGAAATTTTAGGGTTTAAATCGTGGGTTTTGCTGAAAATGGGAAAATCGTCCAGAATAACTGGTATGGCCGGTCGACCGCGGTCTGGTGACCGGTCGACCGCGCCTTAAGGGAAAAGTCTACTGCATTTCTTCGTAGGCAAAATAAGGACCCGCGGTCGACCGGGGGTCTGGGACCGGTCGACCGGGGGTCTGGGACCGGTCGACCGGTCCCCTGTTTTTAGCCCAAAACTTGGATTTCTTCTCCCCCTTTTCTTTTGGAGTTTATTTTTGGGGCTCCCTTAATGGTTGTTTTAGGGGGGTTTATCTAGGAGGACTTCTACCCCTTTTTGGTTGGGTCTATTGATTTGGGGCCCTCTCTTATGATGTGAAGATATATTCTCGGAGACATTGAAGGAGTTTATCACGTATTAGGATTTTTGGGGACTCCTTCGGGTAATTTGGGAGAAATGTACCCATGCACGTATTGGAGTTACATATGGATATTGGGAAAACCTCTTTGAGGATGAGAATACCAATTATAGATAGGTATAAATATGATGTGAGGTTGAGAACTCTTAGAGAGTGAGGGGTCTCATATCCTTAGAAAATGTTTAGACTAAGGAACAATTGATAACTCGATAGGAGTAAGGGTTCGTAAAATAAATTGAACCATAGGAAAAATTGGGAACAGTTTTGGATCGTACTATCGACTAGAATAAGCGGTAGCATAAATTCTAGTTAGGATAGTTTACACGTAATTATGGGGATATGACCATTGAGATTCCAATACTTGAAATGAGGTTGGAGTAATTGAGGTTTTAGACTATTAAGTCATGTGTGTGCCTAGGGTTAAATAGTACTAAAGGAAACTACGTACTTTTGAATATGGATGAAATGTGTAGTGATGGATTCCTACACAAACTCTCGGGTGATAACCCTAAGGTTGAATATATATGTATATATAAATACATATGATTTTGGGAGACTATTCATCATAGGAAAAATGATTGAATATGTTTCAAGTGAGGGATTGTATTCACATATCGAGGTAAATTAGAGGAAATTGTGGTTACGGCTTGTATATTGAGGATTATGTATACTTATAGCCGAGTTTATATATCTTATACATATGAACGAGAATTAGTTTATATATATAGATATAAGGATATGTGAATATGTGTTGATATATATCTGTATGTATATGGATATATGGATATATTTATGTTGTGGATATACATGGTATGGATATTTAAACCTTATAGAATGGTTTAATGTTTGATCATATGATTGGATCATATGGATGTATATATATATTGTGCATGTGAATGATATATATACTTATTTGGTTAAGCATACCCCGCTCATGCTATCATTGGGAAGTTGCGCGCGTAGAGGGTGAGCATCCTGGCTAGAAAAGCAGGGTGTGGATATTCCCCAGGTCATAGTCGTCCCGTGTGTTATTATATGATATATATATGTATTTTTTGGGATGAGACGTGGTGGGTATGTTTCATCTCATTGCCGGTTAGGAGCTATGACCGCTTCCCGAGACGTCGTGTGCGTGTGTTTACCACGAGATGGGTGTCGTTTAGTCCCACCATGGTGGCCCCAGTATTGCTATGTGAGCCGGGCACTGGGAAGATGATAGCACTGATGCAGTTTATCGGCGATATATATAGCCGGGTATATTATGTGCATGGCCTTGTACATCATATGTAGTATGTACACTTGGCTATTGGATTGATGATGGTATATATATACGGTTAGAAATAAATACCTATATATATATATATTTATATATATATCCTATAGATGAAAGGATATGATCTTTTGCGGAGTACATCTTGGATGATTACGATGTACTAGATGATTGGGGGATTGATGTATTGCATTTAAGGAATATTTCGGTCACATCATCCTAAGGATATTATTGGAGACTGTAGATGTTTTCATATTGTAGTCTAAAATTTTTAGTAATTATAGCAATAATAGTAGAAGTAGTAGTAGTAGTATATGTCATTATGGATCTCTAGGGTCGACATTGTCAAGGAGTAGTGTAACGGGGTGGTTCCTTGTTTGGATTTCTCTTTGCGAGACACCCCACGAACGAAACGTAGTACAATTTTGAGATTAGAGAGAAGTTTTGCCAATGATTCATGTGCATGTTATTTAGGAATTAATTCTTATGTTTTAGCCTATATATATATATATATATATATATATATATATATATATATATATATATATATATATATATATATATACTGGGGTAAGGTATTAAGAATTATAATTCATTTAATTATAATCAGAATCCATAAAGCCTTATGGCAAAATTGTTGTAATCATAATCTAGTAGGACTAGGAAGGGTGGATCCTTAGATTATGACGGGAAAGTAGCTCTCGTGGGTATAGGCTAGGCCAGTGATAAGTTAGGTTGTCCTTATAACAATGGGGGTAATTTAACTAAAACTTGAGGACGCGATTAGGTGCGCGCCTTTAGATGAGAGGTGAGTTGGGGTTTCACGAGAGTGCGGTCTCACTTTAATTATGAAATAAGTGCACCGGTATTTATTATGCACGGTTAACACACTTGCTAAATATTTTTCACAATCGGGGCTCTGACCTGTTTTCTTTTCTCTCCTGCTTGTATACGTATATATTACCACAGGTATCCTACCGCAGGGATGCCGGATGACCTTCTATCCAGAGTCGTGGGAGCCATGATAGGTGCGGACTGTTGCGGGACTTTGATGATAGTCGCTTCCTACTTTTAAAATTCTAGGTAGGATTCATGTTGTATATCGGGTTTGTACCCAAGGGATATTTATATACATATTTATATCTATTCCATTTCAGTTATTGTAATTGCTGTGACCCGACCGCTTATTCGGGTCCACTTCTTGCATCACATTCTGTTGTAGTTATTTATACCATAGTTCTTTCCTGCATCTTTCATTACTTTATTTGTAGTGTTATAGTGTTGTGTCGTGGTATGTTGTATGTTTTAAAATTTTTAACATCTCGCTTATATGATATCGAGTAGTTAGTCATGTATTATATAGTACTGGCAGTTGATGTTGAGACTGGACCATCTGAAATTCCTGATTTAATGTAGTATAGGGCTGGACCCCCGTTATTATTTTAAGCGGGGTGTTACAGATGGTATCAGAGCATCAGGTTCTAAAGTCCTTAGGATCTGTGCGAGTTTTCTGCATTCTTCCGTTAACGTTCTTGACATAAAGCCCTACAAATAGGACTGTTGTGTTCACTGCATCGTTTTCTCCTGTGAAGTATATTCACTTGATTGGCGTTCTGATAATAGTTGCTCTTGTTTCGTTTCAGACGTCGCCTAGATTTTGTCGTCTAGGAAAGGATAGGATTAGAAGTACAATACCCATAGCATATTTTGGGTACGCTTTAATCGGGGGTATTTGTTTTCCCCGATTCCGAAGGAGATATTGAGGAGATTCCTCGTAGTGGTGTGAGGTGATTTATCAGCAATTGAGTAAGAAAGGAAAATTACTCGAATAGTGAACCTTGGACTTAGTAAGGAAAGTCTGAGGAGAGGATTAGTGTAGTCCTTGGCAGGTTTAGGTTGAGAAACCTGTTAACCTTCGTAAGGAAACCTGATGTTGGTGATCCTTACCGAGGTGAGGTAGGTGTAGTTATCCCAGTATCAGGAGTATTTCCTTCTGGGATGAGGGAGAAAATTTGGAGACTCAGTTTCGTTGTGTAGGACTGAGGGATTTTTCGGTTGTCGCCATCGTGTTTTATCCTTCAAAAAGGATTAGGAAGGATTTTGGGAAAGATATTTCTCTTGCAGAGAGATAGGTTTAGGAATAATGATCGTCCTGGAAGAAGTAGAGGGTCTTAAACTGAGATCCTTAGATGAGGTGAAACCATTAGATTATGGAAGTACAAGGTAGAATACCTTTCTTTGGGTTTAAGTCATACTTTGTGCGATATCGGGAGCGTCACGCATAAGGTATGATGAGTAGTAGCTGCTACACCGTTAGGGTGTGTGGAAATTTTCCTAAAGGAGGAAGTGAGAAAGTGTGGCCTTTGTATGGTATCTTTGGAGAGGATACACCTTTTCGTAACAAAATAGTAGGGAAGTTTTAGAATCCCGATGAGGGAAGAATTTATTTTTATATAAAAGTATTAGTGTGATGTAGAGGAATTTCATAACAGAGAGGTTCCGAGTTTGGTAGATTTATGTTGAGCGGATAATTTAGCTCATAGTTGTGCTAGTTTGCAGAATTAGGTAAGGATTAACAGTATTGTATTTGTTGAGGCCTTGTGTTCTAAACATAAGGTATTTGTTTGGCGTGTCGAAAGACCCGGGATTTATTTATATTATATTGTTGTATAGGCCTTCGGGAAATATCTAATATATGAAAACTTTTTATAAAACCTTAACCCTGGTTCAATTAATCTCAATCCCCGACCTAGCTACACAGTAGTGTATTGGGAGGGTTCCTTGTTTGGATTTCGCTTGCGAGACCTCCCCCCGCACGAAGGTGGCTAGTGTCAGGAATTGAGGAGAGTTCAACCATTGGGAATTTTCAAACTTTTATATATTTAATATGTTATTATAGATTATATTGGTGGTAGTTATATTATGATTTGAGGCTAATGGAGCCTAATTACAAAAATTCTTCGAGTGGAAACTCGGGTACGGGGTGTATGGGCGCCCTGGGTAATAGTTGCTTTAAAACTATATGGTTCGACATGAGAACCAGGAAGGATCGGTATAGTGATCCTAAGAGTTGATGTGAGGACTAGATGATATTGAAGTCCTAGGCATATCTTAAATTTCGCAGATGAAATTTTTGTAAGGGGGGAAGATTGTAACACCCCACGATTTTTGGAGACTGAGAAATTAAATTTTTGGGAAAATAAAATTTAATGAAATTGGAGAATTTTAAAATTTGGGAATTGAGGCCCAAAAATAGAGAATATTTTAAAGTATTTCGAATGATGATTTTGAGTGTACCATCGATCCCGGAAGGGTCGAAATAGTCAAAATGACTGTCATTGGGTCTTATTTCGGCTCCGGAATGTTTTTAAGTTATTTTGACTCGAATTGGAGTAAACGAGTCATTTAAAGTGTGTATTAACATTTAAAATTGGGATTTTGTTTTAAAGGTTTATTAGGCTTACGGATGAAGCCATTTCTCATTTGAGAGAAAGAGAGAAAAAGAAACAAGAGAGAAAGAAGAAGAAAGAAAAGGAGAGAGGGAGAAAAGCTTGGGGATCTCCGGCCAAATCGCGACATCGAGGATGATCCAACCTCTACAAATCTGAGGCAAGTGTTTAATCTTGCTAAATAGCTATTTGTGTATTTCATTTCATAATTTGTGGGTTAAAGAAATGGATTTTTGGGTATAAATATCAAAACCTAGATTTTTGGGTTTAATCTTGAAATCAATGCTTAAAAATGAGTTTAATGGAGTAGAAATGGTTGGGATCAACTTTAGGTTGATTTATTGGCTTAGAATCATGTTGTGATAGAGATTTGGAGGTTAGAATGGAAATTTTAGGGTTTAAATTCGTGGGTTTTGCTGAAAATGGGAAAATCGGCCAGAATAACTGGTATGGCCGGTCGACCGCGGTCTGGTGACCGGTCGACCGCGCCTTAAGGGAAAAGTCTACTGCATTTCTTCGTAGGCAAAATAAGGACCCACGGTCGACCGGGGGTCTGGGACCGGTCGACCGGTCCCCTGTTTTTAGCCCAAAACTTGGATTTCTTCTCCCCCTTTTTTTTTGGAGTTTATTTTTGGGGCTCCCTTAATGGTTGTTTTAGGGGGGTTTATCTAGGAGGACTTCTACCCCTTTTTGGTTGGGTTTATTGATTTGGGGCCCTCTCTTATGATGTGAAGATATATTCTCGGAGACATTGAAGGAGTTTATCACGTATTAGGATTTTTGGGGACTCCTTCGGGTAATTTGGGAGAAATGTACCCATGCACGTATTGGAGTTACATATGGATATTGGGAAAACCTCTTTGAGGATGAGAATACCAATTATAGATAGGTATAAATATGATGTGAGGTTGAGAACTCTTAGAGAGTGAGGGGTCTCATATCCTTAGAAAATGTTTAGACTAAGGAACAATTGATAACTCGATAGGAGTAAGGGCTCGTAAAATAAATTGAACCATAGGAAAAATTGGGAACAGTTTTGGATCGTACTATCGACTAGAATAAGCGGTAGCATAAATTCTAGTTAGGATAGTTTACACGTAATTATGGGGATATGACCATTGAGATTCCAATACTTGAAATGAGGTTGGAGTAATTGAGGTTTTAGACTATTAAGTCATGTGTGTGCCTAGGGTTAAATAGTACTAAAGGAAACTACGTACTTTTGAATATGGATGAAATGTGTAGTGATGGATTCCTACACAAACTCTCGGGTGATAACCCTAAGGTTGAATATATATGTATATATAAATACATATGATTTTGAGAGACTATTCATCATAGGAAAAATGATTGAATATGTTTCAAGTGAGGGATTGTATTCACATATCGAGGTAAATTAGAGGAAATTGTGGTTACGGCTTGTATATTGAGGATTATGTATACTTATAGCCGAGTTTATATATCTTATACATATGAACGAGAATTAGTTTATATATATAGATATAAGGATATGTGAATATGTGTTGATATATATCTGTATGTATATGGATATATGGATATATTTATGTTGTGGATATACATGGTATGGATATTTAAACCTTATAGAATGGTTTAATGTTTGATCATATGATTGGATCATATGGATGTATATATATATTATGCATGTGAATGATATATATACTTATTTGGTTAAGCATACCCCGCTCATGCTATCATTGGGAAGTTGCGCGCGTAGAGGGTGAGCATCCTGGCTAGAAAAGCAGGGTGTGGATATTCCCCAGGTCATAGTCGTCCCGTGTGTTATTATATGATATATATATATATGTATTTTTGGGATGAGACGTGGTGGGTATGTTTCGTCTCATTGCCGGTTAGGAGCTATGACCGCTTCCCATAACGTCGTGTGCGTGTGTTTACCACGAGATGGGTGTCGTTTAGTCCCACCATGGTGGCCCCAGTATTGCTACGTGAGCCGGGCACTGGGAAGATGATAGCACTGATGCAGTTTATCGACGATATATATAGCCGGGTATATTATGTGCATGGCCTTGTACATCATATGTAGTATGTACACTTGGCTATTGGATTGATGATGATATATATATACGGTTAGAAATAAATACCTATATATATATATATATATATATATATATATATATTTATATATATATCCTATAGATTAAAGGATATGGACTTTTGCGTAGTACATCTTGGATGATTACGATGTACTAGATGATTGGGGGATTGATGTATTGCATTTAAGGAATATTTCGGTTACATCATCCCGAGGATATTATTGGAGACTGTAGATGTTTCCATATTGTAGTCTAAAATTTTTAGTAATTATAGCAATAACAGTAGAAGTAGTAGTAGTAGTATATGGCATTATGGATCTCTAGGGTCGACATTGTCAAGGAGTAGTGTAACGGGGTGGTTCCTTGTTTGGATTTCGCTTTGCGAGACACCCCACGAACGAAACGTAGTACAATTTTGAGATTAGAGAGAAGTTTTGCCAATGATTCATGTGCATGTTATTTAGGAATTAATTCTTATGTTTTAGCCTATATATATATATATATATATATATACTGGGGTAAGGTATTAAGAATTATAATTCATTTAATTATAATCAGAATCCATAAAGCCTTATGGCAAAATTGTTGTAATCATAATCTAGTAGGACTAGGAAGGGTGGATCCTTTGATTATGACGCGAAAGTAGCTCTCGTGGGTATAGGCTAGGCCTGTGATAAGTTAGGTTGTCCTTATAACAATGGGGGTAATTTAACTAAAACTTGAGGACGCGATTAAGTGCGCGCCTTTTGATGAGAGGTGAGTTGGGGTTTCACGAGAGTGCGATCTCACTTTAATTATGAAATAAGTGCACCGGTATTTATTATGCACGGTTAACACACTTGCTAAATATTTTTCACAATCGGGGCTCTGACCCGTTTTCTTTTCTCTCCTGCTTTTATATGTATATATTACCACAGGTATCCTACTGCAGGGATGCAGGATGACCTTCTATCCAGAGTCGTGGGAGCCGTGACCGGTGCGGACTGTTGCGGGACTTTGATGATAGTCGCTTCCTACTTTTAAAATTCTAGGTAGGATTCATGTTGTATATCGGGTTTGTACCCAAGGGATATTTATATACATATTTATATCTATTCCATATCAGTTATTGTAATTGCTGTGACCCGACAGTTTATTCGGGTCCACTTCTTGCATCACATTTTGTTGTAGTTATTTATACCATAGTTCTTTCCTGCATCTTTCATTCCTTTATTTGTAGTGTTATAGTGTTGTGTCGTGGTATGTTGTATGTTTTAAAAATTTTCACATCTCGCTTATATGATATCGAGTAGTTAGTCCTGTATTATATAGTACCGGCAGTTGATGTTGAGACTGGACCATCTGAAATTCCTGATTTAATGTAGTATAGGGCTGGCCACCCGTTATTATTTTAAGCGGGGTGTTACAATATTGCCTTGTCGACCTAACACTTTATTGGTATCAAAGAGAAAATATTGAAAGTTGTGTAGGTTTCATTTTGAGATAGAATGTGGATTTTCAAGGCAAACGAATTGGTATCATTACAAATTTCAAATTTCGTTTCCTAATGTTGAAAATGCCACACTTGGAGAATTTTCATGGATATATCATTGGTATTGGTAAGGTGGTAAGAAACACCATTTTTAAAATTCATATATTATGATTAGTTTTATAATCTTAATTGATATATTTCCTTACATGGAATATTTCTTCAAGCATATGAACTTGTTAATAATTTAATCTTCACATGTAAATTTTTATATTTATTATTATTTTTATTATTTTATGTTGCTAGACATGCATTTGATTTTGATGAAAAAATTTTGAGATAAAAATTCATATTTTTTTGTGTTACATCTTAATACATTTTTGTAGATAATAATATTGGATTAATTCATAACTTTATTGTATGTTAATTTGAAACGAAAATGTCATTTGAAATTTATTAACCATATGTGTTACATGTTAATATTGAGGCATTCACTCATTGATTTTGATAATAAGAATATATTTATCTTGTTGAGATAGATTTATAGCATGCTTCAAAATTAATGCCATTATTTGAATATTTGTGACAGTGATGATAATTTTCTTTTTAACATACTAACATTTGTGTTATCTGTGCTTGATGGGAAAAATCTTATGATTAATAAAAAGATTTATGAATATTTTTTAGACTTAATGAATATGATTGTAATGAAGCAATAAGATGCACCATATTTTTTATATGCATTTATCTCTTCATTGGTATCCCCTAAGGGGAGATAAAATTATTATTGAAAATTATTCATTGAAAAATATCTTGATCATGAACTTTATGCATCTTTAAGCATATTGCAATATTATTGATTATTCTGAGATTCTTAAGCTCGTATCTTGAAAACGGAAAATTATGAACAAAAAAAAAATTATCGCTATATTTATGCCGCTATATTTTAACTCATGCTATGCACTTAGTTCAAATAATTTGAGAACATTGAGTTATGATTTCTATTTATGCAAAAAGTGTGCGACCTGGAACAATTGCTATCATTTATCATTGATGCATTTGAAAAGTTGATCATTTATCATTTGTTATTTATCATTTTGGTGACTTGTGTATTATTTGATAATATCATTGTCTATATGTTCAATTTAATACATTCTATGAATTTTATGATGAATATATTGTGACACCCCACCTAATAAAATACCGGGTGATCAATCCTATATCAAATTAAAATAGGAGTCTCATATGGTTCATTCTTAGCATCACTGTCGAAAACTAAATTAATTACTAATAACCTATTAGGCCCGCGTCAAAATTTTATTTAACTAATATTTTAAACAAACTAATCAATTAAAACATCCACACGGTTTATATATAATGAAACTGAGATAAAATAAAAATAATCGAACACTCGGTTTAACATAATACAACCAAATCGAATGTTGCACTAAAAAGTCAGTAAAAGAATAAATGAGTACAATTGGACATTTGACCCGAATGTTCTACAGTACCTCCTGTCTAGATTACAAGGATAGAAGCGTCTATAGTAAACCTGAACACGTCTGACTCGAAGTAATCATCATCCAGGCGTCCCTGTGTCTGGACAACTATATATATATATATATATATATATATATATATATATATATATATATATATAGCAAAAGAGAGGAAAATATATAAACAGGTCAGAGCCTAAGTTGTGAAAATATTTTGCAAGTGCATAAATGTTATATTTTAAAAAATATGTTTTAGCTCACATTTAAATTGGTATCACACTCTCATGAGATATCCCTCACCGATCTTCCAATAGTGCACACCTAACGTATCCCTATAGATTACCTAGTTAAGTTACCCTGCCTAACTAAACTCGTTCCACCAAATCTCTGAAAACCCCTATAAACCTGAGTACTAAGGGCTCAACTTCTCCCCAGTCTCAACACTGCGCTACGTTCGTGCGTGGGGTGTTTCGCGAAGCGAAATACAAATAAGGAACCCCACGAAACACTACTACTTGGCAATGCCGATCGTCGAGATCCATTAGTCCCTCAGTACATAATATATATATATACTCATTTGATTAAACATATTACAATTTAAGTCCAGATAAAATCTCCCGGAATGAGAATAAATCCTTATTCATTTTCTCGTTACTCCAGTTAAAGATATATATTATCTTATTATCATACACACATAATATACTGTACAAACAAGTATAATAACCATCCCAACGAGCTATAACTCGAGGCTGCAGTCTCTCAATGCTATCACCTACCAGGGAATCACTCACATAACATCCTGGGTACCAGCGGTCAGACACTCACACCGACTTGGTAAAAACCAAATCACAACGTATGGGAAGTGGTCATAGTTCTTCCTCGGAAATGAGACAAAACATACCCACCCGTCTCACCCCTAATAAAAATTACACAATATAAAAATGGAGGCTATGACCCGGGGACTATATGCTCCCTGCTCCTCAAGTCAGGGGCCTCACCCACATCACGCAACTTTTCATGATAGCATTAAATATATATACCATTCACACATATACACACACACACACACACAGATATATATATATATATATATATATATATATATATATATATATATATATGTGTGTGTGTGTGTGTGTGTATTCGTATCATATTATATATATACTATAATCACATTGTATATATAATCTACATCGTTCCTCAATTATATATATGACCAAAATTGCCAATCTTACATAATGATGACCAATAACCCCAAAGGTTCCCATAAGTAATAACATTCAAGTATTCGCACACTCACGATACTAAACCCAAAAGTATTCCCTCACTTGATATATATCATTTGTACATGATCCACTGTTAAGGATTTATATACTCACTGATTTTACCAATTCATAATAATTAAATAAGTCGACCCTCAACTTATTTTAGTTCCATAGGTTCTTATTACCTATATGATAGTCGTCCACAGACGTATTGGATAACCTCTCAATACTCATTAGCCTATATCCCAAATTCCATCCTAATAACTTCCTAGGATTTACTCCATTTCAATCGGCCCGTACTTATCCTATCCGTATAAATACACATGCATATGCTTGCCGAATGATTTTCTCGAATGTCTTTCATCCCAAACATTAGTTAGGTCCACACCCCAGATTAATCTCTCAAATAATCCAAGGTCAATATACAACTCCTCGTGTCCATTAGGTCATAACTGCCTTTAATAATCTAATTTAGAAGGCCCCTAAGTTTTAACTCATAGAGGAGAAGGAAAAAAAATCTCCAAAATCTTAGGCTGAAAATAGAGTGTCGGTCGATCGGCCTTGGACCCTCGGTCAACCGTGGTTTTCAATTATGCCGAACGATCCAACCAGTAGTCCCTTTTTTCTAAACGCGGTCGATCGGTCATAGGTGCACGATCGATCAGTCATACCAGTTCCTCGAAAATTAGTTCTTCAATTTTCCAACCAACAACCCCAAATTCCATTTCTATGGTTTCTAATCAACACCAACAACATCACAAACATCTAAATATCGATTTCTAACTAACACATCAATTAATTAAGGGATTAAACCAATTTTCTCAGATTTGAATCCAAAAAGCCATTATACCCTAGTTTTACCATTTCCCCCATTTTAATTTATTTCTTCACTCCATTTACATAGATTTAACACTAGAAATCATTAAGAGTTTACATTACATCAATATGTAAACTCATTCTCAAATTTTTCCAAATTTATTTTAAGGGTTCTAACCTAAAATCATATAATTTACCAACTATAATATGAGATATATACACTAAATGAAATAAAGCAAGTACACACTTGCCTGGAGGATAAAATCTGACGACCTCGAGTCGAATCATGCGAAGTTTGGCCGGAATCTCCCTTTTCTCTCTTCTTTTCTTCTCTTCTCTTCCTTTCTTTCTCTCTTTTTCTTTCTTTCTTTCTTCCTCTCCCGTGTCTTATAAGGGAGAAATAAGGGCTTATCCCTTATTAACCCAAAAATGACTCGTTTACTCAATTACGAGTCCCTACTGGACTAAAAATTCTCGAAACCCAATTACTACCTTCGGATACTCTATTCTGACTATCTCGGCCATTTCGAGAACAACCGCGCAATCGAAATTTACATCCGAGTCACTTAACCCCAAGTCACTAATTTAACCCAACACAACTTAATGCGGTTTTTCAATTAAAATATTACTCTTTATCGCTTTACCCAGCTGCGACATAAAATTAAAATACTCCAATTTATTTACTTAATCCCAAAATTAAATATAACACACATCGAAAATCGTCTAATCCTTGAAAACTCCAAAAGTTACTATTCATATGTAATACCCCGTACTTTTGGCTATATTTATTTTTGGGATTAATTAATTAAATGCGTATTAATTGGAAATTAATCCGGGTTAAAAATACTAACGAGATGTGAGTTGGTATTTGATTATGTGCATACATGTTTTTATATGAATATTGAATTATGAGAAATTTGTCGTGAGATTTATATACGGCATTTTGGAAATTTTGTTGAGACGCGTGTGACCGCCGCGTCATGGTGTATTATTTTAATTATAAAAGTGAATTTAAATTCTATAAACTGTATGGTCGTTTTGAGTGCGCCAACGCGTCCGGAAGGGTCGAGATAGTCAGAAAACACTAGCCGGGGGTGTAGTTTGGGTCCCGGGGTATCTTTAGGCCATACCGGCAACATAAAGGGCATTTTAGTAATTTTGTTTTTTGGAGAATTAAAAGTGACGAAAATTAGGAGTTTTAATCTGATTGGGGTTTGACCTACTAAGCCACTAACCAACCCATATTAACCCAACAAGCTACGTAGGTTATTAGAATTAGGTTTTTTAATACCTTCCCAAAGCAAACCATAGCCACCATTGGAGATGAAGCTTGGGGAAAGAGAGTGAAAGGAAATTCTGCAGAAAAACTCCATCAAACCAACATCTAAATCATAGATAAACTCGAGGCAAGTGACTTAATTCCATTTAATTTCAGAGAATGTTCTTTCCATGTTAGATAATTCAAATTTTATGTTTGTTCTTGGTGAAATATGAAAACCCGTGTAGTTTGGAACTTAGAACTTGAAAATCTTGAGGAGAATTGCATGTAGAATGATTGGTAGATGATTATTCTCATGATATTTGTGATTGGAAGAAATTAAAACGGATTTATATTGGGTCAATTCATGATTTAAAATGTTAGGGTTTGTGTTCTTGAAAAGAATTGGGGAAAAGTGTAGAATCTTGTGATTTAATGATGTTTAGGATGTATTAATCCCTTAAAAGGTGTTAGTATATGACCTTAGTATATTTTAGGATGATTGGAGACCTTAAAACATTGATTGGACGAATTTTGGTTGAGACTTGAGGTGTTAAAAATGGTGAAAAAACGAGATTAGACAAATCTGGGACGAAACTGGTAGGTCGTTAGAAGCCCCTGCCCAAGTCGTTCGAACGAGCTTCTAACGAATTGACCAGTCGCTTCTAACGAAAGGGAACTTCGTTCGATAATCTCGTTCGAACAAGATATCGTTAGAAGGTACAGTTCGTTCGAACGAACTGGATCTCGTTCGAACAGTCTCGTTCGAAACGAGACTTCTAACGAGCTGACAGTGGAATCTCGTTCGAACAGCCTCGTTCGAACGAGACTTCTAACGAGTTGACAGTTTAGGAATTTTTGGCCTGTTTCGATTTTTGGAGTCCCGTAAACTTGTTCGAGGATATAGATAACCTTCCTTTGATGATATATGGATAGATTTGGGACTTTTGGGTTATGATGAGGAGTAAATTATATACGAGTGATTTAAATCAATGAACCGTTTGGGTTGAGACGTGAGTGTCTACTACGACGTGAGAATAGATTATGGGGCGTATGATTATAAACTGGAATCGTATAAAGTGTGTAAATTATATATTGGTACTAGAATGAGAATAGTACTACAATTAAACTACGAAATTACTAAGACTTGTGTTTACTTAGTATTGATATATGAATTGTGTGTATGACATACCTACCATACTTGCTATCACGGGAGGTTTGCGTTCGCTTAAGGCCCTCTAATCCTTGTGTTGCCCGGATTTAGACTGGTTACCTTGATGAACATAGGTCATAGAAAGACTTATTGGGATATTAATAAGTCCGCTGATCGTGGGAGCGTAGGTATGTGCGTGACCCATGTGATGTGACTGTGTTCGCCTCCATTATTTGTGATGTTGTTATCTGTGAACTATTCCTGAGAGATTCGGAATATGTAATCCTTATGTACGTGATGTACCGGGATGGATAGCAGAGTATGTGTTCACCACAGCTTAGTTCTCGGGGTGCTTGTATTGTATATTTATGATGTGAATAATATACACTTAATTAATGGGAACCTTCATGTTAATGTTATGAATATAATTATGGTATTGTTTCGAGAAAAACATAACGGGTTAGCTGATAGTGTAATATATTGCATATTGAGCATCTGAGTTTACGTTAAACCCCTACTTAATTACGAGCGTTATAATGTTAATAGAACCGAGTAATAAGGGTAGGACCTATGACAGTTTAGCTAGATATGATGTCACTTAGCTAGTGGTTTGTGTCGTTATAGATGGATACTTACATTAGGAGTGCACAGTTAGACAAGAGGTGAGAATATCATGTGAGTGCACGTCCTAACATGTACTTTGCATTTAATATTTTAAATGTTTTTAAAGCACTTGCAGGTTTTTAAAAATAACTCCACATTCGGGCTCTGACCCGTTTGCTTTCAAATCTACTTTTCTTGTAAAACCATTTTAGGTGCCCAGCCCCAAGGACACCATGCATAGGATACTCATTCTGGTGACGAGCTGTAGCTGTTTGTGGAAGCTACAGGGATTTGCTTGTAGACGCTTCTATCACTTGGATTCCAGATTCATTATCTATCAGTTGTAGGGCATGTTGCCCATTTCTATTAGAGTTACATTTCCATTACAGTTTTCAGACTTTGGCATGTATTAATTTAGTATTCAGTTTACTTATTTCAGTTGTGGGATTATAGTGAGGAGTTTTTCCTCCAGACTTTATTTACATTGCGTGATGGTTACTCTATTTACTTCGTTATGGTGAATGGTGTTATTATTCTTCTTTACACTTGTTGCATGTTAATCAGTCTTAAATTAAAATTTGGCAACTTACTTTTTAAATACTAGGTGGTTAGTAATCATAAAAATGTTTTCGACAGTGATGCTATTAACTGAGCCAACTTGGCATTTTGAATTAATTTAATAAAGGAGTAGCTACCCGGTATTTAATTAGTCGGGGTGTCACAGGTGGTATCAGAGCATCAGGTTCTAGTGTCCTTTAGGATCTGACGGCTTATTATGTTTCCGCTAAGTTTCTTTGATATAGAGCCCTATATTTTAGGACTGTTGTACTCTTTTTGTGTATGCTTCGTTCTTCAGCTATCTTAAGTTTATAAACAGAGAACTTATAAACTTTGTTCTTATTTCAGATGCCTCCACGACGTGCACGACGAGTTCCCAGGGATGCAACGCCCGAACCCCTGCCCGCTCCAGTTCAGGGCATGATGAACGCCGCTGAGGTTGCAGCTATAGTAGCCCAAGCGATAAATGCCGCAATTATCGTTGTTCAGCAGGCACCACCTTAGGCGCCGGTTGCTGCGCCAGTACAGGCAAATGCATTCCCATCTGCTTGGGAACGTGTACATAACACTTTTCAGAAAGCGCATCCGCCAGAGTTTGCAGGTAGCTCAGATGTGGTAGTCTCGAGCCAATGGAGGAAGGATATGCAGAGGCACTTAAGGATGTATGAGTGAACGGATCTCTAGAAGCAGGTGCTAGCTACTTTCAAGCTAGTTGGATCTGCGCTACAGTGTTGGGAGTCTATTACCACCATGGAGGAGAGGGATACTCTCACTATTCAGGACTTCTAGGTGCGGTTTGACCGCAAGTACTTTTCGTCGGCTGTTCACACGGAAATGAGGAGGAAATTGATGAGTCTGAAGCAGGAGGGTAAGACTGTGGCCGAGTATGAGGCCGAGTTCATGAATCTGTTGAATATCGCTCCAGATGAGATACCAACAGAGAAGAAGAAGATTGAGAAGTTCACCGACGGGTTGACTTGGAGGATCCGTCAGCATCTGCTAGGGAACCTTTCGTTGGCCACGTATTCTGATGTGGTTAACGCTGCTTTGTTACACTTCCAGGACCACCGCTTTCATATGGCTGAGGGAAAGAGGTCGGGAGAGTCTAGCCATCAGGACAGTACTGGAGGACATGGTGCCAGTGGGGCACAATCTGTCTAGGGGCAGAGACAGGGTGAGCAGGGTTCGCAGCAGGGGGATCAGAAGAGGTTCCGATCAGGGAACTACAGGCAGGGACAGGGAGGTTTCCGTCAGGGCCATCAGGGTCCAAACGGCCATCAGGGCCAACAGGGGCAGAATGGGCAACAGTTTCACCAGGGCCAGCAGGGTCAAGGGAGGAACGGTAACGGCCACCAGGGCCGGGGACAGCAAGGGCAGAGAGGAGGGAACTTCCCAGGGAAGTGTTTTGTTTGTGGCAAGACTGGCCATAAGTGACATGATTGTCCTGATAGGGGCAGGGCCCCACAGCAGCAGCAGCAGGGTGCTCGCCATGAGCCACAAAGGCCTATGTTTCCCGCCGCTCTCCCCGCACCGCCACAGATGGCAGTATTGCCACCCATTCCAGCAGTCCCAGCTCAGCAGGGGCAGCTACAGTATGGACGTGTCTACAACGTCCACCAGGCTGCAGTTCCACAGGCACCGCCCGCGATTGAGGGTACGTTTCCTATCCATGGCACTATGGGTCGGGTATTGTTTGATACGGGGGCTACACATTGTTTTATAGCTACACATTTCGCGAAAGCTTTAGGATTGTTAGCTACGGCAGAGAGCACAGTGACGTGTGTCGACTCACCATTGGGGAGTGGGTCACTTATTTTCTTTATATGCCGGGGAGTGGGGGTAGATATTGGTGGTTTGGTATTACCTGCAGACATGTTGGTATTAGATATGCATGTTCACGATGTGATTATCGGTATGGATTGGCTCGTAGCTTATAGGGTCATGATTGATTGCTTCAGCGGGAGCATTGTTTTTGCCATTCCGGGGCAAGAGATGTTTGTAGTGGCGATGCCTCGCCCAGAGGGAGGATCGACCGCTCATCTGTATTACATTGAGGAGGATACCTCTAAGGAGGTAGTGATTTCCTTTAGATTCTATCCCAGTAGTCAGGGAGTATTCGGATGTGTTTCAGGAGATACCAGGCTTACCCCCCAGTCGAGAGATAGACTTTGTTATAGATTTGCTACCGGGTACGAGACCTATAGCACGCGCACCGTACCGTATGGCTCCAGCTGAGATGAGGGAGTTACGGGATCAGATAGAGCAGCTGTTAGGTCAGGGCTTTATCCGCAGGAGTACCTCACCTTGGGGCGCTCCAGTTTTGTTTGTGAAGAAGAGGGACGGTTCACTGAGATTGTGTGTGGACTACCGAGAGTTGAATAAGGTCACGATACGGAATAAGTATCCGTTACCTCGAATCGATGACTTATTCGACCAGTTGAGAGGAGCTTCTTTCTTTTCGAAGATTGATTTGAGATCGGGATACCATCAGTTACGTATCCGGGAGGAGGATGTCTCGAAGACCGCGTTCTTGTCGAGATATGGTTCTTATGAGTTTCGGGTTATGCCTTTCGGTTTGACCAACGCTCCAGCAGTGTTTATGGACTTGATGAACAGAGTGTTCAGGGATTTCCTAGACCAGTTTGTCATTGTCTTCATTGATGATATTCTGGTTTACTCCCAAACAGAGGAGGAGCACGTCGAGCATTTGAGGCAGGTTTTGCAGACACTTCGTCAGAACGAGTTGTATGCAAAATATGAGAAATGCGGGTTTTGGTTGAAGGAGGTCCAGTTTTTGGGACATATCATTTCCGACCGGGGAATATTTGTTGATCCGGGGAAAGTATCAGCGGTGAGGGAGTGGGGACATCCCACGACACCGACTGAGATTCGTAATTTCTTGGGTCTAGCAGGATACTACAGGAGGTTCATTCGTGGTTTCTCAGAGATAGCAGGTCCTTTGACACATCTGACTCGTAAAGGTGTGCCATACATCTGGAGTGACGCCTGTCAGTTGGCATTCGATGAATTGAAGGATAAATTGACCTCAGCACCGGTGTTAGCATTGCCGAGACCGGGAGTTGAGTATTTGGTTTACACCGATGCGTCTTTGCAAGGGCTTGGAGGTGTATTGCAGCAGGAAAGACAGGCCATAGCTTATGCTTCCCATAAGCTTAAGACTCATGAGAAGAATTACCCCACGCATGATTTGGAGTTGGCAGCTGTGGTATTTGCCCTACGGATTTGGAGGCATTATCTTTTGGGGGAGAAGTTCCAACTGTTCACGGACCACAAGTCCCTACAGTACCTGTTCACGCAGAAGGAATTGAATATGCGGCAGCGTAGGTGGCTTGAGTTTGTGAAGGACTACCAGTTCGACATCCAATATCACCCGGGAAAGGCTAACGTGGTAGCAGATGCGTTGAGCCGTAGGCCAGCAGATGAGGTGGCAGAGGTGTGGAAGGCTAAGTGGAAGGAATTGGGACACCAGGATGTAGTGGCCCGATCTTTCATGTCTGTGATGACCGTTACACCGCAGATTGTCACGAAGGTAGTACGGGCACAGGCTAATGACTCGTTCTATCAGGAGCAGATAGTTCTATTACTAGCAGAGGGAGTCGAGTCCTATACCGTTAGCTCAGACGGGGGATTACGCTTCAATGGGAGATTGGTAGTTCCGGAAGGGGATGAATTGCGACACGATGTGATGGCAGAGTCGCACGGCTCATGGTTCGCGGTACATCCCGGAGGGGACAAAATGTACCAAGACATGAGACGCCAGTATTGGTGGAGCGGTATGAAGAGAGATATCGCTGAGTTTGTTTCGAAATGCTCCACTTGTCAGCTTGTAAAAGTGGATGATCAGAGACCGGCAGGATTGCTACAGCCATTGGAGGTCCCGGTGTGGATGTGGGAGAGCATATCCATAGACTTTATCACGGGGTTGCCTACGTCGCAGAGGGGTCACGACTCCGTTTGGGTAATTGTGGACAGGTTGTCCAAGGTCGCTCACTTTTTACCCGTAAGGACTGACTACACTACGGGACAGTATGCCCAACTCTTCATTTCAGAGATTGTGAGACTTCACGGGTGCCCCTAAATATCGTGTCTGACAGAGACCAGATATTTGTTTCGAGGTTTTGGGAGAGTTTCCAGGAGGCCATGGGCACGGAATTGCGGTTGAGTACGGCTTATCATCCGCAGACTGATGGGCAGACCGAGCGCACAAATCAGATGTTGGAGGACATGCTACGCATGTGCATTATTGACTTCGGGGGTGGATGGGAGCAGTATCTTCCACTGGTAGAGTTTGCTTACAACAACTCCTATCAGTTCACTATTGGCATGGCTCCGTTTGAGGCGTTGTACGGTAGGCCTTGTCGCTCCCCATCATGTTGGTTAGAGGTGGGGGACAACAAACTACTTGGGCCGGAAGTGATTCAGGATACTTCGGCAAGGATTGAGTTGATTCGGAGTCGCATTCGGGTAGCTCAAGACAGGCAGAAGAGTTATGCTGATGCGAAGAGGTTTTTCAGAGAGTTCCAAGTAGGGGACCAGGTTTTACTCAGAGTATCTCCTATGAAGAGGATTATGCATTTCGGGAAGAAAGGGAAGTTGGCACCAAGGTATGTGGGGCCGTTTCCCATTATTGAGCGGATCGGACCGGTTGCGTATAGACTTAGGTTACCGGAGCATTTGCATCGGATTCACGATGTGTTCCATATTTCCTCGCTGAGGAAATACCTTAGAGATAATTTGGCTCATTCTCACATTGCTGTGGAGGACATCGATCTCCAGCCAGATAGCTCCTACGAGGAGGGGTCGATTGCTATTTTGGACCGAAGCGAGAGGAAACTGCGGTCAAAGATAGTTCCGTTAGTGCGTGTTCAGTGGCGACATCACAATGTCGAGGAGTCCACATGGGAGCGCGAGGATGAGATGCGCGAACGTTATCCAGAGTTGTTTTTAGCTGGTACTTTCTAGTTTCGAATTTCGGGACGAAATTCAGTTATTAGGGGGGGAGTATGTAATACCCCGTACTTTTGGCTATATTTATTTTTGGGATTAATTAATTAAATGCGTATTAATTGGAAATTAATCCGGGTTAAAAATACTAACGAGATGCGAGTTGGTATTTGATTATGTGCATACATGTTTTTATATGAATATTGAATTATGAGAAATTTGTCGTGAGATTTATATACGGCATTTTGAAAATTTTGTTGAGACGCGTGTGACCGTCGCGTCATGGTGTATTATTTTAATTATAAAAGTGAATTTAAATTCTATACACCGTATGGTCGTTTTGAGTGCGCCAACGCGTCCGGAAGGGTCGAGATAGTCAGAAAACACTAGCCGGAGGTGTAGTTTGGGTCCCGGGGTATCTTTAGGCCATACCGGCAACATAAAGGGCATTTTAGTAATTTTGTATTTTTGGAGAATTAAAAGTGACGAAAATTAGGAGTTTTAATCTGATTGGGGTTTGACCTACTAAGCCACTAACCAACCCATATTAACCCAACAAGCTACGTAGGTTATTAGAATTAGGTTTTCTAATACCTTCCCAAAGCAAACCCTAGCCACCATAGCCACCATTGGAGATGAAGCTTGGGGAAAGAGAGTGAAAGGAAATTCTGCAGAAAAACTCCATCAAACCAACATCTAAATCAGAGATAAACTCGAGGCAAGTGACTTAATTCCATTTAATTTCAGAGAATGTTCTTTCCATGTTAGATAATTCAAATTTTATGTTTGTTCTTGGTGAAATATGAAAACCCATGTAGTTTGGAACTTAGAACTTGAAAATCTTGAGGAGAATTGCATGTAGAATGATAGGTAGATGATTATTCTCATGATATTTGTGATTGGAAGAAATTAAAACGGATTTATATTGGGTTAATTCATGATTTAAAATGTTAGGGTTTGTGTTCTTGAAAAGAATTGGGGAAAAGTGTAGAATCTTGTGATTTAATGATGTTTAGGATGTATTAATCCCTTAAAAGGTGTTAGTATATGACCTTAGTATGTTTTAGGATGATTGGAGACCTTAAAACATTGATTGGACGAATTTTGGTTGAGACTTGAGGTGTTAAAAATGGTGAAAAAACGAGATTAGACAAATCTGGGACGAAACTGGTAGGTCGTTAGAAGCCCCTGCCCAGGTCGTTCGAACGAACTCGTTCGAATGAGCTTCTAACGAATTCACCAGTCGCTTCTAACGAAAGGGAACTTCGTTCGATAATCTCGTTCGAACGAGATATCATTAGAAGGTACAGTTCGTTCGAACGAATTGGATCTCGTTCGAACGAGACTTCTAACGAGCTGACAGTGGAATCTCGTTCGAACAACCTCGTTCGAACGAGACTTCTAACGAGTTGACAGTTTAGGCCTTTTTGGCCTGTTTCGATTTTTGGAGTCCCGTAAACTTGTTCGAGGATATAGATAACCTTCCTTTGATGATATATGGATAGATTTGGGACTTTTGGGTTATGATGAGGAGTAAATTATATACGAGTGATTTAAATCAATGAACTGTTTGGGTTGAGACGTGAGTGTCTACTACGACGTGAGAATAGATTATGGCGCGTATGATTATAAACCGGAATCGTATAAAGTGTGTAAATTATATATTGGTACTAGAATGAGAATAGTACTACAATTAAACTACGGAATTACTAAGACGTGTGTTTACTTAGTATTGATATATGAATTGTGTGTATGACATACCTACCATACTTGCTATCACGGGAGGTTTGCGTTCGCTTAGGGCCCTCTAATCCTTGTGTTGCCCGGATTTAGACTGGTTACCTTGATGAACATAGGTCATAGAAAGACTTATTGGGATATTAATAAGTCCGCTGATCATGGGAGCGTAGGTATGTGTGTGACCCATGTGATGTGACTGTGTTCGCCTCCATTATTTGTGATGTTGTTATCTGTGAACTATTCCTGAGAGATTCGAAATATGTAATCGTTATGTACGTGATGTACCGGGATGGATAGCAGAGTATGTGTGCACCACAGCTTAGTTCTCGGGGTGCTTGTATTGTATATTTATGATGTAAATAATATACACTTAATTAATGGGAACCTTCATGTTAATGTTATGAATATAATTACGGTATTGTTTCGAGAAAAACATAACGGGTTAGCTGATAGTGTAATATATTGCATATTGAGCATCTGAGTTTACGTTAAACCCCTACTTAATTACGAGCGTTATAATGTTAATAGAACCGAGTAATAAGGGTAGGACCTATGACAGTCTGGCTAGATATGATGTCACTTAGCTAGTGGTTTGTGTCGTTATAGATGGATACTTACGTTAGGAGTGCACAGTTAGACGAGAGGTGAGAATATCATGTGAGTGCACGTCCTAACATGTACTTTGCATTTAATATTTTAAATGTTTTTAAAGCACTTGCAGGTTTTTAAAAATAACTCCACATTCGGGCTCTGACCCGTTTGCTTTCAAATCTACTTTTCTTGTAAAACCATTTTAGGTGCCCAGCCCCAAGGACACCATGCATAGGATACTCATTCTGGTGACGAGCTGTAGCTGTTTGTGGAAGCTACAGGGATTTGCTTGTAGACGCTTCTATCACTTGGATTCCAGATTCATTATCTATCAGTTGTAGGGCATGTTGCCCATTTCTATTAGAGTTACATTTCCATTACAGTTTTCAGACTTTGGCATGTATTAATTTAGTATTCAGTTTACTTATTTCAGTTGTGGGATTGTAGTGAGGAGTTTTTCCTCCAGACTTTATTTACATTGGGTGATGGTTACTCTATTTACTTCGTTATGGTGAATGGTGTTATTATTCTTCTTTACACTTGTTGCATGTTAATCAGTCTTAAATTAAAATTTGGCAACTTACTTTTTAAATACTAGGTGGTTAGTAATCATAAAAATGTTTTCGACAGTGATGCTATTAACTGAGCCAACTTGGCATTTTGAATTAATTTAATAAAGGAGTAGCTACCCGGTATTTAATTAGTCGGGGTGTCACATCATAATGATTCTTCAATTTCCCAAATTGCACTTACTTTTGAAATTTAATTATTCTTAAAAGTGCGGGGTATTACATATATGATGACACATGTGCATATTTAAAATCTTATGCCTATTGCGATTTATGGTTATATCCCATGCACATATTATTTTCGATAGGGGGAGATTCTTTTGACCCGATGACACTCAATTTAAATTGAAATATCTTTTTGATAATGTCAAAAAGGGGAGAAATATGTATGATTCACTCAATTGTGTTTAATTTATACATTTTATGAATTATTATGAATAATTATTTGTCATCATAAAAAAGGGGGAGATTGTTGAATAAAAATGTATTTAAACTTTTAATTAATATTTAATTAGTTTAATTGTAATTAATGAACATTTTAGTTTAATATAATATATTGATTTTGATGATTCCAAACAATTTTTTTTATTATGTAATATGTTAATATTTTATTAATTTAATATATTGTGTGTGTAAGAATTAATATACTTTTTATATACATTATGTTTATTCTGGTTATATATTTTTTATATAATATATTATTTTTTAAAACTATTTTTATTTTTTTTTATAAAATCTATTTTATATTTATATTATTTACGTTTTTTTTATATCTCATTTTGTTTATGAGCATTTATATAAATATTATCCTTACTCATTTAACAGAGTATATATATTATTTTATACACGTTATTTTATTTTATTATATTATATATTTATGTATCTTTTCAAATCTTATACGTTATCTACTATATTATATATATTACTCTATATATATGTCGTACATACATTAAAGATCTTAGGTTCTAGTGTTGTTTTAAAGTGTCCAGGCCCTAAGATATTGTGAACACCACATATATAGCATATATAAAGCATAAGCATTTATTTGGATAGTATACATATAGATGTTCTGTTATACGCTTGGCCACAATTTTTTTTACGCATGATTGCCTCAGTGACCTTTCATTTCGGCCCTGCACTAGACCTCAACAATATTAATAAATCATTTTTTTTGTTGTTGTAAAAGATGATAACAATGAATTTTTTATCTCACTATTTCAGCATCTGGTCCCATCTGTGTACTATTATTGGCTTGAATCCTTCTACTGTTTTAAATGTATTGACTATATTTTATATTGCTTTGGAAGATATCTATATAATAAAGGAGCATAGTTTTAGTTAAAATATTTCTATTTTCTTATTTATGACATTTTCTTATTTAATGTCCATGCATGAAATGTCATGCTAAAAGTTTTTTTTTTCTGTGTTATATATATACTATTATAAATACTATTATACTATTATAAATATATATATTTTTTTAAATATGTGTAAATTTATTTTTTTCCCCATTTTTTAAAACTATTTTTTATTAATTTTTTAAATATTCTTTTCTTTTTTAATTTTTATTTTTTATTTTTTCTCAATTTTTTTTATTTTTTCTCAATTTTTTAAACTATTTTTTATTAATTTTTTAACTATTTTTTTTTAATCTTTTTTTGTCACGGGAACAAATTGATCGCCGTGCGCCACTAGTGTTATTATATGTTATAAATGTTTCATACTATTAGGCTTTATATTTTTGTCCACATAACTGTAAGGTTCTACCTTGGACTGACTTTATCTGTACCGATTTGACTTTGGTTAAACATTAAGGCTCCGTTTGACTTTGGTTAAAAATTGTAAATATTTTCTTAACAATTTTTTATAATATTAAAAACAGTTTTTGAAACATTACAAAACAATTTTTAAATATTCATAACAGTTTTTTAATTATTTAAAACAGTTTTTAAATTATTTTTTAAAACATTAAAACCGTTTAAGAAGTTGGCAAATTTGTGGGCAAATATTTCCCACTCAAATAGGTAAGCAAAATTACCCACAGATTGTGCATAGGAGGTGTTGTACATTGACAAATAATGTTTAGGCAAATTATGCAATCAAACAGGCAAAATATGAACAAATTTTTATATTTGCCAACTTTTTGACATTTGCCTAAATAAATTATGCCAAACAAACAAAGAGACCCTAAGATACTTTGGAGATTTAGACCTGTAGCCTTAGTTGCTTATTGCCAACAATAAATGTTAGGTGAAATTGTTTTAATAGCTATAGACTATTGTTTCGTCACTTTAGTGTGACTTGACTTGACCGCATATGAACCCATTAAGAGAACCTTAGCTGTAAGAGATTTGATTTTAATAGCTGTAGCTAATTATTTTCTGCACTGCTAGATTTTGATTTTTTTTTCTTCTAGTTGCTTTGCAAGAGCATTCGTAATGATAGAAAAAAAGTTAATAAAATTCGTAAGTTCACAAATTGAAAGCCTCTTCAACGGTGAGTAGTAATGGACAAATTCTGTTTAACAATTTATAGTGATTTTCTAAATTTACAGAACGGGTAAATAATTTATAAAGGGTTCTTACGAATTTCTAAAGTTCGTAGAAATTCATACGAACTTCAGTTGTTCGTAGAAAATATAAATAATTATATTTAATGAATATTTGAGTTCCTATAAATAACATTTGTTCGTAACATTTTTTAAGAATAAATGTTATTTGTAGGAAGTGAAATTATTTTTTCCAACGAACAACAAATGTTCATTAAAAGTCTGAATACAAATCTTTACTTTTCACCCGTGTGATATCTTACTAGAAGAAAAAGTAAATCCTTATTTTGAATTTGTAAACTAACCTTTCAAGAGTCTAAAGACTTCATCCTTTTTTTAAGACTTTTGTCAATTGGCTATGAGATTTCGGTCTTTATAGCTTAGACCTGTCATTGCTTTACTTTTACGGACTTGACCGCTTAGAGATATGATTCAGTATATGGGATTGGCCAAGTTCGTTCTTTTAATGAACTATTAGGTTCCACTGTGTTAACCGCTAGTTTATTGGAAGCTTAGACGAATTAGGATTCTTTAGTGATTTTTACCGTTAGGTTGTTATGAGATATGTGCTATCAATATATAAACGTTGGAGTTTATTATCAAAAACCCTACACCTGTCTGTATTTATAAGCTATATATGTATGTTATGGGTAAGATAGAAGATCGAATATAGCGGTTGAGAGCGTAAAAAATAACAAAGATACAATTGTCCTTGTTAGTTTTTTGTGGGACCCACTCTCAAAACGGAACATCTTGTTCCGCGCAAGGAAGGAGAAAAAAAAAGAAAAAAAAAAGGCTAAAGCGGAACATCATGTTCCGCCCAAGCTTAAACCTATTTCCCCTATTTTCATTTTGACCCCAAAATTATTCAAACTCTTTCAACAGCTATTTATCCAACGTTTATATTTTGTTTCTTTTTTATAAATAGGGGGTTCAAAACACTATCTTCATTTTCATTTATATCTTTATTCTAAACACTCTCTATTTTTATTTATATTTTTATTCAAAACACTCTCTAGTTTAATCATTTTAATTATTACCAAAAATTATTTTTTTAGGTGCAATAAAAATTATTTTTTAACCCAAAAATAATTTCAAAAATTTTATATTTGCTTAAAAATATTTTGTGATTATTTTACAATGGTTCGAGGTCAAAATATGTCTCAACACGATGATGAAGTATTATGCACCGCTTATGTAAATCAAACAAATGATGGTTTACGAGGAACTAATCGGCCTAGCACATTATTTTAGGATGCGGCCGCCAAAGAATATAATACAACGACGGGTATCACTGAACGTCGGACGGGCGCCAGCCTACAAACTCGCTATAGAAAAATTTCGAGACACGTAATGTTATATGTTTCTAAATTGAAAGATGCATCAGTGACAAATCGTGGTAGTGGGACTGTGAACACAGATTGGGTAAAATTGATTCAAAAATAAATTGGTAGCTAGGAGTTGAATATAAAAATAAAATTGATTCAAAAATAAATTTTACAAGTAACATAACATAAAATTTTAATTTAAATTATATATTTACACATGAATATTTAGTAAATCGTTGTGTAGAGCATATATAAACACATCACATTAACTAATAATATTTTTGGGTTATTTTCTACATAACATTAACTACTAATATTTTTTGGTTTATTTCTACACAACTATTTACTAAATAATCTAACATTAACTAATAATATTTTTTGATTTTTTTCTACACAACTATTTACTAAATTATATATACAACTATACAAAAAAAAAATTACAACAACTAATTTATAAATAAGTATAGCATGGAAATTAAAACAACAAAAAAATTACCTTTTTTTTTTTGCTCGAAGATGATTTCTTTGATAGGCAAAATATGGTTTTTTTTTAGTTAGGAGTTATTTCTTTGTTCATAACTCGGTTTCACAACCTATATTTAAAAGGTTATTACATTTATTTGGGTTGTTGGGTGGTTGGTAAAAGTAGTTGGTATAATTAATTTGGGCTATTAGTTAATTATGATAAAATGTTAAGGGTGAAAGTTGGATTGGTAGAATCCTAAAAGAGAACATCATGTTCCGCTTAAGGGGGTGAGGTGGCATTACAGCGCGGAACATCTTGTTCCGCTGTTGGCATTTCCTTTTTCAAAACGACGTCGTTTTGCGTCTAATAGTGTGTATTTGGAATATTTTTTTTTTCCCGTAGCAATTTCTGGAGGTTTTGTAAGGTATTTTTAGACTAGTCATGTGTATTTTCAGACTACCCGTATGGGTTGCTCTTATACATCAAAATTGTTTACACCTTTTTATACATCAGACTATTCTTATTTCTCTTGGACTAACAAATCTTTCAGAGATATTTCTTTGTCAGCAATCTATTCACACGGTGTGTAAGATTTTTTGGTTCAATAGATACGTTTTTTTACAAGAACTCGTGCATTTAATGATTCTCATCAGACAAAAATTTATGGGAGAGAACTCAGTCTGTTTCCACTCTATCAACGATTACATTTTTATTAAGAAGTCAAATGGAAAATCATAGATAATTTTTTTAAGATACATCATCTCACCTAGTTTTTTTAAGATACATCATAATACTTCTGTCTAACAGCTAGTTTTTGAAGACATCTTAAATATTCAAGAGCTGCATTGAAGACAATATACAAAAATGAGAATATGATCAAGAGCTAGAGAATTTATTGAGAGCATTTATTTTACTACTCAACCACACTCAAAGAGAGCAATTGATTTTATATCTGTTCAATCATTGAAGAAGAAGACTTGCGCCTGCACCAACATCATTTATTGAAGTCATATTGCACAAGAAGAAACTCGTAATATAAATTGTATTTTTGGAGAGTTTCATTATTCTACATTGTACTAAAAAAATTCAGATTTTTTTTGAAGCTTTCTTAAAGCTTCGGATTGTTGTACCGGTGATTGGTCCCCACCGGCAAGTGGGCTACAGGGTTTGAAGCTTGGAGTTAGCTTGCAAACAGTTGAACGCGATGGTTTGATCCTACCTCATTAAGGGTTGTCAGGATCTTAATCTTCCCGTGAGGCCACCTTGTAATGTTGAGTTCCCTGCACCTCTTTTGTAATATTACAAGGTAGCCTCATGGGGAACTCAACTTGTGCTCAGGAGACTAAGGATGGGCAAGCAGTTTCTGCTGAGCTGGCTCGACAATAGCCCAACCATTTTGAACTATCTCATTTAGTGTGGATTTAGATGCTAAGGATTTTGAAAGATTTTAGAGCTCGATGTTTGGAGTATTTTATTTTTGTATAGCTTGGCATTGTAATTTATTTGGAGAGCTTAGTACTATTTTCAAGTGAAATTTAATTATAATTATTTTGTACGTGTAAATTTTGGATTCTTTATATTTATTTTGTGGAATAAAGATGTTATATACTAATTTTTGAGGATTTAGTTTAGTTTTAATCATAGTAGTGCCTCGTGTTTTGGGCGGGATGTTACAAATATTGTATGACAAGCTACTAACAGAAATTAAAAAAGAGGGCTGAATAACCCGAGATAGATGAGGAAATGGGGTTTCTATTTTTCCCTTCTTCTGTGAACCACATGACTATATCAGGGAGGTATTACCTAGTTTCAAACCCGCAATTAGCAACGATCGACAAGGGAAAAGGTGTTGAAAAACTTCCTATTCCAGAAATGACCCTCGAAGAGAGAAAGATCCTCGATCAATTGAAGAAAACTCAGGATAATATTACTTCGTGGGGACTCTTTATATCTTCTCAACTTCATTGAAATTCCTGGATTAAACTTCTTATCGAGCCCATAGTCCCTCCTTCCACCATGTCAGAAGAATCAGTGAATTTAGTTAGATCTCTAACCTCTACTAGAATGCTCTCCTTCTTTGAAAAAGAAATTCCTATGTTTTGCCCAAATCACAACCATCTCTCAACATCTCTGTTGAAGTCATGGAAAAGATCGTCCCACTTTCGCGTGTCGATAATGGATCATCTCTTAATATTTTCATAGGATTGAAAGTAACCTAACTTGTTCCAACCTCTATCGTGGTGCGTGCTTATGATAATACTCATTGGGGAAGTAATGGGATCGATAAATATTACAATACGGGCTAGCCATATAAATCTCATTCCTGAATTCCAAGTCATCGACATCCCGGCTTGTTTCAACCTATTTCTCAGACGACCATGGCTCCATCGTATCAGTGGTGTGTCTTCTTCCCCACACTGAAAACTAAAGTTCTTCGCCAATGGGAAGGTCATTACCATCTTGGGAGATGATAATAATACTGAGAATGCAAGCACCAGTAATCCGATACTAAAGATACAACATGGAGAAAATGATATGCTTTTACAAGTCGAACAGCTTTCGCTCCCAACAGGGGATGATTTCAAAGATAGAGTTTGTCCAGGACACAACCCCCATGGCAATGTCAATATGATACATAGGTTCAAAAACATGCACTTTATGCCCGGTCTGGGGTTGGGGTGACGATAATAAGATATACTAGAACCCATAATATTGAAGACGACCATTCTTGCTTGTGGCCTGGGTTATTGACCATCAACAGAGGAACTCAGAATGCTCTACCAACCTTGATTGAAGAAAAGGGTAGAAAGTAACAAGACTATCTCAAGGGATTCCTTGAATGAAAGATTCATCAAAGAGGGTGAATATTTACCCTTTTGTGGCTTTTCTGAACCATGGTATGATCATGTGGACAAGAATATGAAGCGAGGAATGGATATCTTTTTCCAAGATAGATACTCATGGGTCAAAAGTTTCCAGCATCATGTGCACCCACTCATTGAGAAGACTATGTCTGCTGCCGCAGATTTTGAGGGACGTGACTCCGAGGATTCATTTAATCTGCAGACACTGGGGCTGACACTCTGCATGATCCACTCAAGAGCTACATCTTTGAATCTATCCCGCATGATCAAAGTTGTGGATGCACGACTCCTCAACTATAATGCTATACAAGTTCCACCCACTGAAGTGCAACCCAACCTAGATGTTTATCCCATTTTATCTTCCTTTGTTATTCCACCACATTCTGATCATAATTTAATTGATACCTCATTTGATGAGGTTCTCAAATATATGTTTTCCAGTAATGAAAGTTGCGCCTTACATTAATTGTCTTTATTATAATCAAACTCTTGATGATGATGATTTTACAAATGAATAATTCTTAACTGATCTTAATAAGGTTTATAACAGCAGACATAATCGCATTCAAAGTAATAAAGATGAAATTGTTATTATTAAGCTCGATTCTAGTAGCCAACTGCACGAGATTAGGATAGGGTCTACCCTTGATGAGAAAGAGAGCGAAAAACTTGAGGAATTACTAAAGGAATTTATGAATTTCTTTGAATGGTCCTATGATGACATGACCGACATTGATCTCGAGATATCTCAGCACGAGATTCCAAATCTCCCAAAATGCAAACCGTCAAACAAAAAATATGTAAGCTCCACACCGAATGGTCACTCAAGGTAAAGTAGGAAGTGGTCAAATAGTTGAGCGAGGCTTCATTTGAGTGATTTAATATCCCATATGTATAGCCAACGTTCTACCCGTGCTAAAATCCAGAGGAATGGTTAACATGTGCGTTGACTACCAACATTTGAACAAGGCCTCTCCAAAGGATGATTATTCGATACCCAATATCGACATGATTATAGACAATACAACCATTCATGCTCTTAAGTAATTCATTAACAATTTTGCTAGATACAATCAGATCAAGATACACTCCGATCATCAAGAGAAAATCGCATTCATCACCCCCTGGGAAACCTTGTGTTACACCATTATTTCGTTTGGTCTAAAAAATGTAGGGGTTACCAACCAGAGGGATACCACAAACATCTTGCATGATCTAATACACGAAAAAGTCGATATCTATGTTGAAGACATGATCTTCAAGTCTAAAACTCAGGAATGTCATGTTCCCGCTGTTTGGAAGTTCTTTAAGCGACTACGACGATACTAGATGCTACTTAACCGATAAAAATGTGTTTTTGGCGATACCAAAGGAAATATTTTGGGATTCATGGTTAGTGAGAAAGGGGTTGAAGCAGATCCTGCCAAATTGAAAGCCATACTTGAAATGCCTTAACCCCAAACAGAGAAGGAAGTCTAGGGACTCTTGGGAAAATTATAGTAAATCAGTCGGTTCATCAGTTAGTTGACTTCCGTTTGTGAACCCGTATTCAAACTCCTCTGGAAGGATTCCACTAAGGTTTGGAACAAATCTTGTCATGAGCCCTTTTATAAAATAAAGCAAAATCTAAACCGACCTTCGGTACTCATGCCACCGCAACCTAGTCTAGACCTTCTCATATACCTGATCGTAACAGACACGTAACTGGGACTTTATTGGCCCAATACCTTGAAGAGTCCTTCAAAGAGAGAGCTATCTACTATGGCAGTTGCAAGTTGGTTGGGTATAGATCATTGTTCTAAAAAGCTCGCCTAGTCTTGAGGCTTGGGAGAAACGCCTCGCCTTAACCTTTTTATGCCTTATTCTTGGTAAAACCCTTAAGGCACACTTTTTTCTAGAAACAACAATGCTTTAATGAAACGATATCGCCTTTTAAAGATTTTTTTTACAAATCGGACCATTATCTAATCCAAAATAATCAAATAGTATTTTAATTTGCATATATTCAGACATATTTTTATGATATGTACAATTTTAATATTTTAATAGCCTTGTTATGGTTAAAAAATATTAAAAAATATTAAGAAGGCCTAAGCGCCTTTTCACACCTTTTTACGCCTAAGGCCCTCTTAGGCTTCTAAGGCTTAAGGCTTTGCCTCCACCCCTCGATCACGCCCCGCATTTTTTAGAATCTTGGTATAGAGTTAACTACACAGTCTTGGAGAAAGAATGTGTCGCACTCCTCTGGGTCACCTAAAAATTACAACACTACATGCTCACTTTTTCCATCAGACTAGTATCCCTAATGTCCTATCAAATACCTGCTCGAGAAACCCGTCATGTCTAGTCGAATGGAACGATGGTTAATGCTATTAGCCAAATTTGATATTATGTATATCACACAGAAAGCCATGAAAAGAAGAGCCATATCTAACTACCTTGTTGACAACCCTATGAAAGACGATGATGTTTGGATTTTCGAATTCCTGGATGAAGATATCCTTTGTACGTCCCAAGTAGACCTCTGGTGGAAAATGTTCTTTGACGACGCTTCCAACAAGAAAGGATATGGAATCGGGATACTCCTAATCATCCTCGATAACTCTCACACTCCCATTGCCATCAAGCTAGATTTTACCTGCACCAATAACATGACCGAATACGGGGTATACACGGTAGGCCTCAAAGTCGCTCTCAAGAAAGGAATCTGATCCCTAGATGTCTATGAGGATTTGGCGCCCACCTAAAATAATTGTCCTCCCAGTTCCAAGAAATCACCTTCCACTACCTGTCCCGAGAAAAAGAATAACTTGGTCAATGCCCTTGCTACCTTAGCGTCCATGGTCGACATGCCTGAGGGCAAAATAATGGCCCCCTTGCTAGTCTAAAAGCAGGATATACCAACCCACTGCTACAACATTGATCTACTCACCAAACAAGATACTGATATAGAGTATTGCTAGTACTATGATATTTGTCCCCTCCTCAAGCATGGTAAGTATCCCTAAGATTGTAACAAAAAAGACTGAGTAACCCCCCTCAAATTGGCTCCCCAGCACATTATTTGTGATAATGCAATGTTCAAGAGAGACTTACACTGCATTACAGGGGCTGACGTTAAAGAGATGATGAAAAAAATCCATAGCGGGGAATGCGGACCGCATATGAATGGCCATATGCTTGCCAAGAAAATCATCCGACAAGGTTACTATTGGCTTACCATGGTTCAGTATTGCATCGCTTATGTTTGTAGATGCCTCAAATGCCTACTATTTTCCAGCCTCCAATATTTGCCTCCTCGAGAATTATACAACATGGCCTCTCCTGGCCACTTTCCATATGAGGCATCGATATCATAGGGAAAGTTACACCCAAGGCCTCCTACGGACATGAATTCAGCTTGGTTGCCATTGATTACTTCACCAAATGGGTCAAAGCCAAGTCATACATAGTGCTGAATGCCAAAAAGGTAGCCAAGTTCATCTACCGATAGGGGTCCCACCGTAATATAATATCATATCATGGGTTCCATTTAGAAGAAAAAGTCACGAATTTGGCCAACGAGTATGGGATTCAGAGATATAAATTTTCTCCTAACCGACCTCAACCTAACAGTATAGTTGAAGCCACTAATAAGAACCTCAAAACAATCTTTAGCAAGATGATCGGGAGTTAACAAGAGTGGGCCGATCGGATCCCTTATGCGCTTTGGGGATACTGAACTTCAGTTTGAGCATTACTGGGGCTACCCCTTACTCCCTGGTATATGGTATGGAAGTACTCCTACCCATTGATCCATATATAACTTCATTATGCATGATTATTGAAAGCAAAGTCAACAAAGAAGACGTGCATCAAAGTTGTCTTGACAATTTATCGCACTTGGATGAAAGGAGGTTAAAAACCCTATATGAAACTCCAGGGTACCATCTATAAATAGCTTGATCATTAAATAAGAGAGTGAAGGACCGTAGTGTTTGAGAAAGGGATTTAGACCTCAAAGAGATAATAGAGCCTATCTGGGACCCCAAAGGGAAATTCAATTCCAATTAGAGCGGATCCTATCTGGTGGCATCGCTATGCTCACCGACCTTGATGGGGAAGATATGGCCCGTCCAGCCAACCTGAACCGTCTTAATAAATTCTACCCTTAGTTTGAAATCTTAATGCGGTAAGACTCTTCTCACATCCCCTCTATTTAAAAAAAATAAAAATCTTCATTTCCCTCTACTCAAAACTACATGGAGCCTGATCCTCTAAAAATCTTTTTACTTTCAAAAATGAAACTCAATTATTTTTTCAAAACCCCCTGAGGTACGTAGGTAGCTCATGCTCTTTACATGAGAATAACCCCCTTCTTTTTCGTAAAATGTTATTCTTTTCTTACCTTCGAGAACAACAGTTCATTTTATCATTTACATCAACAAAAGGATTATGTATGCCTTAGCAATTAGTATAGATAATTCAAATGCAAAACTCATCAAGAGGCACAACGATATAATAAAAATATTTTTTATTTAATTGATGAGAAATTCCAGTACGATTACAAATAGCGGCGCAGGGAGTCAAACATCTTCTCCCACAAACCTAACCTTATTATCCTAAAAATAAAATAAGTCAAACTACTCCTAAATAACCCTCCGAATTATTTCCACACAACCAAACAAAATAACTAGATACATAAGCAAACACAATACCATACAAAAGCTTCACAAAACGCCCTACCCGTAGCTTCCAGAAGAACAAGACCCACCATCATCTATATATTGGGGTCCCCAAACTTACCTTGCTTGGATGGAATACCGAAGGCGCTCCACAGAACGGTATGCTGGGATGAACCTAGGGAAAACCACTGCACGTCCCTCCACGGTGTCAAACATGGAGAGACATCTTTGCTCGATCTCTTTAGCCAACATCTTAGCCACTACCCTCATACACAACCATTTAATGAATTTCCCAAAAATATGATAGACTCTACAAATAGATTGGGAAGGATGAGTCGACGGTGGATGACTCTCCCATACAAAGCCTATCCGCATGCGCATGCCTTTCGTCAAATCCTCCATAGGAAAGAAGTCAAGAATACGGGAGGCACGATCTGTTCCCATCCAAATTAATGTAAGAGCCATCAGGAAAAGTAAAAATAGGTCTACTAAAGGAGAATCAACCGAATGTACTGGTATTCCCCCAGTCTAGAATGGGCTACAACTCCCCCCACCAGGGTACTAACCAGTACAAACATCGATCCTCGTGCTCCACAAACCAGTTTTCTTAGTTCTCGACATTCGGGCCAAAACTGATGAAATGGCGAGTGAAGAAATTTAGCACAACTTCTAAGGGGTATTCAGGGTGAACTTCCAAACGAAATCTGTTAAACATCCACACAAATAACATAATGGGGTTGCCTCTTCGAAATTCGGAACGACCTTCCCGCCAAGCATCTAGACCATTTAGGGTCTCTATAAGTATCACCGTCCTAGCGTTATGGTGATATAACATCCATACGGTGATGGAAGCAAGTTTAGGGTCCACCAGTATGTCCCCAATCACCAACAGTAACTTTGAAGTTAAGCCAAGGGTTATGGCTCCGGCATAGCACCCATCACCAACAACCTGTAGGCACAAGAAATATGTCACAACTAGGAGAGAGATCATTCCTCTCATAACCAATAACCGAGCTGTCGAGAGTGAGATATGAAGAAGTTGTGCTAACATCTTTCGAGGAGACCGAAAAATTTCAGGCATGGTCTCGCCGTAACACTGGGATTTACCCCCAACATAGCAGAGAACTCCTCGTAAATCGGGAAGACTTCATCCAAGACAAAGAGAAAGACATGATCCTTGAGGTGCTAGAATTATATCACTGCCATCAGCATGTTCCAGTCAATAGGCTGGATGCACCATAAGGAAAATCGACACAGGTTGAAGGTGTTGTAGTCTACATTATATGAGTACATAGCCTCTAAATTCTTGAAGTAAGAGGTGAATTCAACGCTTACAGGAAGAGACATTTTGGAAGAAACAAAACACAAGAAAGAAGTAAGCAAGAGAAGGAAAATGTGGATGGGTGAAGAAAAACCCTCCACATTACCCCCTTTAATACTTGAAAAACTTGGCTAAAGACAAAGGTCCTATAAAATCGGGATGAAACCTTACCCCATCAAGGACAAAGTAGTTGAAGAAAGTGCAATCAAGCCTTAGGGTGATTAGACTGGACTGACCTACCGATAGGCAGGATAATGGGTATGCCGATCGGCATCCCCTCATTTTTTAAAAATTGCCTTTTTCCACTTATATCAAAATAAAAAAACTCAATAGACTTTTAATTCCAAAAGAGTTCGGAATTTTCCTCTCCTTATATTTTTAAACTGATGTTGTTTTAAAATAATAATCCCAAACCTTTTTACGGTCTCAAAAAATAAAGAAAAAAGTGCATTAAGTCATCAAAAGCAAAGATAAATAAATAAAACCCCATTCATTCCATATATATTATTGTCATTATATCTATTTTGCAGAAACACAAAAAAGAAAAATAGTGGGACTCACCCCCAAAAATATTATCTCTCTCAAGTTCTCTCTCTCTCTCTCTCTCTCTAAAAGAACCCCTATCCTTACGGTGTACGCGCCTTTCTCGATGACGAACTGAGGAACCCCAACAGCCCGATCCAGACCCCTCCACAGATGAAGCAGATGCCACTAAGCAAGAAGTAATCGGGATTGAATCCCAAATATGAGATGTCGTGAGAGCCACCCAATTTCGGATGTCTCTCAGCCAGGTAGTCGACACCCGGACGTGCTGCAGGAAAAATAAGAAAAAAAAATCAATCAGTTTGAGGCAAAGAAAGAAATCAGAAAGATAAAAGTCAAAGAAATGAAAGGTATACCTATGGCTAAAGGAAGTCTTCAGTCAACTCTAACACCTCCGCGTGCATTGCATTGTGGTGATGTATCATATGCATCGATCCTCCCTTGGACTATCTAATGTTATAGGAGGGAGGATCCAACCTCATAAACGGAAGCACTGATGTCGCCATGCATATTGATAGGCTATACGAGACCGTAGTTCTTCTTCATATATCTAACTACTTCAATTGTTCTCAACAGTGGTTTATCTCTAAGATCATCAGCTACCACTATAGAAACCAACTGGGAGGGTATCATTTTGGCCGACGGACTATGAAAGACACCTCTACATGTATGCTCATTATTCAAACTTCGTATGTAAAAGTATCCATTTAGTGTAGATAATGAAGCATGAATTCTCCATATGAAATTCTTAGTAGTCCTTTTAGAGCATTCGGTCGTCACCCGAGTTTTATCATTCTTCAAATACACATACTTGAACACAACCTCAACGACATACTTTTATAATTTATCTAAAAATTCCACTACACCTCCTTCAAAACACTATTGCTCATGAGTTGTATATGTCTTCTAATCATTGAAAAGATAGACTTTCGACTTACTTGGCTCCACACCTCCAAGATAAAAGTTATTTTCAATTCCACTATTAAAATCATTTGCAGTGCCCGATGATAAAGACTCTAACATCTCTATATATGTATTACCACTTGCAACACTCTTAGAACTTGTATTATTGCAGCCAACCCCTTCATAAATTCGATTAGTGCATTTAGCCCGTTCATGACATGTATTACTCGGTAATGCTAATGAATCAATGTCATGTATCTAAATGAAATCAGCTTTGACGATCAATTGGGACCGTAACATACAACGAGCATCGTTGTCACAAACCAACATGAACCGACATTCATCACCAAATGAAAACCTCAATGAAAAACTTCCAATTCTCAAATTAGTAAACCTAGTACACAACTCATTGCATATAAAATCTAATGAGTTGTCTTCAAATATTTCAATACAAGAATTCTCTAAATAACAACACCTTGCTATTCTACTACTTACCATAATGGCCTGCATTAAAAGAAAAATGAAAATCATTTACTTCAAGGTCAAGAATTGTAAAAATGTGTGTAATAGTTAAACAATAGTAGTAATTTAATGCGTGAAATATCAAAATATTTATATACACTTAATAGTAAATTTAAAGTACACGTGAAGCTATAAAGTACATTTATATTTTTTCAAAAAACATTCATGTGTACTTTATAAACAGTGCGTGCATTTTACAAACTGCCAATCACAAAAAGGAAATAGGAATGAACACTAAAGAAGAATTATAAATGCCGATGGCGCGAATGCACGGACACATTCGCAATTAAAACATCAGTGATTATACACACCACATTGTAATACCTGATTGAAAATGCATGTTTACATGGCATGTCAAATTGTTTAATTCAGTTGGCGCGGACCCATATCTATAAGTGATTCAACTAATCTTCACACACAATATATGAATGTTGTTTCAATGCCAACTCAAAATCAAGTGAACTTATAATTAATCTTAAATATCAATAATTCTACACGTAATGCGTTTTGAGACAACACTGAAATATAATGCTTACGTGGTGGGTAGATGTTGTGTAATACCGCTGGCACGGACCAACGTCCATAAGGTAACTAAATAATTTCAACAACCACATAGGCATGCAATTTCAGTGACATCTAAAAATGTGTCACAAATAAAATTAGTCTTAAAACATGTCCAGTATGTTTGCATTGTGTTTTGATTTTATCTATTTATACATCAAAACACACAACATTTTACATAAATACATAAAAATCCCAAAATTAAACCATTCAAAGAATATTGAAGTTTATCCCGCCTATACAACTAAGCACACTTAGAATTAGTCCTAAACATCAATAATTCTACATGTAATGCATTTTGAGACAACATTGAAATAACATGCTTACGTGGTGTGTCGAGATAGTGTAATTCCGTTGACGCGGACCAACGTCCATAAGGGAACTCATCAATTTCAACAACCATGTAGGCATGCGGTTTCAATGTTGTCTAAAAATGTGTCACACATAAAATTAGTCTTAAAACACATCCAATATATTAGCATTGTGTTTTGATTTTATCTGTTTATACATCAAAACGCACAACATTTTACATAAATACATAAAAAAACACAAAATCAAATCATTAAGAGAATATTGAAGTTCATCCAGCGCATACAACTAACAATTACAATGATGTCATTCACTCGAAATGAAACACATACATTAAACTATTGTAAATGATCAAGATAGAAAACAATTATTGATAAATATAAACTTATATATGATAGAATCAAAACAAAAATGCATAAAAAAACACAAAATCAAAACATATTCATATAAAATGTATAAAAAGTTATTCAATTACAAGAATTACGCAATTAAAATGATTTCATTGAATCAAATCCAAGTACATTGACCTATTGTAATTGATCGAAAATAGAAAATACAACTGTTGATAAAGATAAACTTACAAATGATAAAGCCAAGAGATAGAAGTAGAAACGATTAAGAACGTTGTAATCGATTATTGGACAAACGAAAAAAGCAACAAAACTGATGCTATTTTCGATTCTTAGTTGTAGAGAAACCCTTCAATAGCCGATTAGGTCTATGAATTTTTTAAATTTGGGATATTTATATGTGGACCTAATCGTTTAAAATTTGTTTGATCGTTTTTTTGTCCAAAATTATTAGTCAAAGGACTAGACCGTAAATCTCTCTCTCTCTCTCTCTCTCAGAGAGAGAGAGAGAGAGAGAGAGAAATGTAATCGGCAGGGGTGCAATTTGAGACCAAAGTTCTCTGATTTATAGCTTTAAAATGGTCACGATTCAAAATCGTGGCCCATACCGTGACCAATAAAATACTGAAACTTTGTCACAGCTCTAGACCATGACTCCTACTCTGACCAATTAAATATCGAAAAATAGTCACTTTTGTGGATCGTGACCAACTAAAGGTGACCATTTTGAATTAGGGTTGGGGGTCACAATTCTGAACCGGGACCATAATTCACTGGTATTGGTCAGGGGTGGGTCATGGTCCAAATGAAATAAAACGTTGCCAAAGCCGTTTATGAAAATAAACTATTTAAGCAACTCCGAAAGTTTGTTGAAGAAACTCTTTACTTAAATCAAAAAGATTTTGAACACAAGATGTGCTAACAAAAATTATGTACGAGATATGGACAAGATTTGATAACAAGTTTTAGTAAACAGTTTAATATATTTTAAACTCAGCACACAACAAATTGAGATGAGAAGATGTAGAAATATTAATACTCAGGATTTTTAACGTGGTAAAACCTCAACCTTGAGGAAACATCCACGACTCTCTCTACGGAGTAAAACAAAAAAATCACTAAAACAAATATGTAAGTTACAACCTATTTAACTAACATGCACACAAAAACAAATCTATACAAGTTCAGGATTGTACCCTCTGGCGTCCTTAACTTTTCTGCAGATCTTGTTTGTTGATGTAGTCCTCTCAGTTTGTCAACTCTTCTTTTGTTTCAGCACTTTACGTCGACTTATGTTCACCAAATCTTATAGCCAACACTTTCAGTGATTGTAGTGTGAAGATGTTTGTGAAAAGTGTTCTAAAACACATGCATGCACACACACACACACACTTATTAGTTACAGACAATCCTAACAAATCACATATAAAGTCTATATGCAGTGAGTTTGTTATTTTTCTTTCTTACAAAACCAAAAACCTTTTTGACCTTTCAAAATAACCCAGATTCCACGGAGATCTTGCTTAAGAAATCGGTCAAGACCTTTCTCAATCTATTTTGAAAATATTTAGGAGATTGAGAACCCTCCAAGTGCGAATCCAACTAGGTCAGGTTAGGTTTTGTAAAAATAGAAACTAGAAAACATTTATATGTTGATTCTGAAGTAAGAAAATGTTTTAATCAGAAAACAACAACGAAATTCTCAAGATGAGAAATAAATGAAACTAAGTGTATTATGACATGCAAAACTTCAGATCTATGATTTCTATTGAAACAGAAACAAGATCTGAGTATGTGTCTAAGTTGGAAATAAGATTTTATGAAGAAAAGGATTCAGCAACCCAGAAATCACTCAACTCGAACTCTCATAACTCAAGAAACACTAAGGATGGTGTTTAGTTGGTTATGGTGTTTATGGAGAGGTAAGTGGTTTAGGTTTGGAGAAGGATTTGACGAAGTTAGGATTTCTAACTTGGCTCTCTGGTTTCTCTCTCTAACTTCTCTCTTCTCTCTCTCTCTCTCTCTCTATTCTTTTTCTGAGAAAACTCAAAGTGGCAAAAGCTTTCGAAGGCTGAGATGAGAGGCCTTTAAATAGCAAGAGAAGAAGATTCCAGACCATCGTTCAAAAATAATGGCTGAGATTGAGTCAAGCTCCTTTGACTGTAATCCAAGGGCTCACAACAGGCGGTGGATTAAACAGGCTGTGATTGGCTTAAGGGTTTACACGGGGATTCACTCAGGCGACATGCAGGCCATCGATAAGGGTTGATCCAAGGGCTGAAAACATGCGATGGTTTGTCTCAGTAAAGAAACACAGCTCTGGCCAATCAGAGGACAGCAAGTGTTGGCCATAGGACGAATGCAAACGCGCGTCCCAAACTAATTACAAAGCCAACCCTAGAGTCTCTAGTGCTTTCGGTTCCTACCCAAAGTAACTTTAGGCCAAAAATCACAACATAACATATTTAGATATTAACCCCAAAACTTTTTAAATCAAGTTTTAATTAAATAAAACCTTGTTTAAAATATGTTTAAAATTCCCAAAAAATTAATAAAAATCAAATTGAGGGATTAGAACACACTCACCACATTAATACACATAAGGGTGCAATATGATATGCAAGAATTAAATTCTAAGTGTGTGAGTGATGGCTATAGTCACAGGATCATCACAAGATGAATAGAAGAAGAAGCAACCCAATCTCTGAAGCTCTTTGGTTTCTAGGATGGACACTATTTTGTCACAATTTCCAAACTAGATGAGATTTTATACAGTCTAGACTCAAATGAGTCAAAAGTATAAGGGCTTCAATCTCCCCCTTTGGAAATATGAGACAAAATCTCCTTTGAGTCATCTAGAACTCGTAGGGTGACAACAAAAGAAAATCCTATTCCTATAAAAGTTCTATCTACCCAAATCCTAGAAAGCAAAAATTACATAACTCAACTATATACAGTTTAACATCCTATTATTACAGAAGAGAATGACTATACAAGAAGAATACCTGCAAAGAATTACTAAGATCAAGCTTTTTAGTATATGCAGTAGACTCAAATTTCTCCCCCATTTTGTCTCAAATGGACAAAGGGAAGGAACTTGGAAAATATAACAGGTATTTACTCAACACAAATCATACCAATAGATTTACGTAAAGAAATGAATCTATTATAATCAAGAGATTTGGTAAACAAATCTGCAAGTTGTAGATCAGTTGGAAGATAGTTAATTTCTAATTCCTTGGTTTCCACTAATTCACGAATAAAGTGATGTCTTATCTTAATGTGCTTAGTTCGCGAGTGTTGAACCGGGTTCTTAGAAATATTAATCGCGCTTTGATTATCACAACAGAGATGAAGTGTGGGTTCTAGAATACCATAATCACTTAGCATTTGTTTAAGCCATAATAATTGGGCACAACAGCTACCGGCGGCTATGTATTCAGATTCAGCAGTCGAGAGAGATGTGCAGTTCTGTTTTTTACTACTCCATCCTACCAAGTTATTACCAATATAACAACATGCGCCTGAAGTGCTTTTACTATCATCAGTACAACCAGCCCAATCAGCATCAGTGTACCCAATAATAGTGCTCGGTGTGTCATTCGTGTACCAAATTCCTAAATTTAGAGTGCCTTTAACATATTTAATTATCCGTTTAACAGAGTTTAAATGGCTCTCTTTGGGGTTGTTTTGATATCGCGCACAAACACACACAGCATACATGATATCAGGACGCGAGGCAGTCAGATAGAGTAATGTGCCAATCATACTACGATATAAAGTAGAGTCTACAGATTTTCCATTTTCATCTTTAGATAATTTCTCTGTAGTACTCATAGGCGTTTTAGCACTTTTAGCACTCTCGAGGCCAAATTTTTTAACTATCTCTAATGCGTACTTAGTCTGCGAAAGAAACAATCCATCTGGTTGTTGTTTGACTTGGAGTCCTAGGAAGAACTGTAACTCCCCCATAAGGGACATCTGAAATTCCTTACTCATAATTTCAGCAAAAGATTTTACTTCTGAGGTAGAAGTAGATCCAAATATGATATCGTCTACATAGATTTGAGCGACAGTAATGTGTTTGCCAAAATGTTTGACAAATAAGGTTTGGTCATTTCCACCTCTTTTGAAACCTTTATCCAGCAGAAAACTGGACAGGCGCTCATACCAAGCTCTAGGAGCTTGTTTAAGGCCATATAAATCCTTTTTTAACCGAAATACATGATTAGGATAATTAGGGTCAATGAACCCTTTAGGTTGTTCTACTTAGGTTTCCTCGGCAAGTATTCCATTAAGGAACGCAGATTTTACATCCATTTGATATAATGTAAAATGCATGTGACAAGCTATAGCAAGAAGCAGACGAACTGATTCTAAACGAGTAACAGGAGCAAAGGTCTCGTTAAAATCAATTCCCTCTATTTGGGAATAACCTTGAGCAACTAGTCTAGCTTTATTTCTTATTACTATCCCATTTTCATCAGTTTTATTTTTGAAAATCCAACGAGTACCAATAACCTTTTTGTGATCAGGACGTGGAACTAGATACCAAACATCATGAATGACAAATTGTAAAAGTTCATCCTGCATCGCAGAAATCCAGTGAGAGTCATTCAATGCCTCATTTACATTCTTTGGTTCCACAAGATAAACAAAGCATGCATAAAGAGCATAGTTTCTAAGTTGGGATCTTGTACGTACTGGCTCACTAGGATTACCAACTACGTTGTTTATGGGATGGTCTTTAGAAACCCAGTTAGGTACTTCAGGTGACTCAATAGGTAATGAATTATCTATTTCAGAAGAGTCATTTTCTAAAACATTTGATGATTCTTCTTCTATAGTTAATTCACTAGTCTTGCTTTCTATAGTAGTGTCACTAACAATTACATTTATAGATTCCATTATGGTCTTAGTGCGAAGATTGTACACTCGATAAGTTCTACTGTTAGGTGAATATCCTAAGAATATGACTTTATCTCCCCTACTCTCAAATTTAGATAAGTGTTCCCTATCTTTGCAAACATAACAGGTACTACCAAAAGTTCTAAAGTACTTAAGGTTGGGCTTTTTATTGTACCAAAGTTCATAAGGGGTTTGTTTGGAATTCTTTCTAAGATAGACCCTATTAATAAGATGGCAAGCTGTACGAATAGATTCTACCCAAAAATACTTAGGTAAGTTCTTGGCATGGAGCATGACACGTGCCATCTCTTGAAGAGTTCAATTCTTTCTCTCAGCTATACCATTTTGTTGAGGGGTCTTAGGAGCACTGAACTCATGTTTGTAACCATTATAGTCACAATATTCTACAATACCAGTGTCTTTAAATCCACCACCTCTATCACTTCGGATTCTATTCACTTGAGTGTCTTTCTCATTTTCAATCCGTAAAAGAATCTTTAAAAAAGTTTGGAAAGTATCGGATTTCTGTTTTAAGAAAGCTACCCAAGTGAATCTGGTGAAGTCATCGACCATAACTAGAATATAACTGTGTCCACAAAGACTAACAGTTTGAGAAGGACCCATTAGGTCCATATGGATGAGTTCTAATGGATTAGAGGTAAGGATATCTTTAACCCTTTTATGAGGTGCTTTAACAATTTTCCCTTCTTGACAGGGACCACAGACAATGTTATGAATAGGTTTAATTTTTGGTATTCCTCTAACTATTTGTTGACAGGACAATTTACTCAAATTTTCGTAATTAATGTGACCCATTCTGTTATGCCATATCTCATTGTTATCCATTCTGGAAACATTACAGATTTCAGAACTAGACATGACAGTATAACAATTGTCAGGAGTCCTGAATCCTGTAATTAAGCATTCTCCCTTTTCATTTAAAATCTTACAATTGTTCTTTGAAAAGGTAACAATATAGTTTGAGTCACAAAATTGCGAAATGCTAAGTAAATTAGCCTTAAGACCTTTTACTAAGAGAACATTTTCAAGAACAGGAAGTCCTTTTTCTTTAAGAGTTCCTTTGCCTATGATCTGGGATGATACTCCATCACCAAAAACAACTTTTCCACCATCAAAGATGGTTTTATTTAAAAGTTTTGTATCATCACCTGTCATATGCTTGGAATAACCAGAATCCAAATACCAACCAGAAGATGTAAGTTCAGCTTTTAGGGCAGAAATAACAATGTTACACTTCATCTGGGGTACTAGATCATCTTTTCTAACCCAAATTGCTCTGGTTTTTAGTTTGCGCTTGTTTGCTCTCATTTGATAAAATTTGCGAGCATTAGATTTTTGTTGAAAAACATTTTGCGCATGATTTTGAGTAAATTTAAACTCCTGAGCATTTGATTTAGAAAAGTTTCTGGTAATCCTTCTAGTAAATGTCCTTTTAGGTTTAGTCTTTCTATTCCTATAGTTGGAGTTTTTGTCTGGTGGCCTGGGAAGGACATAGTTGTTACGACTCCTCCTAGAGTAGTTAAAGTTTTGATACATGGAGGTACTGTAGATAGGCTTAACCAGTCTCCTGGCGTAGCAATTGTCGAAGGAATGCCCGTATATATCACAATAGGAGCAATAAAGATTGCTCAGAATTGGGTTTTCCTTAGGAAAGTCTCTAAACAAAGGTTTTGAGAGATTTTGAGGTTGAATTTTATTCCTAGGTAGCACAGGTTTGAAAGCAGGTTCACTTTTCCTAATTGGGGGGCAGACATATTTTCCCTTTGGTAAACTTTCATGCTTAGAGCAACTTGCATCTCCAGTGTTAGTGTTTTGATGATCAAACTCAGTTTTTAGTGAATGAAAGTCTGGACATGTTTCAATAGGTCTTTTGCCTCCTGACACAAATTTGATAGGTTCAACATGTTTTGTTTGTGTCTTCAAATTGGGGCAAAACCCTATTCCAGTTCTATCATCAGAATTGGTTTTAGATTTAGCAACAAATCCATCAAAACAGTTTGAATTATTTTCAAATTTGGTAAATTTTTTGAAAATAGTTGCTGTCTTTTCTTTGGTTTGTTCCAATTCTAATAATGTCCCTTTGTATTTTTTCTCCAGAATTTCATTAGCTTCAGTCAAAGTTTTCAGTTTTTCATCAAACACTTTAACTTCACTATCATGAGACATGCATTGAGTAGTATACTCTTCAGCATTCAGTTTTACCATTAGGCTTAAATCCTCTAGCTTTTTGGTAAGATCTTTCACAATCTTTTCTAGTCTAGTGCTTTTCTTAAGAGTTTTAGCATATAAAGTGTGAATGTCTGGGAGATCTTCATTGTCTGAGTCACTAAGTGAAGTGTGTGAAGTGACCCCTAAGGTTTCATTTCTTAAACTCACGCACCCATTGGCATCAGCAGTATCGATTCCCCTTTGACTCACACACCCCGAGGAGGAAGTATTAATGTTCTCAGTAAGTAAAGCATCTAAACCAGTTAAAGTATGATTCAAAGCAACAGAACTAGAATTACTAAACTCATCCTCACTATCAAGCATAGGCATATCATCATTATATATGATTTTGGCAAAGAAGGATAAACAAGGGTAAAAACCATCAGGTGTCTCAGGTTCCTCATTTTCAGAGTCACTTGAGTCATCCCAGGTTTTGCATATGTTGGCTCTAGAGTGTTTGTTTTGGGAATTTTAATTAACTCTACAGTCTTGAGCAATGTGACCTAGTTTACCACATCTATAGCATTCAATTTTCTTGAGGTCTCTGTGATGTCTTGTGTTGTCCTTGTTCTGTTTGTCATGAGGTTTCTCATGGGGCTTGTGATTTGAGGGAGTAGAATAATTAGACTTTCCCTGTCTATTTGCAATACTGTTTCTAAATTTAACAATTTTCTTAAATTGTTTTGACATTAGGGCAATCTGATTATCTAGACTTTCTAAATCACAGTCCTCATCAGAATCATTACTAGGTGTGTTTAACTCAGGTTTAGTCATCTTAGAAGTAAAGCTAAGATTGGAATTGGTATGTTTCCTATGAGTGTGGATCAATTGTTTCTTAAACTCCAATTCCATTTCCACAGTTCTTAATTTACTACTGAGTAATTCAGGAGTGAGATTAATATCACACATCTCCTCAATAGCATATCTTTTATTGTCAAATTTCTGTGGTAATGATCTCAGAATTTTAGACACAATTTCTTGTCTATCATAAGTTATACCATTAGCATGAAGTTTAGTGACAATATCAGTAAGATTCATGTAGAAATCATCAAAAGACTCCGATTCAGACATGATTAAGGAATTATACTGTTGGATTAACATCTGAGTCTTAGCAGCTTTTACCCTAGAGTCTCCTTCATGGGCAGTAATCAAGGTATCCCATGCTTCCTTGGAAGTGGTACAAGATGAGATTCTCTTGAACTCATGTTCTTTTATAGACATAAATATAGCATTCTTTCCTTTATTATTATTGCGAGAAACTTGTTTCTCTTCTTGAGTAAACTCACTTAATATTTTCTTAACCCTCTCAGTACTTCCTTCAGTGGCTGGTTTAGTAGGATAAAAGTATCCATTTTCAATAATATCCCAGACATCATCTCCCAGGGTTCCTTGAATGAAAGCAATCATTCTTACTTTCCAGTAAGAAAAATTGGTTCCATCAAAGACTGGGGGTCTGGCCAAGTTACCATATCTTTCATTTTTCTCGTCCATTATTGATTTTGAGAAAATAGTTTCAGAAACTCAGGATCTTTTTGAAGAAGTTCACCAAAAGCTCTGATACCAATTGAAATAAAACGTTGCCAAAGCTGTTTATGAAAATAAACTATTTAAGCATCTCCGAAAGTTTGTTGAAGAAACTCTTTACTTAAATCAAAAAGATTTTGAACACAAGATGTGTTAACAAAAATTATGTACGAGATATGGACAAGATTTGATAACAAGTTTTAGTAAACAGTTTAAAATGTTTTAAACTCAGCACACAACAGAATGAGATGAGAAGATGTAGAAATATTAATACTCAGGATTTTTAACGTGGTAAAACCTCAACCTTGAGGAAACATCCACGACTCCCTCTACGGAGTAAAACAAAACAATCACTAAATCAAATATGTGAGTTACAACCTATTTAACTAACATGCACACAAAAACAAATCTATACAAGTTCAGGATTGTACCCTCTGGCTTCCTTAACTTTTCTGCAGATCTTGTTTGTTGATGTAGTCCTCTCAGTTTGTCAACTCTTCTTTTGTTTCAGCACTTTACGTCGACTTATGTTCACCAAATCTTATAGCCAACACTTTCAGTGTTTGTAGTGTGAAGATGTTTGTGAAAAGTGTTCTAAAACACATGCATGCACACACACACACTTATTAGTTACAGACAATCCTAACAAATCACATATAAAGTCTATATGCAGTGAGTTTGTTATTTTTCTTTTTTACAAAACCAAAAACCTTTTTGACCTTTCAAAATAACCCAGATTCCACGGAGATCTTGCTTAAGAAATCGGTCAAGACCTTTCTCAATCTATTTTGAAAATATTTAGGAGATTGAGAACCCTCCAAGTGCGAATCCAACTAGGTCAGGTTAGGTTTTGTAAAAACAGAAACTAGAAAACATTTATATGTTGATTCTGAAGTAAGAAAATGTTTTAATCAGAAAACAACAACGAAATTCTCAAGATGAGAAATAAATGAAACTAAGTGTATTATGACATGCAAAACTTCAGATCTATGATTTCTATTGAAACAGAAACAAGATCTGAGTATGTGTCTAAGTTGGAAATAAGATTTTATGAAGAAAAGGATTCAGCAACCCAGAAATCACTCAACTCGAACTCTCATAACTCAAGAAACACTAAGGATGGTGTTTATTTGGTTATGGTGTTTATGGAGAGGTAAGTGGTTTAGGTTTGGAGAAGGATTTGACGAAGTTAGGGTTTCTAACTTGGCTCTCTGGTTTCTCTCTCTAACTTCTCTCTTCTCTCTCTCTCTCTATTCTTTTTCTGAGAAAACTCAAAGTGGCAAAAGCTTTCGAAGGCTGAGATGAGAGGCCTTTAAATAGCAAGAGAAGAAGATTCCAGACCATCGTTCAAAAATAATGGCTGAGATTGAGTCAAGCTCCTTTGACTGTAATCCAAGGGCTCACAACAGGCGGTGGATTAAACAGGCTGTGATTGGCTTAAGGGTTTACACGGGGATTCACTCAGGCGACATGCAGGCCATCGATAAGGGTTGATCCAAGGGCTGAAAACATGCGATGGTTTGTCTCAGTAAAGAAACACAGCTCTGGCCAATCAGAGGACAGCAACTGTTGGCCATAGGACGAATGCAAACGCACATCCCAAACTAATTACAAAGCCAACCCTAGAGTCTCTAGCGCTTTCGGTTCCTACCCAAAGTAACTTTAGGCCAAAAATCACAACATAACATATTTAGATATTAACCCCAAAACTTTTTAAATCAAGTTTTAATTAAATAAAACCTTGTTTAAAATATGTTTAAAATTCCCAAAAAATTAATAAAAATCAAATTGAGGGATTAGAACACACTCACCACATTAATACACATAAGGGTGCAATATGATATGCAAGAATTAAATTCTAAGTGTGTGAGTGATGGCTATAGTCACAGGATCATCACAAGATGAATAGAAGAAGAAGCAACCCAATCTCTGAAGCTCTTTGGTTTCTAGGATGGACACTATTTTGTCACAATTTCCAAACGAAATGAGCTCTTATACAGTCTAGACTCAAATGAGTCAAAAGTATAAGGGCTTCACCAAAATCGTGCCTATCATGGCAATAATTTTAGCAAAAAATTTAGCGCCTTAAGAGTTACGAATTAGTCACGGTCTGGAATCGTGACCACTGTTGTCATGGTCCATAACCGTGATTAATCACCTGTTGGTGTCACTATTTGGTTTGGTCATGTGGTTGATTATGGGTTTTGGTTGTGGATTACGATTTTGGACTATGATGACCTGGTCACGACTCTAGATCATGATCAATTGACTGTGACAAACTGCCTATTTTGATGTGGTGTATTTTAACCCAAAATTCCTATCAATATTTTAAAATAGTGATGTGATTAACTCTTCGTGTTAGCTTGTCTGGCCCTAATGGATGGTTTTAATTACGAAATCACATTGTTTTAGAACACGTGATAATTCTTTTAAATTAAGTGTTACATGTGTTCGATCCCCCAAACGAAAAAGTTCTACGTGTACATGTTTAATTTTAAAGAATTGACTGATGAAAATTTATTAACACCTATGATTGGTTGATGAGACTGAAGTGAGAATCATGTTCTTCGAATGATTTTATCATTGGTTGAACAAATGATTCTTTGGATTAGACATGCTACAAAAATGGGTTACCATTTCATAATCCGGGAGTGAGGATCATCGGTAGCCAAAGATTGATGTTAGTTGTTTGAGAAGAGATTTACTTCTCTCCCGAAAGAGAGGTATGAGGATGTAGTTATTTAAGAAGAGATTTGTTTAAATTTCGTATTTAAAACAAAAACAAAATAATATTAATAAGTGTTTTGGAGCTTGAAAAGTGTAAAATATACGTAGTTTGAATTTGAACTTTTATAAAAAAAAAATGAATACTATCAAAGTTTAATAACAAAAGAGCACTTATACGGGAACTGAATTTTTGACCGAATTTTAGCCGACACTGACTTGTTGTGTCGATTTGTTATTAGTTGATTTTTAAGTTCCATTGGTATGAACTCCATAAACTAATCAATAACCGACGGACATGACACGTCAATGCTGTTCCCGGTCATAATAGAATTTTTCATAACAAAAACTCAAAATACCCCATTTTCATTCTAGAAATTTTGTAAAGAGAGACACCCCGCTTTTTTCCATGTTTAGTAAAGCAGTGAGTTAACGACTATTATTGTCCATCCCCGCCACCCATAAATGGAAAGCTTTGATATATTTATTTCCAAACCCTCTCTCTGTCTATCTCTGATGCATCCAAAATGGAGGATTCAAAACCCATCAAGCCTACTACATTTTCTACTATATGGCCCCATGTGAAGCCATTTGTTAACGGAGTCCTTGCTGGGGTTGCGACACAGTCTTCATTTTATTTGGGATCTGTTGTTGTTCGATTTCACACATTAAATCTTGTAACCAAATATAACGTTGGTGGTCCAGAGTGTGCTGCTAAGGCCAAGGCTCACTTGCATTCCACCATTCATCCCAAAATAATTGATTTAGCTTTCAAGGTACCCTCTTTTTATTTCTCTATCTATCCATTTATTGTTCTATATTACCCTTATTACTAGGGTTTATGTTGCTTTATGATCAAATTTGTTTTGATCTTTACTTAGGTCCCGTTTGTTTTTACCTCTTAAGTCTGAATCTGAACCATTCAGATTTAAGAGGTACCAAAAAGTGTTTGTTTTTTTAAATGATTAAGAGGTTAACGACTATATTTGGCTCTTAATGATTAAGAGGTAAAGTTACGTCTGAAGTTTGAATCTGAAGTCTGAATCAGTCTAAATACATTCATTCAGAGGTATATTCAGATATAAAAACAAACATATTTTTCAGATTCAGATTTCAGACTTCAGATTCAGTCTTCAGATTTCAGATTCAGACTTCAGATGAAAAAACAAACGCAACCTTAGCTCACCATTTTTAACCAAACTGAAACCAAGTACCAAATGTTTGTTTGTAACCCCACTATTTATCCACTTTTTATACACTAAAAAACAATCTTATTGTTTATTAACACATGCATTTGGTTTAAAATGGCTCTCTGGACTAAAATTTTATAAATTTTGGTAAGGTTGATTAGGTCCACTTTGTACACTTTTTAGAAAACTAAAATTGAAAAATTGACATATATATATATATATCTGTACCGCATTTTAAAAGTGCGGACTGGACATGTGTCACCTGGTCGTGAGCCGAGAACATAAAGAGTGCGTCTATAATTTGGCTAGATTCACCGTCAGGTGACACATGTCCAGTCTGCACAAAAGCAATTTATATATACAGACAGGTTCCTGTGCACAATAAAATTTGCACATTTGTTTTTTAAAATATTAAAAGATTTATTTTTGAGTTGATTTTACTTATATGATATTTAAACATTTCAACGGACCCATATAAAAAAATCAATTTGAAAAAACTTTTTTTGCTATTTTTAAAAAATTGGTCAAACTTTCGCAGTTTTTAAAGCACTTAAAAGCTGCGAAAGTTTGACTGATTTTTTTAAAATAGCAAAATAACTTTTTTTGAGTTGATTTTTTTTATATGGATCCATTGAAATGTTTAAATATCACATAAAAAAATTCAACTCAAAATATTTTTTTAATATTTAAAAAAAATAGATGTGCGCCAGCACATGTGGAAACTTAGTGGACACAGGAGCCTGCCTCTCTCTCTCTGTCTCTCTCTGTATATCTATATAATAAAGTATGAAAGTTGTGTATGTCATAAGCTTCAAGGATGATGTCATCAGATTACACTACCTCTTTTACCCCTCAAATATTTGATTTCCCCCCTTTTATTACTCACTAATTAATTCTCTTTCCTCCACTTTAATTCAAATATAAAGGCTAATTTGGTAAAATAGGAAATTATACACTTTCCACCACACATGAGACACAATCATATGCACGGTTTCATACTATACACAAATTTTTCATCTCTTCACTCTCACCCCACGAGGCTCTGTCTCTCTCTAAAAAATTAGCCATCATTTCCCTACCTATATGGCATTCATTTTATCTCCTCTCACTCGATGATATCTCACGTTACCATCTCCATCAAAGGTACTCGGTCTCTCTACTATGGATTCTATGATTCCCCATCTCCATTTTCGGGTTTTCAAAAAAGGAGGGTTCTATATGTATCTTCTTTTTTGGGTTTTGATTTGGAAAAAAGCAGGGTTTTCGTCGAGGAGGGTTCTAGATCTGGGCTTTAAACTTAACGTTTCAAGACAATAATTTCGATCTATATAATTTTTTGTATTCGTTTTAGATCTGGGTTTCATATGTGACAAACTTAACGTTCTAGATCTGGGTTGCCTTTTGCCTATGTTGTTAAGATCCATCTCCATCAAAGGTACTCGGGCTCTCTCCCAATGACGCAAATCCCTAGCTTCAAGATACTCAAAGATCCAACACATATCTCCTTTCTTTATGTATTTATTTATTGCGTTAATTTTTTATTTTTGGTTTTATGGATTTATGATTTATGTGTTTTTATGGGTTTATGATTTGCGTTAAACTTCTGTATTTTTTGGTTATCAGGGGTGAAACAACGCTCACCAATCTCAACAGTAATGGTAGTTCTGAGGTTGAAATTGGAGGAGGTGTTTGGCACATCTTTCGTCGATAGGAGTAGTATAATTCATTTTTCTTATCAGGGGTGAAACAACACTCACCAAGTTAATACTTACAGAAGCACATACACAAAATTTTAGGGAATCATTAATGTTATACACAAAGTTTTAGGTAAACATTCCCCCATTATGTAGGTGTTCAAGTTAGTGTACAAGTAATGATTGTTAATGTTTCAAGTTGTTGGAATATATATAAATCTATCATTTTCATTTATGGTATCATTTCCTCCTTTCATTTGAGGTATCAGTTTACGCCTAAATTTTGTGCTATTTGTATATATGCTTTAGTTTTGTTTTACTTCTCTAATAGTTTTTTCATTTGTATTCAACTCAGTTTATGTATTTGAAATACTCCAATTTTGGTTATTATCATTATATTTTCATTTTTACTTCACTTTGTAAGTGGTTATATGTTATACAAGTTACTTCCCCAATAATGCCTTTTGTTGTCAACAATATTGTAGGTTGTTTAATCTATAGTTTAACTATACATTTTTATTATCCATAGGAATGATTATGATACTCTTAAGTCTTACAGATCTTGAATTTTTTTACAATGCTGGTTGTAGTGCGATCCTATGGAGTTTCAACGGTTGATTTTCTCTATCACACATAACACACAACAAAGCACCCAACTGGATTGTCACAGGTAAGTATGAACTTAAGTATTTTGCATATTGTTGTTATTCTCACAGTTGACTAATGAACATCAGATAAAAAACTAATGGATGAACCATTACTTTATTCAATGTCAAAATATTTACTTTGAAGAGAAGATAGTGTATATATTCAAGTCACATTTTAATTCTGTAGCAAGTTATTATATGTTCTATTTGAAGTTTTTCCTGATCAGCATGTTACTTCTCTGTTCAGCATGCTATTGTATGTTCTAATTACTTTTCATATGTTCTAATTAAAGTTTTTTTCCTATTAAGACGAAATTTTAACAATGTGTGATTGTTTTCCTACATCGTACATGCGCTGAGTTTGAGAAGTTAAGATTTCATCAATATAAGTTTGGACTCTAATTTTGGTTTTTATATGTTATATATGAGGTGTAGTAGTGACCTAGACCCTTTTCAAATATTGTATCATTTCTTTTATTTTGGGATGTCCAAAATTAATAGTCCACTTTAATTATTTAATTACTTTTTTCAATGTGCATCCTTTCTTCAATTATTTAGTTACTCCAAGACTATATTCAGTTTGATACTAGAGGTCTGGTGAAGGCTATAAGAAAATAGGTAAATGTCAAAAAAAAAAAAAATTAGTTTATCTACTGTGCAACTGCCTTTTGTAGATGCTTAGTCATGGTAAACGGTGATGTTGGGGAAAAATAATTTTTTTATGCTCTGATGTAGACTCATTTCCATGTATAATTTTACGCCATGTTAAATTCAATTTCCTTTTTTGATATTTTGTTCATTTAAAGCATCCAAAGCTTGCGTGTGGCAAACCATCCAAAGCATTTCGAGGGAACCCGACAACGCCACTAAGTGTAAGTTCTCGCATTTCGAATATGAGTGTATTCCAATTTGTATTGGGTATATTTGAGCTTGAAAATCTATAAACTCTTATCTTAGATGCCATTTAAAGGCTATGTTGATGTAATTTAAATATTGGACCATGTGATGTAATCTTGAAAGTGATTTTCATTGTATTATTAGACACGTGTTGAGGTGTTGAATGCATGGTGAGGCAACAACTCAATCTCATTCTGTACCAAACAATGACATTGTTGTATTGCCGATGTTCCCCTAATTTCTAAATCTAATCAAGCCTTTCTAAAGGAAGTTGAGGCTATACCAAGGCAACCACAGAAAGTTGACAATTCTGGATGATATTAGTGGGATAATTAGACCTTACAGGTACACTACATTTTATTTTCTTCCTATTTCCTTTTTCTAACATGATATTAGAGAGATAATTAGAGTTATTTAACTTTATGTTTCTTCTTACTAACTTATTAGTATCGTTGACTGTTCTTTTTATCGTCAATGATATATTAGTGTTCTTTGTTTATATTATGAAGTATACTTTCCATTTAAAGCATTTTCCCATTCTACTGCTCCAAGCATATGATGGTCATCTAGCTTATTATTTCTATACAACTTATAGAGCTTACTATTTTTGTTGAATTATAGAGATTATTTATTACTGGAAAAACCTCACTTATTCCAATTTGTTCCAAATGAAAAATAGGTCAAGGAAGCAAATAAACTTCTTAAGACAATGCTACATAGCGGTCGAAAGAAAAAAGTTGATGGTGTCCCTATTTTCAGTGCTCAAAATTTAAGGAAGACTGGATTAGCACTTAGACAAGTGAGTTTCTTTAATTTTGATAACATTGTATATATTATTATTTCATAGAATTATTTTTGAACAACTATAAGTATTGAACAAATTGCATGGTATTTCCATGCTCTAGGAAAGGATGTGGAATCGAAGGACCTCGGAACCACCTTCTCAAGAGAGGAAAATTTTAAGGTTTTAGTGATTGATCCAATAAAAGGTGCGATTGAGATGGATTGCAGAGATTTTTTTTCGTATCTAAAGTGAATTCCAAATAAAAGCTTTGAAAAAAAAATCGAGCAGATGTACACTCGAAGAGAGGCAGTCATGAAAGCCCTAACAGGTCAACTGTTATCTAATATTTTATATTTTTTGGATTTTTGGGTTTAAAATCAACACCTCATCCATGTTCTAATTTTCTTAGTTTCACACTTTTCCAATTTGTAAACTAGGTGGGGAGTGTTTACATATGTTTCGGGAGGAAGGACACTTAAAATGCGCAGAATCTTAGTGGAAGGTTTTACGGAGGTTAGCTATACTTATTTCCTTATAGATACATATATGTATATGAACTACACCAAAATTTCACTAAAACTTAAACATATATGTATATGAAATACACTTTAATCATTGTCTGATTAGCAGGTTTGATGAGAAGGTTTTCCATAATCATTATTTGATGAGCAGGTTTGATGGGTTTCATAAGTGATGTGTAAATTTAATTGGCTTAAAGGTTTCGTTTAACAATAACTGGTCCTGATTATGTTTTAACTTTGTTTTTACCTCCTTTTTGCAGTTTATATATGGTGGATTGGATTAAATGCAATTGATTCGAATTAATTGGTATATGCACTATATGTTTTAACTCTTGCAATTTCAAAATATATAGGTTTGTTCTGTGTTTTTTCCTCTGCTTATTATACTAAGATTTGTATTAAGAATATATTTATTAGACACAAAAGATTTGTATCAAGAATATATTTATTAGACACAAAAAATATATTTATTTTCAGAAGTGGCTTATCGATACAAAAATAGAGCAGGCGGATACACGAGAATGCTCCAAACTCGAATATGAGGCAGGTACTCTGCTTGATAATAGATTTTAGAATATGGTGTTTACCTTTGTACTCTACTTGATAATAGCTTTTAGAATTGGCATATCTCAATACCTTTACCCTTGTACTCTGCTTGATAACAAGTTTTTTTTCCTGCCCCGGGGTGTGCTCCTTTTCCAGACCTATTTGTGGAAACGTTGGCGTTGAAATTGCGCAGAATGGAAGGAGGCGTTTGGCTCTCACTGATGTACTGTTCAAGGTTCTGTTTAAGAGGGAGTAAATGCTTTTTATTATACTGTATTCTGTACGTGTATTCTTCTTTTTACTGTATGATCTCTATATAACTTTATAATAAGGAACTCTTTTGTATTCCACTCATGATTTAATAAAGTTGCCTATGTTTTCACTAATGTGTATATGTTCATTAAATTCACGGTGAGACATGGACACACTCCCTTATTTTCTCTTATCAGACTATAACTATTCCAGATACTAAATAGAGTATAGTAGATATTAGACTAAACATAGTATACTAGATATCATACTATAACTATTATTTTGTATTTTTTTAAAAAGATTCTAATGGTTGATAATGCTCTACTTGATTAAATCCGTGGAGTGTCATAAGCATGGTGGTAAGAGGAACATGTATCAATGTGCACATAAACAATGTTTACTGATCGTAACATGAGGTATGAGGTATTAAGTAGAGTTTGTCCAAAATAAGAAATGTTTATAGTAGTTGTAAAATCTACCCACCATTAGTTGTAACGTTTAAGTAAATGCTGATTGGGATGACCGCAATTAACATGAGATTAAGAGAACAACAAAAGGGGGAAAATATGGTAAACTGTAAAACCAACTGGCACCAGTTTATGCATTTACCATAAGTTTGTCTTGCTGTGTATGAAAGCGATAGGTGCAACAGTGGTGGCACAAGTGTTGAAAGACGCTTTCTTGCCAAGGACTTAGAACACCAAGTAAGGTCCAATTCCAGCAGGTTCCATAATATCATTTTTCCTTCAAGAGCTCAGTGCCATCACAACCATATGCAGGATTAAAAATATGAGACAATGGCAGCTCAATATCCCAGGCATTTAACAATGGGAGAAGACACGTGACAACCACTCTTTACACATAAAATTAGCCCTCGAATATGCTCAACTGGAATACGTCGTCTTCACTTCAAATGGATAATAATATAACTATTATAATAGTTATTCAAAACAGTTATTATAACTCTATTTATAACTCTGTTTAATGTCTTATTAAATAGAGTATAATAGATATCTGACTATAACTATTATAATTCTGTTTAGTATCTTATTAAACCAAAATAAAGTATATTATAGATGGGAATAAATGTGTCTTGAAAAGAAATAAACTTGGCCCGCGGAGCAGTTTTCTTCGTTATCATGATACTAAGGTGAGCCCGCAAAACAACTTTCTTGATTTGGATACCCTTATAAATCATTCAAGGGATATATGCAGCACCTGTACATAATTTTCAGTGTAGCAGCGTAATTTTGCTCCATATCTAAAATTTCATTTTCAGTGCATAATGTTCTGCTCTTTTGGCATTCAGAGTTTATACAAATGCCAAATGCTTTCTCTTAATTGTTGGGCAAATGTAAAATTACTCCTCAATATATCATCATTTTTCTTTAATGTTTATCTTATGGATATTAATGGGTGCGGATGTACATATTGGGAGAGGCTAGGGTGGTTTTATGGGTTCGTGGGGTTGGGATTTTATTGGGGTTGTACGATTTGTGAGAGGTTGCTGTGGTTTTATAAGTAATCCCATGAGTTGATGGAAAGTGGATCCTTAAGAAAAAATCCAAACAAGAGATCCAAGCCACAACACAATTCCATGTCTTCAGCTCTCACTTACAGAAAAATCACAATGACAGTTTTGCTACTTTTAATTGCATCCATGATCTCTCTCTTGAGCATTTCATCAAACATGTGGACCACCTTCAGATCAAGCTCCCACTGGAACCGGTTTTACGCTATTCAAGTAGTCAACGAGTTCCCTCACGACCCCAACGCCTTCACTAAGGTCTAAATCTTTCTTTACTTTTTTATTGTCAAATATTAATTAGTTTCTAATATTTGACATCGTTAATTGTCAACATAATTGTCAACAAAATTTTCGCCTTTTTGCAATTACGTAGTTTGTAATTTTTGTCGTGACATTCGACAAGGGAATATATGAAGAAGATGCTCCCGTGTTTCGAACTCGAGACCAGTTGTAACTTTGGCGAGGGCACTTGCCATCGCATCATGGCACGACTTTATGATTTTCAAAATTATCAGCGTGCCTTCAGGCACGGGTATACCCTAGTATATATATATATATATATATATATATATATATATATATATATATGAAGGCTCTCTTACATCACACTCTGTCTATACATCACACCTAGTTCTAGGCCATATAAATTGTTTTTTTCAATTTTTTTTTATTTTTGTATTGAAATTAATCTTTCAATCAATACATGTTCAAAAATTAAGTCAAAATACATTTTCTAGCTATTTTTAAAAAAATTACAAAATTCTATTGGCGTACACCCAATAAGGTATTTTTAGCAGTTTTTTGTTGAATTTTTAAAAAATAGTTAGAAATTGTATTTTGGTCTTATTTTTTGAACACCCGTTGATGGAAGGTTAATTCCATGGAAAAAATAAAAAAAAATTGAAAAAAAAAGTTTTTAAGGACCTAGAACTAGGTGTCATATAGAACTAGGTGTCATATATGGGTGATGTAGGAAGCATGATGTATATGAGCCTCTCTCTCTCTCTCTCTCTCTATATATATATATATATATATAGTAAGAGAGAAAGCCAACGGCAATCAAGATCTAAAGCGGAACAAAAAGAGGGACAAAACAATCGGACCAATTTTTTAAAAATTCTAGAAAAAAATGCATATTTCAATCATCCATAGATAATTTTATTAGAAAATTTAGTGCAAAAGTGAGTAAAATGCAAAGTTAATAAATATGTTTATTTTTGGTGCTTGAAAGTTTTGATTACCATCTCACCCACCTTCCAATTGAAAATTTTGAAATTATTTGTAAATGATATCCTCATTATGGAGATCATATCAACCAAGTGAATTTTTTTATTTTTTTACTATTTTAAAAAATTGACCGGTTCTCTTAGTTCTTTCTTTTAGGTCCGCACTGCTGTAAACACACACACACACACACACACACACACGTTATATTATAATGGATAAATCATTCAATGAATTTGTTTATATGTGCGTGTGTTTTCAAACATTGACTACATTTTCAAGATATATTTTCATCAAAATTTGACAAAGAAAATTGGTACCGCTCTTATTTATGATTCGTTTTTTCTTACTTTATAATAAAGTCTACAAATGAAATACATATATAATACCCCATAATTTCTCAAATATAACAATGTAATAGTGCTATATTATAATTTGAGAATGTCATATGCCCTCCGTCCCAAATTAAGAGTCTACTTTCTTTTTTTGGACATAATTAACGAACCACATTCCACGATAGTGAACAAGAATAGACATTCCACGATAGTGAACAAGAATAGATCTTGGTCATTGATTGAGCGTATTCTTAATTTATGACTTTCTTTTTTTGGACATAATTAACGAACCACATTCCACGATAGTGAACAAGAATAGACATTCCACGATAGTGAACAAGAATAGATCTTGGTCATTGATTGAGCGTATTCTTAATTTATGCAAAAAATAATTATGGACTCTTAATTTGGGACGGAGGGCGTATTATGAAATATTACTTCTAAAGGGACAATATACTAAACTCCATAAGTTGTTGAACCACACACAAATGCCCCTTTCCCGAGGGCTTTCGAAAATTTTATTAATTTATTATTCCATATTAGGGTTTTTCTCATGGTTCTAAAAAACGCGGGGCGTGACCAAGGCGTGGAGGCCAAGTCTTAAGCCTTATAAGCCTAGGCGGGCCTTGGCGTAAAAAGGCGTGAAAAGGCGTTTAGGCATTTTTTAATATATTTTAATATTTTTTGACTATGACAAGGCTATTTAAAATACTAAATTGGTACATACCTTAAAAATATGTCTAAATATTTATAAATTAAAATACTATTTTTTTAAAATACAAAAAAAAAACAAAAAAATTTCATCTTTTCACGCCTTACTTCTAAGAAACTCGCGTTTTTCACGCCTTACCCCCAAAAAACGCACGTTTTTTCACGCCTTGCCCCAAAAAACGTTGACCATCGTTGACCACGCCTAGGACCAAAACTTGGCGTATCTAAAAAGCCTCGCGCCTAGGCGCGCCTTGGCGCCGCCTAGGCGCGTTTTTTAGAACACTGGTTTTTCTTGCTTTGTAATCATGTCTGAATATGAAATGCAAAGTCCATATACGTGTGTATCTCCGGCATTGAAATTTTGATTTACTTTTTCACATGCTATATAGTTAATTTTGTTTTTTTGATTAACTTGGTGCATGTGATTTCTCACTATGGAGATGATTTTCATCAAATTTCAGAAAAATATTGGATTCTTTTGAATCTAGCCTTAATAAATTGTTTTTACCTGGCTACAATGTGTTATAAAAACTCATTTTGAGGGCTACTTTTATCTTACTTTATAACCATGTGCTAATCAGCCACTGAGAATTTGATTTGCGTTTGTAACTACTAAATAGTTAAATTTTTTGGATAAATTTGGCGGATGTGACTTCTCACCAACTCGTTTGAGAATTATAAAAATGATAGAAAGATGAGAAAGTGTATCATTTCTTTCAACTAGAAAACTTTCTTTAACTCAGAAAAAAAGGGAGAAAGCAGAAAATTTTGAGACCTTTTTATTCATAATAATTTTCAAGTCACCATATCGTAGCAGTTCTATCTTTCTCTGTTTTCTTTTTTTCTCAACTTGCAAACAAGGAGGACTACCTGCCATTTGCTTGTAAACACAAAGACATTAGTTATTAAGGATACCTATGAAATCTTCCTTCCCTACCCCTAAAAAAAGAAGGGGAAAAAGGATGAAGGCTATGAAGAAATAAACAAATTTAGTGTACTCTAAAGTAAATTCTAGTTTTCTAGCTAAGCAGGAGTGTCAATTATGACAGCAAAAAAGTGTTGGATTGGGCCAATGGAAAAAGGACTCTGGTGAGTTAGGAACGGTTCATGTGGGGGTAGAAATGTGTAAAATCCTTAGTGTGAACATAGGTTTCATTGTTGGGAGCTTGAAGAAGAAAACTAATAATTTGAGGTTGGTATTCCTAAAGGGGAAGGGAAACTCTTATCTCGAACGGTGGTGGTAGTGGTAAGTTTATGGTATAGTAGCTTTACTTATCTTCCAGGCAATACCACCTTGGTGTTGGAGGGGAATATGGGAGACTAACTCCCCTATAAAGGTGGCTTTCTTCTTCACATGGATTGCGTGAGAGGGGATAATTTTGATGGTTGACAATCTTCAGAATAGAGGAAGATGTATTTGATGTAGGTGTTGGATGTGCAAGAGTGCCAAGAAAGCGAAGGGACTGGTTGACCACATTCTACATCATTGCAAGGCCGTGAGGAAGTTGAACCTTAAAGCTATTTTTGATATTTTTTGGTGATGTTGTAGTCGTTGGAGTCATTAATTATTTTCTTTCCTTATAATGCCCAAACAACTGATCTCCTATTTTTTTGTCATATACATGGAAAAGTGCATAGTTTAGCCATCATAAAAGAATTGACTGCCATAACTCATGAGCAAGTCACATGCTTTTTATTTATAAAATTGAATGGAACGTAACATATTTGAGGTAAAGTGAAACGAGTCTAACCTATAAGGAGTATTTTGGAGGGGGGTCTCAACCTAGTGTGTTCTAAAATTCATATCCTCTTTTGGGGCCACCTCCTATAGTGTGTCCTAGTGTGTGCGAATTGGAGGGTCTAAATATACCTTTAAGGAATACCATAATATATGCAAGCACAAGGGGGTGCCTACAAACCTGAAATACCACTGGGGTTTAATTACATTTACCCCGACTTAGAATCATCATTTAAGGTTTCTAAATTGTATACCAAACTAGCATCAGTGAAGGTTATTTGGATTCTTATTTTTTTTAAGATCTGATGTAAATAATGCTAAGTGCTAAGAGATGCCACTCGTGTGACATCACCCATGTCCTCACAGAACCTTCTGGATATGGTTATCACCTTTTTTGGAATATTCCCCTCCCTAGGCCTATAAATGTACACATTCCCCCGATGGGGCTGATCATTTAATACAGCTGTGAGAATTTGTGCTAATTTGTTATTCTTTCTTTTTGGTACTATTCACATATCACGTCATTTGATATCAAATCGAATTTTGCTGAAATCGTCTGTGTGTAAACCCTAAATCCATCACACCTACAATGGCTCTAAAGAGAACATTATAGCCGGGTCTCAAATGCTGCACACCTATAATGGCTCTAAAGAGGATTGTGATGTAAATAATACAAGGGGTGTATTTGTACTTTTTTTCACCCTTGTCCTATTTTAGTGCATAGATAATATAGTTAGTAATAGTATGCCACCCATGAGTCACCATGACCTTACTAATGCTCACTACTGCTAGAATTGTCTAGATATTGTTAGCACATTTTTGGGAACATCCTATAAAAATATACACACTCCTCAAGGGGGAAAATCATTCAAGATGTGAGAGTTTCTGTGAAGTTGTTATTCTTTCTTTTTGGTGCCATTGGCATGTCACATCTTTTTTCATTCAACCATATCAACTGATTTGGCTCGAAATTTGATGGGGGAAACGGATAGTATTAGGAATGATGACCAAACCGTTAAAATTATAGCATCTTGTCTTAAAGAGCCATTTGATTTGGGTTGAAATATTCCAATTGGGTGAGAAGCGTTTTCACCTATATGGGTTCAATATTTTTTTTGTGTGTAATTGTGAAAAATTTTAAACGCTATAATTGTACTTCGACCTTGCAGTGATGTATTTTTCGGCCAGTCTAACTTGTATAAATTGTTATACTTTTGCACGTTATAATTATCCTTCGGCCTTACAGTGTTATATTTATTGCTCAGTCTAAATTGTTATATTATTTCAGAAATTCTCAGTTGGGCTTCTTCTTCAAGTGACGTATACAACTGCAAGACTTGGATCATACGAGTGAGTGTCCTTCTGCCTTTCATACACTATTAACAATATACTTTTTATAATTAAAAAAATTAAGTTATGCCTTTTGTAGATTTGTTGAATATTTACACTATTATATTTTTGTGGTTGTTAAAAAATTTATATTGGATTAGAACAATATATTTATGTTTCCTTCTTGTGTCCACCTGCAAACTATTTCTAATATTATGGGCTGAAGTTCTCTTTTTTATAGAAGTTAGAGATGAAATATTCAAAGATGTGATCGTTACACTTAATTTTGTTGAATTTTTAAGCTGTTCTGGAGTCTTATCTTTTCAATGTTTTTGTATGACCATTTTTTAATCAGATGATCAGTTACTAAGTTGTCTTTTTTGATCAATTGATCTGTATTGTTTTCCTTCAGCTGATCAGTAAGTTCACTCATGTTTTTGACCCGTTGTTGACTTTCTGTTTTAGACCACGCCTAGTGATTAGTATTTATACAACTGTGAATTATGAAAAATGTTCAGTTGGGCATCTCATATTTCATATTTAACAAGTTAAGTATGATTTCTTGTAGTATTATATTGAAAACAATTTTTGTTTTTATGTTTAAATTAATGTTAAATCTTTGGTCATACAACCTTTAAGCACTTTCAATTAGTATTTCTTATTGTAAAAAGGCCGTGCACTGGGAGAGGCGGGTGTTGGCTGAGCTTACCCCCATATATGGAGAGGCTGCTCCCATGTCTCGAACCTGAGACCAACCATAATTTGGCGAGGGCACTTGCCATCGCACCAAGGTATGACCTCTAATTAGTATTTCTTGTTGTATTATATAAAAAAATTAAATACGCGTAGGCACCTAGCATAGTGCTGTTTGTGTGTGTGTGGGTGGGGGGGGGAGGGGGGGGCAGTGATCTGTAACTACCACACTATTTCCACGGGTAAAGTAAAGACCCAAAAAAATATTGCTCATACATACTCTTGCCCATGTGATAAATCATTTTCAGATTTGCCCCTGCTATTACGGTAACCCGTGTCCTTATTTTTTTTTTTATAGAATATTAACAAAACGTGTTGAAGCTGCCAATGATGGAAGGCCTCTAACCATCTATCAAGAAGCTTGTTGTGGGCTTACTGCTGGAGCTATTGGAAGTTGTTTTAAGTCTCCAATACATTTAGCATCTGGCCGTATTATAGCTGCGAATCAATATAATTACAGAAATGTGGTTCGTGAGCTATATCGTACTGTTACAGATAATGGGGTTTTAGCACTGTGGAAAGGTGGGGCTCATTATACAATTACAGCTATGGCACTAAACATGGGGATGCTGGCATCGTATAATCGAAGTTTCAGTTATTTGAAAAACTCCCTTGGTTACAGTGATTCTGATGCACAGTTGGGTAAGGTCCATTGCTAAAACCTATTTCTATATCAATTACATCTACTGGTGTTTTTATTCATTTAACTTCCCATTTTTTATTATCTGATCCTAATTTGGAATAGCATCTTTAACTTTCCAGTTTTTCCCATGTCCGGTTTTGCCAAAATTCTGGTTTCTCTGAACTTCCAATTTTGAGAAAAAGGTTTCCCAGAAATTGGAATCGGCAAGGATTTTTTTCACCGAAAAATCAGAATGTTTTTGAAAGTGCAAATTTCGATCCGATCCAGCGAAACACAGCCATATTTATAACAGAGTCTAACAGAAGTCTTGTACTTTTCACTGTTTAGCCTACAATGGACATAACATTGTCCTATGTTATGTCTTTTTTTTGTTTACAACAAAGGCCCGAAGGCCAAGACAGTTACATTACAACAGCAAAAAAGTAGAGCATTTATATCAGTTGGACAAACCAATGGCCATCCCTTCTGGAATAGAGCTTTTGCGTCCGTTGACGCTACACAGTGTGCGGCCTTGTTTACTCAGCTAGAGGTCATCATAGCTGCACAATATTCTTGTTTATGTATTAGGAGAAGTCTGTGTAACAAGTTTATTTCCCAAGTGCATTAAAATGTTGTACCCCATGTGTAAGTACAATCAACTAATGCACTTGGGATACAAACTTGGTAAAAATACTTAAGTATCGCATTACTCTCTCTATTAAGGCTAGTCTAGCGGCCACATCTGGAGGGGTAATTATTATGGAAAATGCTTTTGTTTCTCGTCAAGCGTGGGATCCTCTTATCCTCCCAAATATGAAATTTTAAACCATTGCCCACCTGCCATTTGATTTCTCTAAGAAAATTCCTTCCTTGAGGGAGGACGATTTTGACCTTTTCTTCATCCTTAGAAAGGTTCCTCAGACCATCTCCGGAGTATCGTGCAAAATAGCGCTATTTTGCACGATGGTTTTAGCAAAAGGAGCACTCCAAAGTATTAAAAAGAATAGCCTCTGGTTTAAAAAGTGGCAAATTTGAGACTATACTGCTCTTAGATTTAGATTTGCCACAGTACGTGTGGCATCTCTTACTAAGGTCCAGCAAACCAGTTGCCGTGGGAACCCTAGGTGCTGCAGGAGGAATGTCGCGGTATCGATGGATGAAGTTCAACCTATATGTTTTCCTCCGATTTCTGACTTGTCAACACAACTTCAATATTCAGCCATTTGTTTTGCACCTTAGGCGTTGAGTGATTCGAATGTTACATTCTTTGCAAGGGCTTTTGCTTCGAAATTTACAATTGGCAGACAGATGGGTATGTGCCGAATGAAAGCCCTTGGGATTATTGAACGTTAATATACACACAGCCTATGCAAAGAGATGGAGCATAAAAAATTCTGAGAATGCATGCTCGTCATCCGATGTAATTAAACGGTTATGTTCTCTATCTCTATGTCAATAACCTTTAGACCGGGTATAGAGCCCCGACGATGAGAACAGTTTTGTTTCTCTTCAGCTTCTAAAAAACGGGAAGTGCAATTGTCATTAAACAAAGCACGTATTCTTTGTAATCGTCATCTATCCGTTAAGAATTCTACTAGGGAGTCATCGGATGAAGTGTAGGAAATTTATAAAGAATAGTTATATGAGTCCAAGATTGAGACTAGTGGTGAAAATTGAGGGTTATGTATAGAAATTTTGGAAGTTTGATCATTGACGCACAAATAAGAGCTTTTGAATGTGTGATTATCTGTTAAATTGTCGAGGGAAGTAACCATTAACATAATGCTCTGAGTTGTGCAATACTTTCAGTTGGGTAAGTAGCATAGTGGTGCCACAATGCTTTATAGGTGATCTTAGCGAAATAGATGGCTTTGATTGTCCTAGCTCAGAGAGTCTAGACCCCTGTTTTGTGAGGAGACCCAAGTTAACCCAAATTTTTAGGGGTTGTTAACAACTTCCAATTTTCCCACTGGATTTCATTTTTATCCTCTGCACCAACCCCACCAAAATTATCTAATAATACATTCATTTTGTTGTGTATAGCCTAGGGAAATAGAATGCATGGAATAGAATAGCTTGGATTAGCTTGCAATACTATTTCAACCATTGCGTTTTGCTAGCCAACCTCGAGAATTCCCGTAAGGAGGCCTAAATATTTTGATTTAGGGTCTAGGATTTTGATTTTGAGTTCATTGCAAAGAGAGAACTTATTGTCTTTATGAGAGTTGGTGAGAACAGGGGTCCTGATTTATCAAAATTAACCCGTTGATTTGATGGCTTGCCATACTTGTCAAGTATATCCAACACCACCTTACATTAACTGAGTGGTGCCTTGATGAAAAGTGTAGGGATCTATGAAGCACGGACTCGACACGTAATACATGTTTCTACACGACGCGACATGTGATTTTTTCAAAAATTAGGATACGACATGCTATGATACGTATAATATATAATAAATATTTGAATATATATATATATATATATTAATGAAATAAAACAATAAATTTCATAATATACATTATTAGAGTATTCTTAATATTCAATTAAGAATATGGACCATATAAAACAAAATCTAAATACTTTAAAATTAAAAATCATAAATAAAATCACCATCACATAAGATTTTTTTTTTAAAAAATAAAAATATAAAAAACAAAAAAACATGTCTTTTTACGTGTCCCAGTGTGTTCTTGTGCGTATCCCATCATATCCTTTTATGTGTCCCAACGTGTTAGCAATGTGTCCGAGCGTGTCGGAGTATGTCAGAGCGTGTCGCATGTCGGACTCGTGTCAAGCGGACTCATGATTTTCGGGAGATTGTCTGTGTTTCATAGGTAGGGATAGAATAACCATTCTCTCCATCCCTACCTACACAAGCAAACAACTCCCAAATAACATTGGAACATAGCAAATCCACCTTCGAACAACAAGGGCATTTTCGATAGTGTTACACACTTGAAGTACAACTTAGCAGGCAAGAATAATTAATGACAAATAAAACACAAGGTGTGAATTTCGATAAACTCTTAAGGAGGATTGACTCTATAACATTAGGTTGGCCTAAGCTAGGCATTGCTTAAGGATGATAAGTATGCCAAAGTTTCGATCTTCTTTTGAGAAACTCTAGGGTACGTGGTTTGCAGAGTAGAGAATAAGAGCTCAATTAGGTTAACAAAGTTGGTTCCTTGAAAAGAGAATATGGGCTCTACATATCCCCACTCCATTCGAAACCATCTTACATCCCCACATTCGATGATTAATCTTATACCCACTATTCAGGAACATTCTCATACCCCCACTCAAACATCATCTACAAGCACCCATTCGAAATAACTGATCGAGTCGGAAACCGATTGTTCGTATAAATACGCTAGTCGTTGTTGTCGGCTTCCAACCACAATACAAAAACCTAAACTTTAACTACACTCTTGTGGAGTATAGTGGCGAGTCTGGGTATCGAATCCACAGGGAACTAGGACGAGTGAACGTGACGACAAAGGTAAGACTATTAACCCTAACTTGACTCTAAAAAGAAAAAAAAAATAAGATGATTGAGTGAGAAAGGGAAAAGGGAAAAAATAAAGAAGTTAACTAAAACTAATTGGAAAATTAAGGTAGAGACACAATCCCCCAACCCTAGAGTATTGATGGTATAAAACTAATCATAAATTTAACTGATTAATTTGACCCGGAATTTAGTACTCCCAAGCATTACGTATACGAGGTTCAAGCCCGCGTCATACTTAATCTGAGGATGAGTAAATCAGTATCGCGATAGTAGCATTCGAATTGCACTCTAAATCATCACGAGTACCCAGAGGCAAACGAGATATAAAGATCTACAATTGTTGTGTAACTACGCAATACGGTCATAATCAATCATTAAATTCAGAGGACTAATATTATACACATGCAATTAACACTTCAGGTTGGGTTCATGTATCCCAACCTTTAAAAACCTAGCCTAACATGGTAAATAATAATAAAAGTACTGGAAATTAAAGTTACCACGATTGAAGAACAAGAACATGCAAGAAGAAATCAAAGATTGAAGAAAAACCGGAAAAGCTCTTGAATTGATGGTGCAAAATATGTGAATCTTTCTCTTAGATGTTCCTACTTGTTATGGAGCTTTTACATGAATGAAATCTGAATAAAAAGAGTCCTAATGACTAAATATATAGGCTAAGGGTCGTTTAGAAGAGTCCCCAAAACATAAAACTCTTTTGGCTAAAAGATAAGCACAAAATAAAAATCCCATATCTGGCAATTTGTCACACTTAGAAAGCGTGACTAATTTTGTAACGGATCTGGAGCGTGACTAATTTCGTAACGGATCTTGTGCGTGACAAATGGGCAGACTGGTTCTTTTTTCTCAGCTTCGGTTCGGTTCGGGTCTGACAGCTTTTTTTCTTGGATTTCTTCTCAACTTCAAATGGGCATAACTTTTTCATCGTAGCTCGGATTGATGTGCCGTTTTTTCCAGTGTTCTTGTCATTGAAATCTCTTCAACTTTCTAGTTGGCCCCACCTCCCGACTATGGCTGAAAAATTACGAAAATGCCCTTTAACTCCCCGATTCTTGGTTTCTTTCACTCTTTTGAGTTCTCTTTGGCACTAACTTGCATGAACTATCTGTAAAACACATAGGAGATACACAAAATACGAAATACTTGCCAAAAAGGGTTAGTTGCATAAATATGAGACAAATCCAATCTATTTACACCGCACGGGATCATAAAAATACCGAAATTAAGGGGATAAATGTGAAGAATTTATGCCTAATCAATAACCCATTGATAATCCACTCGAAACTATGTCACCAAACCTTAAAAGATAACCAATTGCCTCGGTTAAATCTAACAAACAGTATCATCACAAATACTAATTGAATTTATCCCTTAACAAACCTGCAAACCAAATCTTACTTTATGTCACCTAATCCCCAACAACCACCCTCTTGTACTTTATTGGGTACCAGAGTCACTCTCATTCAATGCACCTAATATTACCTCTGTATACTAATCTTACCCCTTTGATATCAAATGGCCAAAAATATATCCAACATCACAATAAAATACCTCCTCTCTGCCAAATTAATATGGGTTAATCAATCTTCACCTACCTAGTAATCCTTCATACTTCAAGAACATAATCATTAACAACATGCATTACAAACTACCTTCTCGAACCCTTTAAGTGTTGAGATTGGATTCTTGATCTAATTCTCTATTGAGGTGCTTACTCTATCACCCTCCATTGCATATACTCTAATAGGTTTTCTATGAATTGGCCTTAGTACAAGATCTTTAAAATGAGTAAGATCTAGGTTTTTTGAAGAGCACTCCTTTGAAGGATCACTTGATTCATCACCCTCCTACATAAATGATACGTCAACAAAAAAAGGGGAAATTTGGATCATAGACATGCTTAGGCTTCAGGCTCACCAAGGCACAACATTGGCACCTCGCCTCAACGCCCGAGGTCCATTTCCAGGCTTAGGTATGCCTGGTTAATTTTTTAGGACTATGCCCTCATATGTTGACTTTACAGGTTTTCTAATATAATATGGAGAATGGACCATTCCCACTAACCAAATTCAAGCATAACAAGTCCTAAAGTCCTAGTGACATGTTTGTAACACCCCGCCCGCCCTGGGAGAGAGAACGGAGCGCTAATGTGATAAAATAAATCCAAATCCACAAGTGACAAGGTATAGAGCATCTAAGTCCCACAATACAAAAGATCAAACTACAAATCTCAATCTCTTCAAATTACAACAAGTCTCTCGAATAAAAAAAATACAACAACTAACTCGAAAATAAAATACAAATCTCCAAAGCTCTATACATCAAAATAATACAAATCTTTACCAAACAATACTCGCTAAAATCAATCTCCATAGCACCCCAAAATCCGTGCTAACCTGCCACTAAAAGAAAATATGGGGAAGTACACAATACGACAGGAAAGATGCTAAACAAATATGGATTAACAATGAATAAAGCGTAACAACACGAGTACGGATATTCAAATCAAAATGAAAATATCAAAGCATTTATCAATATAATTTCTCAACAACACTTTAACCGGGTCACCAGGCCTCACCACATCCGTATATGCTTTATCAAGCCATATCCCGGGAAACAGGAATTTTGGCGGGTGCCCAACATCCGTGCGATATTAAAATCTCATGACAACGTGCTCAACAACAATATAATGATACCACATGAATAAAAATAATTTCAACAATTATTTTCCAGATTCAATGAATTTATCAATTCAAATATGAGTTCAATTAACAAGAATTCAAAGAGAATGACACTCGTGAGATTTAAGGAGCATATTGTGTAAAACCCCATACCTCAAACCATGATGAGAAACGAATGATCACATCCTCAAGATCAACACAAAAGATCTACAAAAGCTCCTCCAAGAACCTCCAACAAAATAGCCCCAAGAATACCTCTAATCTAAGGTTGGAACTCACAAATCTCAAGGGCCAAAATATATATAAAAAGAAGAGGAATATAAAATATATTTGTTGCCAAAATTTGTCCCAGAAGCATGTTAAAAGGCTTGCCCAAGACTTACTTTTATAATGTAAAGAAATGAAGAGTTGGAATACAAAAGACTCTTTTAAATAAGGCAAAGAAATGAAGAGTTGGAAGTCAAAACAACTCCAAGAGTTAAAAACATTTAAAAATCATTTTAAAATCCGTTTTAACTCCGATTTCGAAACCGTTTGAAATTCTCGCCTTTAAAAATAATAACCAACATATTTGAGAAATAAAAATAATTTTATCATAAACTTTATTTTCCTCCATTTTTCAGAAATTAATTAAAATAGCCCAAAATTACGCGGGTTGTTACAATGTTATCTTTCTCACTAGTCACTACTTAGTCAAAAGAAATAAAAAAATCTGCAACAATGTTAACATTGCATCTCAAAACAATTTAGATGTTGATTTTGACATTTATTTTCACACATCGGAGTACATTTGTTTTAAATATGTGAATATCTTTACTTTGGTTGATTGATTGATAATTGAAATGTTAAATAAATTCTATAATATGAATATATAATTTTTTTTCGTATGGAGTATTAAGGCATATTGTTCGGTCTCTTCGTAACCTTGTATAATACTCTCTGCGTCACAAATTAAGAGTCCATTATTTCTTTTTTGGATGTCCAAAATTAATGGTCCACTTCATGTTTGGACATAATCAACGAACCAAATTTCGTACTTGTGAACAAGAGTTGATCTTAGCCATTGATTGAGTGTATCCATAATCTATAATAGAAAATGATAAGGATTCTTAATTGGGACGGAGGGAGTAGTAATTTAAGCTATATATTTGAAATTTTGGATCATAAAAATATCTTTGTATTACAAATATCCAAGTTTTGAATGTTTTATAGACTGTTTGTCTCTCGTTTTAAGCTTAGGGGAGACATTGGCACCTTAAGGCGCCTTGTGCCTTAAATAACTATACACATGCTTAGCTAATAATGAAAGGGTGGCGTTGACTCTCCATTTACTTGGTCACTGATGTATTTGTGTACGCTCCTTGGGGAAATCCTATATAGTTGTCTTTTTGGGCTCCAGTAGGAAATTGGAAAGGTAGCACGGAAGAAGGGAAGGTTTACTTTGGTGAGGTTGGTGCTTGGAAGTTTTCTGATTAATCATTGTCTTTTTTTAAAGTTACCAGCCATGGTGGCAAATATTAGTAAGAGACTATTGAGTGTTTTTTGTTGGGAGGAATTGGAGAAGGTAAAAAGTAACATCTTGTGAATTGGAAAGTTGTAACAAGATCAAAAAATAAACTGGGGTGGGACTGAGTAGTTTGATGCAAAGAGATGTTGCAATCTTAAGGAAATCTCTTTTGAGATTCCTCCTAGAACGAGTTCACTTTGTTGCTCTATCAATAAAAGTAAATATGGTCTGGATGGGTCTGTAATGTGGCTTTTAAGGTAAGGTGTCTTTTTGCTGCCCATAGAATCCTTTACTCAAGGGTTAAGAGTCTTTTCTTCAAAAGTTCGCTTTGTTGTGTTTGGTTTTGGGTTTTGTGGGTGGGTGGGGGGTGGGGGGGGAGGGGGGGGGGGGGGATGTTATAAACTTCACCTTTAGGAAGATGCTTGGGTTTCAGATTCTCCTTTGTCCCCTCTTACCTAGACATTACCGCATTCTCATGCATCCTCAAACTCCAATTGGATCGTTAGTGTCTTTTGCATCTTTTTAGAAGGATGGATTAGGGATTTGTTAAGAGTGTTTTTTGGAAAGTCTTATTTCTATTCTGTGGTAGATTCAACTTCCTTCTCCATATTTAAACCTCATAAGTTTATTTGGAAGGCAATGGTTCCTGCGAAAGTGCAATATTTTCATGGCTGGCCACCCCAAAACATAAATAATCAGTACTTGTGACTTTCTCCAAAAGGAGGGGCATCACCTCAATTTGTCTCAGCAACCTTTAAGTACATAAGAAGAAATCTATCTTATGAAAGTTATATATATTTCTGTTTCCATACAATTTATCTTCTCATTATTATTTATTCTGTTTACGTCATGTTATTGCAATAAGTGTATTTGTATACTTGTATAACATTTGCATGTTTGTGTTATTTCTGTTGGAATCTGTTTATGGAAAGAAAGAAATAATAAATTAATTTTTGCAAGGCACGTTCTGGGAACGCTGTCTTTTAGACAAAAAATTTCCCAATCCGGTTGAGACAGAATCGCGAGTACACAATGGGTTTTATAGAATCTGCCTTAAGGATACAATACAATGTATGAACAGTTTGTTTGATTCAATCTATGTACTATTTGATCAAATCGAGAACACTCTGAATTTATAATATGATAATGTCAAAAGTAGAGGACGAAGAGAGGAGAAATCAATAATTTTCGGTGTCCAAAACAGAGGTCTGAAACTCTTTTTATAGCCATTTATGTGACTATTCTTCAACAGTCACAGTCTTCATGTAGCAACTCAGCAACCGTTGAATCGTGTCTGTTTGGAATAGCTTTGATCTAACGGTTCTGATTAGGCATCCCATCGTAAGCGAATGGACATCCCCTACACGAAATGTTAAGAGTTCATCTAACGGTTCATATCAAGTCGTTTCGGATTTTAAACCATTTGATCGGATCGTTTAATCACAGCCGTTGATCTTTTTTACCTCATCAAAACTTTAGTCTCACACGCTCCAAGCGTGAGTGCCAAGTGCGCAATGCGCCCTAAGTCGCCCAATTGCACTTTCGCACGCCGCGTGTTGCGATTGGTGGTGCTTAAGCACCACCGCAACGCATGGGATCATTACCCCTTATTTGACTTGTCAACTAGAAGTTTAGTTGTCCTTTAGTTGATATACCACCACTTTTTGAGGTACTCTTCCAATGTGGGATAATATGAGATTTTGAGTACTCTCATATCTTTCACACCCAGTTGCACATGTTTCTTCCTTCTAAAATAAAACCAAACTATGTTTAAAATAAAACACCAATTAATATAATAAAATATTAACAACTAATCTTTAAAATAAAACATCAATTAATATAATTAAAATATTATATTATATTAAAATTTATCCAACATTCCCCTACCAATTTCAATATACACAAGAGAGCAAGGTTCTAAAAGGCGCGAGGCGTGGTCGAGGCGTAGAGGTCAAGCCTCAGGCCTTAGGAGCCTAGGCGTAAAAAGGCGTTTTTCCTTTTTTTATTATTTTAATTATTCCAAGGCTAGTAATATAATAAAATAGTACATACCTTGAATTTTGAAAATATATCCATATGTTTGGTAGCCATCTTTCTCATATTCATGCTCCATAACCAATATTTGTCAACTAATCCTTTATTTTTTTTTAAAAAAGTGTGCCTTAAGCCTTTTACTAAGAATAAGGCGTAGGCGATGCGTTTCTCTCGAGCCTCAAGCCTAGGTGGAGCCTAGGCGGGCCTTTTAGAACAGAGCAAGAGAGGATGCAAAGGATTGATTACTCGAAACAAAAACACAATAAATAACTTTTGGCACTATCGCTAAAATCTAGTACATAAATGAGAAATGTCTTTCGGACTTGAACTTCCATATAGTGTAAACAATTCAAAGCTTTATCAAGGTGCTGTGGTGAACGTATTTTGAATCAAGGACCTTTTGAGACGAGTCGAAACTATCACACATACTAATTTCTGAGTTTATAAGTGTTCTTCTAGCATGCACTTTTATGGCCTTGTGTTAATCCTGATTTCACGAGCGCTTTAGGATCGGTCTAGATTCCATAGAAAGCGGCCACACTTTTGACACTCGTATAGGTAAATTAACTTTAGTGATTCTGCTAGTCACAACTATATGATTTATTCAGAAGTAACCTTCATCCTCTAACATGCAGAAAACCAACACTAGGCACATAGGAATGGAACTTTGGTATAAAATTCCTAGTGTTCCATAACTACAATTTAACTTGTTTGTATCATATTGAACTCTATATATATTTTCAAGATATGAGTTGGGTTTCCATTAAATATAGTTATGTTATTTAATAGACATTAGTCCCATTCCTTTTGATGTGATATATATCATCTCCCTAATAAGACCTTTAGTCAGAGGATCTGCTAAATTCTTATTCGTTTTAACATAGTCGACTGTAATTATTCACTCCTTGAGTAATTTTCTTATAATTTGATGCCTTAGACTAATGTGTCTAGATTTTTCGTTGTAAGTTTTGTTTGAAACTTTATAAATTGTGGCTTGGTTATCACAACTTATCATAATAGAAGGATATGGCTTTTTCCGTAAAGGAATATTATACAACACATTTCTAAACCATTCTGCTTCTTTACATGCATCTGCTAGGGCTATATATTCAGATTGCATTGTTGAATCTGACACACATGGATTTTGATTCAACCATTAGTTGACTTGAATTTTGATTCAAGATTATTCCAACTTGAATCACTATATCCTTTTAAAACATATGGATGTCCTACATAATGTAAGTCATAATCCAAAGTCCTCTTCAGGTATCTAAGTACCTTAGAAATCGCATTCTAATGCTCTTCTCCTGGATTACTTGTAAATCTACACAAGATACTCACTGCATAAGCAATGTCTGGTCTAGTGCAATGCATGGCATACATTAGATTCCCAATAATACTAGCATATTTAAGTTGGTCCATAGTAGCCCAGTATATTTCATTAATTTGATACTAGGATCCACTAGTGTAGCAGATGGCTTAAGTTCAAAATGATTATATCTTTTAAGAACCTTTTCTATATAATGAGATTGAGATAACGCTAAAAAATTATCCTTTCTCATAATTTTGATTCCTAAAATCCTATCAGCTTCTCCAAGATCTTTCATAGCAAATTTTGATTAAAGAAACCAAAAGGTTTCTTTAACATATTTGAGATTAGACCCAAATATTAACATGTCATCCACATATAAGCAAATAATGACACCAACACCATTTTCAAATTTACTATATATACATTTGCGGCATCATTCACTTTATATCCATGGGATATAACAATATTATTAGACTTCTCATGATATTGCATAGGAGCTTGTTTAAGGCCATAAAGAAATTTAACCAGTTTACACACTTTCTTTTCTTGGCCAGACAAAACAAACCCATCGGATTGTTCCATATAAATCTCTTCTTCTAAATCACCATTTAAAAATGCGGTTTTAACACCCATTTGGTGAATAACTAAATTATGAATAGAAGCAGGAGATATTAATATCCTAGTGGAGGTGATTCGAGCAACATGAGCATATGTATCAAAGTAATCAATTCCATATTTTTGCTTATAGCCTTTAGCAACTAATCTCGCCTTTAATTTATTTATAGAACCATCTGGATTTAATTTCCTTTTAAATATCCATTTGCACCCAATAAGTTTAGTTTCGGGGGGAATATCGGAAATAACCCAAGTTTGATTTGACAAAATTGAGTTCATTTCATCATTGATTGCTTCTTTCCAAAAGACAACATCCCTAGATGTTACCGCTTCATGAAATGTTGTCGGTTCATCTTCTATATTAAGAACAAATTTAGTTTTATTCTTAGTTTCATTCAAATCCCCTTCAACTAGATAAATAACAAAGTCGGGCCCAAATGTTTTTCAGTTCTTTGTCTTTTACTTCTTCGCGGGTCAACATCATTTGTTAGTTCTGAAGAAGATTTTGTTAGTGAATTTTCTTCTGAAGGTGAGGAGTCAATAGTAGAATTATTATTTTCTAAACCTTGATTCAAAGTACTAAACTTTGTTAGATTTTAAAAAAATTGCACACCTACTGACTCAATGATTTCTTGAATTTCAAGATTTAAAACTCTATAAGTCGTACTATTACTAGAGTATCCAGTAAAAACACATTTGTAAGTCCTATTTCCTAGTTTAGGTCTTTTAGGTTCGGGTTTTCTTACATAAGCAAGACATCCCCAAACTTTAAGACGTCTAAGATTAGGCTTACGATTAAACCATAGTTCGTATTGTGTAATATCCTTGTTTTTTTAATGGAACTCTATGTAAAATATAACATGCGGATAAAAACGCTTCCTCCCACATCGACAACGGCAAACCCGAATTGATTAACATTGCATTTATCATTTCAACTAAAGTCATATTTTCCCTTTCCGTTGCTCCATTTTGTTGTAGCGTACAAGGCGCTATAACTTGATGAATTATTCCATGAGTATTACAAAATTGTATAAACTCACTCGGGTAATATTCACCACCTCTATCGGATCGTAGGACTTTAATTTTTCGATTTTATTGAGTTTCAACTTCTGCTTTAAAAATTAGAAATTTCTCGAAAACTTCATCTTTACTTTTAAGCAAATATGTATATGCATACTTAGAGAAATCATGAATAAAAGTTAAGAAATATCAGATGTCCTCTCAATAGATTTGAACGACTTTCTAGTTATCTTCGATTGAGCACAAATTTCACATTTAGAAAGGTTATCTAATTTACAATCCGGGATTAAGCAAGATTAGTCATATTTTTAATACTTTTATAATTCACATGCCCTAATCTACTATGCCATAAAGAAATTGACTCAACCATATAAGAAGAACTAATATTATTGATTACATTAATTTTGATCATGCTTTTATAAGAGTACACTTTGCCAATAAATTGGCCATTATTAGATAAGACAAACTTATCAGACTCATACACTAGTTTGAAACCTCTCTTATTGAGAAGATCCCCATACACATGATTTTTTACACATCAAGTACATGAAGTATACCAATTAGAGTAAGAGTCTTTCCATAAATTAATTTCAATTCCACAGTGCCTTTCCCAACTACATTTGTGTGAAGATTATCTGCCATCTTCACTTTTTTTTCCATTAATTTCTTGATGTGTTTTGAATGAAGATTGGTCTTTGCATATGTGGACCGTTGCGCCGGTATGTAACCACCATCCACTTTCATTTTCAATTGAATTCACTTCCATACAGTAGCAATAAGATCTTCAACATTGTTGGTTTCGTTCGACCCTTGTTTTTCCTTGAATGCCTTCTTTTAAAGACAACATTCTCGAGAATAATGTTCCGGTTTGTCACAGAAGAAGCATATGCCCTTCTTTTTATTATTTGCACCTTGGTTCTTAAATTTTGAATCATTCTTCGCTTTAAATTTTGAGTCTTTGGTATTATTGGATTTTTTATCCTTAACCATATTGGCTTTTGAATGACTCTCACCTAGTTTATCCTTCTTTGTTGAATACGAGTATCATCTTCAATACGAAGGTGACGAAGAAGGGATTCCATAATATAAGTCTTTTCATCATGATTAATTTTCTTCTTAAAGCCGTTCCAAGAAGATGGAAGTTTTGAAACAATCACCCCCACTTGAAATTCATCTTGAAGATTAAGTCTAGCAGCTTTAAGGTCACCAAAAATCTGTTGGAGTTCATGTGTTTGTGCAGCGGGAAATTTATCATTACTCACTCTAAAATTCATACAGTTTGAAATCAGAAACTTACGGTTGCTCGTTTCCTCGTTTTGATATTTTGTCTCTAATGCTTTCCATAATTCTTTTGCCGTCGAAATCATTCGATACGCACTATAAACAGTTTGAGACAAAGTATTGAGGATGTGTCCTCGACACATAAACTCGTCTTCTTTCCTCTTCACATGCTTCTGTTTTATTTATTCGGTGCCTTCGGGTGTGGGTTCGAGAATTTGTTCAAGGTTGTCATCCAAAATGTATGCTATTTTAAGTGATGTCAGGAAGAACATAACTTTCTCTTGCCAATGGGTGAAATTTTCGCCATCAAAACGGTCGAGTCGAATTAACTCTTGACTCATGACTTGGATAGATTGTGCCACTGTTCCTTGCATTTGAGTAATAAGAATAAATTTTTGCCTAAAACTGTTGGAATTTGTCTATAGAAAGAACGAAATAATAAATTAATTTCTCCAAGGCATGTTTTGGTAACACTGTCTTTTAGGCAAAATCTCTTCTAATCCGGTTGAGAAAGAACCGAGTACACAATGGGTTTTATAGAATATGCCTTCAGAATACAATGCAGTGTATGCAAATTTTGTTTGATTCAAATTATGTACTGTTTGATCAAATCGAGAACACTCTGCATTTATAATATGATAATGCCAAAAGGTAGATGACGAAGAGAGGAGAAATTAACAATTTTCGGTGTCCAAAACAGAGGCATGAAACTCTTTTTATAGCCATTTCTGTGACTGTTCTTTAACAATCACATCTTTTCATGTAGCGACTCAGCAATCGTTGGATAGTGACCGTTTGGAATAGCTCTGATCTAACGGTTCTGATTAGGCGTCCCATCGTAAGCGAATGGACATCACCAACACAAAATGCTACGAGTTCATCTAACGATTTAGATCAAGTCGTTTCGGATTTTAAACCCTTTGATCAGATCATTTAATCACAACCGCTGATCTGTTTTACCTCGTCAAAACTTTAGGCTCCCACACTCCAAGTGATGATGCAAACGTGCGAAGTGCCAAGTGCGCATCAAAGCGCGCAATGCGCCCTATGTCGCTAAATCTCCCTTTCGCGCGCCGCGTGTCGCGATTGGTGGTGCTTAAGCAGCACCGCGAGTACACTATGGATTTTATAGAATCTGCCTTCAGGATACAATGCAATATATGAACAGTTGTTTGATTCAAACTATGTACTATTTGATCAAATTGAGAACACTTTGAATTTGTAACTTGATAATGCCAAAATATAGAGAGAGGAGAAATTAGCCATTTTCGGTGTCCAAAACAGAGGCCTGGAACTCTTTTTATAGCCATTTCTGTGACTGTTCTTCAACAGTCACAGCTCTTCATGTAGTGACTCAGCAACCGTTGGATCATGCCTGTTTGGAACAACTTCGATCTAGCGGTTCAGATTAGGCGTCCCATCATAAGCGAATAGACATCCCCTATACGAAATGCTACGAGTTCATCTAACGATTCATATCAAGTCGTTTCGGATTTTAAACCCTTTGATCGGATCGTTTAATCACAACCGTTGATTTGTTTTACCTCGTCAAAACTTTAGGCTCCCACGCTCCAAGCGTGAGGGCCAATTGCGCGTCAAAGCGCGCAATGCGCCCTAAGTAGCCCAATTGCACTTTCGCGCGCCGTGTGTCGCGATTGATGGTGCTTAATCACCACCGCAATGCATGGGATCATTGTCCCTTATTTGACTTGTCAACTAGAAGTTTAGTTGTCCTTTAGTTGATATACCACCACTTTTTGAGGTACTCTTCCAATGTGGGACAATATGGGATTTTGAGCATTCTCATATCTTTCACACTTATTTACTCATGTTTCTTCCTTCTAAAATAAAACCCAAACCGTGTTTAAAATAAAACACCAATTAATATAATAAAATATTAACAACTAATCTTTAAAATAAAACATCAATTAATATAATTAAAATATTATATTATATTGAAACTTATCCAACAATTGCAGGGGCAGGAGCTATTTCAGGATTCTTCGCTACAGCCTGCAGTGTACCATGTTTCATCATTCAGAAAACCTTGTTTCATATGCGACCCGACGCGAATGGGAAGTACCCATTCACTGGCTTTCTAGATTGTACCTTTAAACTTTTTAAAATAGGACCACCCTCCATCTTTTACACGGGATTTCTCAAACATTTCGCCGCACTCACCCCCCGTGTCATGGTACTCTCTCTCTCTCTCTCTCTCTCTCTCTATATATATATATATATATATATATATATATATATATATAATGTTCAATACAAGTAATAGACTATTACTTGTGTCAAGTTATTGATGTGTTCATTTTTCTCATCAGACGGTGTGATAGAAAATATCACAGGTTGAGGGAACTCTTTGGGTGCGTTTGATTGCAAAGGTGGAATGTATTAAAAATTAGTTTAAATTTTGAGAAATTGGAAAAAGCGTGGAAAAAGACATGGATGGCTCGGTGAGATGTTTACTTTCGTAAAAGAAAAAAATTAACATATCATCTCCACGAGTTGTCCATCCTTTTTTAACATTTTCTCAAACTTTTCATAAAATTGAATTGTTTCAATATTTTTCCACCTTTGCAATCAAACGCATACTATATTGAATGGAAAATTCTATGCTTGTCAAGAAGAGATTGTACCAAAAGTTACACCAAATGATGTATCAGTGAAATAAATTTTCGTACATTGTCATAAAATCATTCGTCGTATGCAGTCACATCATTTAGTGTACTTTGGGTGCAATTCTTTGGTACACATAGCATTGTCCATATTAAATTTTGAGTAAAGTACACTGGTGCCCTTGCCCATTGTAACATTTTGGTCTTAATTTTTTTTCAACGCTTAAACCACTAAAGTATGTTATATTTGCACCGTTGTTCTTTCCGTTAAATCTAATGAAATTATTCTGTGAAGGCAAAAACGCTGTTTATCACCCCATAGTCAAACCCTATACCTAAAATAACTTTAAACCTTGCACAAACCCATTATAGGGACAAAAAAAGACTTGGATAAAACTTGTTATTACTTTCTAAATAATTAGTTGGGGTTTGGGATTTAGCTACGGGGGTGCTGAAAAATGATTTTTTTCTAATTTACAAGTCGCACAAAAACATTCAGTGAAATTTAACAGAAAAGTTAATGAAATGGCCAAGTTTGGGGGCTTAACTATTACAAAAAATAAAATAAATTTGAGGGCTAAAGTGTTATAATGAACAAAGTTCAGGTACCACTTGTGTAATTTACTCAAATTATTTTCTCCTCTCTCACACACATACCAAAAGAGGAAATGCAAGTACTCATTTTTTTCAATATCTTTTTTTGTGTATTGTACTCCAGCTGACATGGGCCTTTTATGAAGAATTCCAGAAGTTTGAGAAATCTAAAGGATTATAGCTATACAATACTTGTAAATATTTGAGTGATGGCATTTTCTGGATGTGCAACAGTCTAATGAAAGTTGGTCTATTCTAACCATGAAATTTTAAGTGTCAAATACATTTTTAGTGCTACTGCTGCAATTGAAGATTAGTGTAATGGGTTGGATTTCTCCTTAACACACCCTTGTTCTTAACTTAATTATCTTTTTATAGACATAAGTAGGAAAGTTAAAAGAGTTAGTGATCTATTTCTCTTTGTAAGTTTATCAATTCTAAATTGAACATTAGTTTCGCTCATATAATGGATGTTGATTAATAGTTATATATTTTAGAGGTTCTTGGCCATAAGGTCTTATTTTTTCCTCGGTGAGAGGACGCTTACGTAAAATGCGGATCACTGCAGTGCATGGTAAAAGTACTAGTATGTGGTAGGATACTCTGCTCAATAAATGGGCTAGCATGGTTGGACAGTGTTATCGATCGTAAGTTGATAGGATTACGGCTAATAATTTTTTATGGGATAACTCGTTTACGGTAATAACCCAATATGACCTGAAGATAACATGATTAGTTTGTGTAGATTTAAGAGTACTCAAAACAAAAGCAACACAACTCGAAAATGACACGACTAACCCGAATTTCCACCAGTCCTAGATGGAAACAATCATTTATGAAAAAATTTAGTTTTTTTAGCTAAACACCGGTGGAACCATCTCCGCATAGGCAAAAGAAAAATGTCATAAAAAATTTCTATCGGGAAGTAAGTGAAATAATCATCAAAAGTTCAACAGTTGAAACTGCACACATTTATAAGTTTTGCATCTCACCCAAAATTGTTTGATAAATTTTTTAGGAGATCTCATTCGTGACGAAATATGCAACAAGTTCGATCTCAACTTTTTAGTTTCTTAAAAAATAGGTCGAACCTAATTATCCCTATGTGTTCTAAACACACATTTGCTAATTTTATTATTATTTTTTTCATTTGTATTAAGCCAAATATGTTATTTGCTCGGGATTTTGAGCAACTTGAGACCTGTGTAACATTTTTTTTCTCTTTGTCATTCAATTTCTATGTAAAAGAAAATAGGGCATGAGATTCTGATTTATGGGGCGCTAAAGTATCTCAACAGGGTAGACAAAATCTACAAAGGGGAGAGTATCTTGTAAGATTGAATTAAATTATAAAATTAATCTGTTCAAATTTCAAAGGTTTAATTACACCTACACCTGAAATTTACACATTTGTTCACTTCATCACCCGAGCTTTCATTTTGGAATTTAATTTCCTAAACTTTCAAATCAACTTCAAGTAATCTCCAAAAACTAACACCATTAATTTGTTGGACATAAAAGTGATCATATTCTCTATACATGATCACTTTGAAAGGTATTTTGGTCAAATTTAAATTAAAAGGGTAAATAGATAAAACCCCCACCTCTCTCTCTCTCTCTCTCTCTCTCTCTCTCTCTCTCTCTCTCTCTATCTATCTATCTCTTCCTGAGGGTTATAGGGTGGAAAATTTTAGATCTGAGGGTTATAGGTTGGAAAATATTAGATTTGGGGGTTTGGTGTTGAAATTTTTTAGATATGTTCTTGGGTGATGGAGTTGTTGGTCGCCGTGTGTGTGTGTGGGGGGGGGGGGGGGCATTTGGGATGCTGCTGCTGGATGGTTTCAGATGTCTTTTTTCAATGTTCTTTTTGAATATATATATATATATATATATATATATATATATAGAGAGAGAGAGAGAGAGAGCGAGGCTATAGTACATCATGCTCTATACATCACCCGTGCATCATCCCTAACTGTAGGCCCTAAATTTTTTTTTTCAAATTTTATATTTTCACTTGAAATTAACCTTTCAATCAACTCATATGCAAAAAATTAGGTCAAAATACATTTTGTAGCTATTTTTAAAAAATTCACAAAAAACTGCTAAAAATACCTTATTTATAAGGGTCTGTGTCAGCAGTTTTTTGAGGATTTTTTAAAAATAGCTACAAAATGTATTTTGACCTAATTTTTTGCATATGGGTTGATTGGAAGGTTAATTTCAAGGGAAAAATATTTAATTTGAAAAAAACTTTTCTAGGGCCTAGAATTAGGTGTGATGTATCGCCTTCCTCTCTCTCTCTCTCTCTCTCTCTCTCTCTCTCTCTCTCTCTCTATATATATATATATATATATATATATATATATATATATATATATATATATATATATATATATATATATACTATTTTTTAATATCATTTCCATATTTGTAAAAACTTTTAGTCCTATTCAATTTGTTTTTGTAATTTTTTTTTCAAATGTTGTAAAATTTTGAATCATTTCCACTTTATTAAATGTTTATTAAGTAGTTTTGCAAATTTTTTCTAGTATTTTCTGGATTTTAAAAGATTTTCTTTAATTTTCAGAATTTAAATATATATTCTCAATTTTGCAATGTTTTAAATATTTTTTTCAGTTTCCATATATTTTAATACAAAAATCCAATATTTTTTGTATTTTTATAATTTTAATTGTAATTTTTTGGTTTGAATTGGATAATTATAATTTTTTGAATTAGAATTTTTTTTTCCTATTGAAAGTCTATTTTGAATATTTTCAACGTTTTTTTTTCCTATTGAAAGTCTATTTTCAATATCTTTCATATTTTTTTTCTAAGTTTTTCAATAAATTTTGAAATATTTTTTCTACTATTTCTGGATTTCTTAGAAATATATATTTTTCCTATATTTTTTTAATTTATATATTTTTTTGTGATCTCTAGATTTTTAATTTTTTTCCTTTAATTTGTTTTTGAAATGTTTTTCTAAATTTTTTAGATTGTAAATGTTTTCTAGATGAATTATTTTGAAAATTTTATTTTTTAAAATTTATATTTGTTTGGACAAAAATACCCTAATGTAATTAGCACATGACCTCATTTCCATCCAAAAAATTAACGGTGTTAGTGAAGTCGTTTTGAAAGTTGTGTTAAATTGAGAAAATAAAAATTTGGATGGTGAAATGAAAGGTGGTTTATTGGTGTTAAAGTTCATGAGTAAATGTAATCAATCCAACTATGAATATAACAATATTCTTTACTATCTTTCATTCCCTCATATTCTACTCTTAATTTAATATTTTCAAACTATTTATATGTGAGTACTTAGAAAGAAAAATCTGCATCAAGAGCTTGTACATGTGACCACTAGGAGAGCTGAGAAGGCATTTCCACGTCAATGGTGTGTATTTGTAATTGTGGAGTAATGGGATAGATTGACTGGATTGTCCAATTCTTGAATAAAACTTTTAAGTAACATGTAGTTATTTTGTCTCAAAAGAATAAGGAAAAAGTACTCTTAGGTCCTTCCCAAATAAATTCTAAATACTAAAAGAATTTAGACAAATTTTAAATATTTAGGGTCACTAATTCTCTTGCTGTGAAAGTCCACGCTAGTGGCATGGTATAACAAGTGAACCTACTAGTAAATTATAGGTCTGGTAATTCTCTTCTTGTGAAAGTCCACGCTACTGACATAACAAGTGGACCTCATAATAAATTATCCTTAAATGTTTAAAATTTATTTGTGAGGAACCTAATTGTAAATTGCCCAAAGAATAATTGATTCTTGTATATCAATTATAATTTTTGAGATTCCAAAATTTCTTATGAAAGAATCTGATTTTATTAGTTGAGTTTTAATTTAGTTTGATTTTGAGATGAATTAATTTGATTTAAGTTTGTTTTGTATTTTTTTTAAAGATCTAACAATATTCTGTATTTCAAACCCAAATATGTAGGTTCTAGTATTGCATAATTAACTTTACAATCTTAAGGTTTGGTTAGTGGCTTACTCCAAGTTGCAAGTAATAAAAAAACACAACTTTGAGATTGAAATTCATCAACGATTGACAACAGTGGTATTGGAAATGAGTGCAAGTGACATTCTTTATCTTTTTAGGATGTAGTCCCATTTCAAATGTTTTAGTAACCAATCATCCCACGTATTTTAAAATTATAATAAGTCATATAATCGCCCATAATTGCCCTTATTCATTTTCTTAAGAAAATAATACATGTACCATGAAATATTTAATAACCGCTCAACAAGACTAATAACTTAAACAAAATACGTGGGATTGAATGCAACTAGATCATCTCATATGATACTAAATACATAAGATCCCTTTTTAAAAACGGTATAACAATGTTTTAAAAAAGATAAAAAGATGTGATTATAGACAAATAACAATATTAGTTGATTGGTAGAAAAAGAAAGTGGTTAAATTCATAAAAACACAAGAAATTGTCATTTACTGAATTTATAATATATAAGACTTTCATTGAATTTCATGTTGAAATTGTCGAGTTAAGTTCGAATCAAGCTTATAGAATATTTAATGTAACATATATAAATTTATATTGTAATTGTAAGCCAATTTAGAATTCTGACTCATTTTTTGCGATTCACTGATGTCAAAACTGCATTGGTTGGTGTTTGGAATTCATTTATTATCATTTAAAACATCAACCAATGTGTAGGTGAAAAAATTCTATAAGTAGAGTTCAACACAAATAAAGCCGAGCAGAAAAGAAATAAGTCACAATCACACAAGAACAATATATACGTAGTTCGACAGTATGCCTACGTTTACGGGGGGTTTGTCTCTCTTTATTGATATTGTATGAATTTCAATGATTACATACCCCTTTTCTCTAGGACTAGGGTTATATTTATGGAGGAAGAAAAGAAGGTTGAGCCATGACTTCATGACTTTAGATAGCTATCCAGACTGATTGGTTGTATTTAATCTCGAGCTTTTCGTAGGTTAGCATCATTGATCTTTCTCTTATCTTTGGAAATCTTTGATAAGGTCAATGTACACATGTCCTGTTCTCACATGTGTTCAAATTATCACCCACAATTGCCCCTAAAGTTTTGTAATTACTTGAGGGTGGAGAGATTTGCTCGCTCATTCAGTTGGATCATGGTCGAGATTTTCGATAGGGCTTGGTCATCCATAAATGCCACGGTCGAAGGATATTGTAATTACTCATGTTTAAATTTGATGACTTTATTTTCCTAGTTAACTTTGAAGGGCACACTGGTACATAAGCAGTCGCTAACCTAAAGTGTGGATGGGTGTTCAAGCCGTCATTTGGGGCTTGTAATTAATGATGAATTTTGTCTTGGGAATCGCTCCAATCGACTAATACTCTCGTTAATGTCAGTCTGATTCATTATCCAACACTTTCATCTTTAAGTTCAAGAGCTTCAAAGTTCATATACCCCTCTATAGTTTGTAAGTATCTTTTTCTTTGTCTCATGCTCTTTGTGTTCTTTATAATTTCTTAGAAAAAATCTTATTTTCTTGCAATTTTCTGTCGTTTATTTGCAAAAATAGTTTACATCATCAATGAAAATACTATTGAGGTTCTTAGAAGCAGACACATCCCTAATTGGGTAATTATTGAGTTGTGGGAAAGGCCATTGAATTATTATAACATTGAGGGAGGACATTGGGGTTTCTCCCAATTTGTGGCTGAAGACAGAACCATTTTCCCTCCTAGCCAACTTTTTCTCAAGTTTTGTCCTTTTTTTTACGTCATTCCTGCCAATGTTCTCCCAAAACTTAGAGAATTGTTGATGGCGTTAATAGGATAAAAAAGATGTGTGGGACCTAACTTGGGATCCCTGAGATATAATATGTTACATGTGGGTGATATGTAATGAGGGAATTTATTATTTGAAGGAAAGGAAGGCCGAAAGAGTTGTTGTAGTTAAAATTTTGGATTCCAATAAGGACTATTGGTCCTGTGGATTTGTTGTGAAGGATTAAGAACACTTTCCCATCCTAGAGGGTGGTGATCCCTACAAGTAACCTAGGTTCCCCAAGATTGGTTATGAAATAGGTCTAGTCTGCTTGAAATGTCTTTCCTTAATTAAGTCCTTTATTATTTCTCTGCTTTGTAATTATTCTGATATTTTGACCTTGTACTATAAAGATCATCGAAATAAGAAAGAGACTAAACCTAGAGACATAAACCTTATTGATCAGAAAAAAGGCTTGGTTTCTCAAACAACCCTTGACATCTACCAATCATCCTAGGTTGGCTTCACTCTTGCTATATTATACGTCCACCTCCACATCGTTTGTTACTCGCCCAATGGATAAATAACACTAGATCCCTGAAGGTTTCACTGAGCACGATCATTTAACAACCACTACTTCAGCATCTTTTGAGTTTGTCGGCATCTTTCCCATCCCAACAATGACTCCCACAATTTCAGAGGAAGGGATTGAGCTAAAAAAAAGATCCCTAAGGTGATGGGAGATGACTTTGTACCCACTTCACCAACCTCCTAACCATACAAAGGAAGGAGGTCAGGGGTCCCTCTGACCCTGTGACTTAGGGGAATTCCACCTGGTAAGACGTAATATCATCCTACTAAAATAAGCAAGGGGAACACCAAACTTTCTATCCATTGTTCACCCATAAATTACTCGATACCCCCAATAATAAAGGAAGGCCCCAAATAAAGTGTCAATGGATAAGCATTTAGACTTGGATCTTGGTCTCCTGAAGGGAGCTTGTCTCCCTACTGACCAAACTTTGGTCATGATCCTTTCTTGTGATAGGTTGGATCAATATGCTCCCTAAACTCTCTCTCTCTCTCTCTCTTAGGTGTTTAACTTCTTCAGTTGAAGTTTTGTTTCTTTAAATTTTCTTGTTATGATAACTATCTTCCTTTATTCCATTTTGTAGTTCGTGGTGGAGTTTATCAACTTGATTGATCGGAGGTTCAACCAGAAGAAAAAAATGGCCGACCTTGGAAAGCTCTTGGATGGAGTACAAAAAGGTTGGGGATGCTGCCCAAAAGAAGGCCTTGGAGCATGATGTTGATGTGAAGTCCAAGGATATTGAAGTGGCCACTTTGAAAGTTTGAAAAGTTAGATAAAGACAATAAGGAGTCTTCCTGGTCTTTGCGACGACGTTGGAGGCCTATATTACTGCTTTTGACAAAGGCTTGGATAAGACCTTTGCCAATGCCCAGAAATAATTAGGTTTCGTTTAGAAGGTCTTCTTCAATAAGGGCTCGGATGATGCCTTGGAAATGGTTGGGGTACCTATTGAGTCTGAGTTTTTTTCCACACATGCTCTTAGTTCTCCCAACTTGAAGGAAGAAAAAGAAGAATAAAAGGCTATCGACCATCCCAGGGAGGCTGCCAAACAGATTAAGGTTGTTCTAGAAAAGGAGACTCATATTAAGTAGTTTAGTCTTTAATATTCTTTGTATTTTCTAGAATATCTTGTTTCTTTCCTTCGTTTGCACTCTTTTGTAAGGGTTTACCCCACCGTTTTTGAAACAAATGATAAATTACTCTTGATTTTATTAGATTATGTTTGGCTTCTATTTTATATTTGTTTGTATATGCCTTGTTTTGTTGTTTTCCTTAGATTTCTGAACACTTGTTTCGGTATTTTAGTCTGATAACAACTTGGCCTTGGTTCCAGTTGTCCAGGGGAGTGAAGATATGGACTTTTTTTGGATGCGATACTTTTGAGAGAGCTCGGACAACCTTTGTTGTCGTTCGCCAAGCTTTGCCTTAAATGACAAGTGCTTATGGAAATCAAACAAATGTGGTTGTCAATATTCAGGCCAAACTGGGGGAGGTCAGAAAGATAACCAGTATTCTCTAAACTGAGAATATATACTTAAGAGAGGAGCTTGACAAGGTCGATAGTAAAATGAAATAATTATATATGGGTTGCACGAGAAGATTATGACACTGATGCATCTGTTCAGAAAGGGGTCTGTGTTGTTTAAGCAGATAGTTATGATAAAGTTTATATGGATTCCACATTGCATTAATATGACTCCAAGTAAGTGGCCTATAGGCACGGTTGGCTGAATGCCATGTCCATTTGCAAAGTCCCTAAAGATTCTCAGTTCTAGTATTGGTACTAGTACTATGTGGACTAAGAATTGTGGATTCTTCCTTATGTTATCTCCAATGCAACTGGTAAGGGACTTACTCATCAGTCGTGATAATAATGATGAGTTCTACCCCAATCCTGACGATGGTCGATGAAAAGTCATGGATAAGAAAGTAAGTCGTTGAAGATGATAGTGTTGCATATACCATCTTATAATTTTCTTATTCATTTTATAATTGGTCGAGCATAATCGACCTTGTAATTAATAAATATTTTGAATAAATTTTAAATTAGTCTTTATTTTATGTTTACATTATCCCATTCCGCTTTTATGTCGAGCATGTGTTTTTTTATCTTACCTTTTAGGAACGTGGCATCACACTAACTTAGGCCTCACATTAAGTTATGGGGAGAATTCACCTGGTCGCTGGGTGACCAAGCGGTTCGGGATTTTATTCAACTAATACTGATTGGATCACTTAATGCCTAGGGATCCCCCGTAGTTTTTTATCTTGCATGGAAAATTCTTAATGTTTGCATGTTGTTAATGATGAAAACATGTAATATGAAACATAATAGATGTAATCATACTTAATAATGTATCAGAAAAACAATCATAATTTGATCGGACAAAATAAGATGTCTTTGTAATAACATTGGCCTGCCATTTGGAACAATCTGAAAGCTAATCGCATTAGTTAAACCTTAATAATTAAAGGGTTTAATGGGAATAACAAATAGAAATTTGCATAATTGGTTAAAGCTTAAAACTTATAAATAAAACTTCCTAAGGCTTACTGCATTCCATGCCCTAAGTCCTCCCTGCCCTGCATTGTTTATAGATGGTAGTCTCTATAAAGGTCATCTCTGATGACTTTGAATGGGCCTTCCCAATTGGGTATCAACTTGCCATCTAATGTCTTTCTCATGGTGCCAAAGACCTTCCTTACTACATAGTCCCCGATCTGGAATCTCCTTAGATCTATTTCTATATTGTACTTCTTTGCCAATTGTTGTTGGTAGGATGTCAGTTTGTTCAAGGCTTGTTCCTTTCTCTCTCCAGCTAGGTCAAACTTAGTTCTAATGATCTCATCGTTCACATTTTGATCGACAACGATTATTCTCATGGTCGTAAAACCAACCTCCACTGGTATCATAGCTTACATTCCATAGTCTAAATTAAATGGAGTTTCCCCGATCGACCTCTAAGGCGTTGATCGATATGCCTATATGACATAGGGAAGCTTATCTATTCAAACACTTTTTTTTTTCTTTTTTCGACCTTTCTTCATTCCGTTGAGTACCATTTTATTAGAGGCCTCAACCTTTTCGTTACTTTCAGGATAGGCCACCAAACTATAGTGTTATCTCATGTCATGGATATTGTAGAAGTATTTGAATGGGTCGCGCTCTCAAATTGCGTTTCATTGTCGGTGATAAGTACCATTGGCGCACTGAAACAGGTCACATTATTTCTCTAGTTGAACCTGATCATATCGACGTCTCTTATATTCTTCAAAGGTTCCGCCCCTATCCATTTAGTGAAATGATTTGAGATGGCTAGGAGATACTTTTAATTTTTAGGTACTATAAGCAATGGGCCGATAATATCCACCCCCATTGCACAAAAGGCCATGGACTGTTCAAGGTTTTAAGGTCGCTGGTTTGGTGGTGGAGCATTGATGAGAGCATTTAGCATTTCTTGTAGTTTTTTTACGTAGGAGATGGAATCCCTTTTCATATAAGGACAATAATATCCCTCTTTTATTAATTTGAAGAGTCATCTCCCACCAACATGTCTTTCATAAATTCCTTTGTGTAACCCATAGAGAACTTAGTCGATGTCGCTGGCATGCACACATTGTAATATGGATCGATGAAAGATCTCTTATATAGATAAAATAAGGCATGCTTCACTCTTATTTCATTAACTCGCTTTTTGTTAGTAGGAATTGTGTCCTCGTGTAATTATGCAATAATTGGTCCAATTAACTGGGAGACATATGGATGGCAAGTACTTGGTTAGCTTTTTGTTTGTTCAGGATGCTCGGCTGAGCCAAAGAATCTACTTCAATTTTTCTCTTGAGATCGGAGACCACAATCGAAGCTAAAATGGCTAAGGCATCTGCATGATTGTTATTTCTCGTAGGGAATTGCTAAACTTGGATGCGCCTGAACTTGGTAACCAAATCCTGGGCAATCTGGAGCCAGTATGATATGTGTTCATCCATGACATTATATTCTTTTAATATCTGGTTAAATACTATCATTGAGTCATAGTAGACGTCAACATGACTATTGCCCAAGGAAAAAGACTTTTTTAATCCACTTATGAGAGCTTCATATTCTGCTTTATTATTACATGCCTAAAAGCCTAGTCGGATTCCCTACTTGAGGATGATCTTATTTAAGGTATTTAATAAAATTACTACTCCTGACCCTTTTAAATTGGATGCACCATCCACATAGAGGGTCCATTTATCATGTTGGTAGGGCACTTCGATGGTCACTTAATCGGTGAGTTCCATGTCATCAAGTTGACGCCCTCCGAAGAATCCAATAATGAAGTTTGCCAAAACCATTCCTTTCACAACAATTCTGGGTTGATAATGGATATCAAACCTCCCTAGTTCCACTAACTATTTTGAAATTCATCCAAAGAGGCCGACCTTTTTAAGGACCATCTTTAATGGAAATGAAGTTATGACTATAACGAAGTACGCCTCGAAGTAGTGCTTTAAATTACGCAAGGCAATCACTATTAAGTAAGCTAGATTTTCAAGTGGGATATCATATTTGTCAATTTCTAGAAGCGTCCAACTGATATAATTGATTGGGGCCTGGTACCCCTCCTCCTCAAATACTAAGGCCAAGCTAACTGTGTGGTCAGACACCGAGAGGTATATGTAAACTGGATCATCCAAATTTGGGAATATGAGGAAAGGAGGTCAACTTATGTAGAGTTTGATTTCCTAAAGTTCCATTCATCATTCAAGACCTTGTTTTCTCCTTCTTCATCATATGAAAAAGGTAGGCACTTCTCAGATGACTTAGAAATGACGTGGTCGAGTTTCGCAAGCATCTCGTTAACTTTTGAACATCCCTAATTATTTTAGGTGGCTAAATAGTTTTTATCACTTCAACCTGGTCAGGATTTGACTCTATTCCCCTCTAACTGACCAGGTAACCTAAAAAATTATTGGAATGAACTCCTAAAGAACACTTGGCTGTATTGAGCCTCATTCTATAGTATGTGAGAATAAAAAAATTCTTTTCCAGGTCCTCCAGATGGTTTTCATTATGTTTTCTTTTCACGATCATGTCATCGATATACTTTTTTATGGTTTCACTCACATGATGCTTAAAGATCTTATTGAATAATCATTGGCAGGTCACCCTTACATGTTTAAGTACAAATGGCATGACTGTGTAGTCGTGGAGGCAAAAGATAATGATGAAAGATGTCTTTTCCTGGTTGGGCCCAAATATAGGGAGTTGGGAGAACCAAAATAAGCATCCAAAAAGCTCATTCCTCCATGGCTAGTTGTAGCATCGACTAGATAGTTGATCTTTGTTAGGGAAAACTTATCATTGGGATAGGCTTTATTTCTATCGGTGAAGTCTATACAGACTCTCCACTTTCCATTAATTTTTTTTTAACCAGGATCGGGTTTGAGAGACACTTGGGTAGTTTAACTTCTTTGATGGACCTTCCCTTCATAAAATTCCCCATTTCCTCTTCCATTGCCTTTGCCTTTTATGGGGATGTTTGTTGGGCTTTTTATGTGCTCGGTGAGAATGCTAGATCTATGTGAAGTCGGTGACACGTCATTTCGAGTTGATGCCTGGCATATCATATGGCTGCCTAGCAGACACATCCTAGTTCTCTTTGAGGAAATAAACTAACTCTTCCTTTTTGTGACCAGTAAGTGATATTTTGATCAGAAATTTTTTTCAGGGTGTGAGTTCTCAAACATGACTTCTTATTATCATTCCATGACTCTATTTTTGAGGACCACCCTTTTATTTTCTACCTCCGATCTTCCATACTTTAGTTATTTTTCCATATTCTCTTTCTTATTCTCCTATTTAGGTGTGATAGTAGCGATAAAGCATTGCCATAAAGAAGACTGATTCCTATGTATCTCCATTACCCCTGGTCGATAATGCATTTGAGCTTTTGATGGTAGGTGGATGGTCCTACCTTCATGTTATAGAGCCATTCTCTCTTTAGAATCACGTTGTATCGTGACTCAATGTCCACGAATTGAAAATCCATCAATTTGGACATGCTTCCAGTTTGTACTAGGAGAATGACGTTTCCTAAAGACATCGACATTCTTCCTGCTAAGGTGACTAACGGGATGGTCACTTCCTTGAAATATACCATCTTAATTCGAGCTTGTTCAAAAAATTTAAATGCATGACTTGCGAACAACTCTCCTGGTCCACTAGTATCTTATCTAACTAGGTTTTCCTTAGAAAAGGTGATGTTCTTGGTATAGTTGATATCTGCAGGTCGACGGTGTATGTCGGCTATGGTTTTAGCAGGGTCGATCTGGAAAGCTTCCATAATCGCAATAATTTTCTTCATCTCCTCCTTACGGTGTTTCGTTAGACCTGCTTCGGACTTGAGGACCCATGGATTATTGCAAACTCCTATCCCATCTAATCATCATCTAGGACATCATATGGCTTCTGGTCGAGTTCAACAGGGAACTTTATGTTTTCTTCTCCACATAGTCATTAAAATGACCTGGTTGAGCCACTTATTAAAGGCATGAATTGAGTTCCTTAAACTTCTCTATCTTGTGCCCATTCTTCTTGTGGCAGGAACATATCAGGGTTGTGTTTATCTTTGATGTGTCCCCTTCCATCTTTCTTGTCCACTTGAAGTAATATGGCTCCTTAATTTCGTTCAAGATCTTGTGTATCAGCTCTTTCAATCAAGTGTTGATGGGGGTGTTGGGCCTTGTTAGGATCTGACTTATCGTTACCCTCGGATCCATTGTTCTGATTTTTTCTCCCTTTTTCGGGGTGTTCTCCTTATCTCCATTCTTGGTCGCCTTAGGCTAACCATTACCCTAATGGGTGTCTACTACTATGTCTTCCACCTTTGCATATTTCTCAATTTTAGACATCAAGTCATCTATAATAGCAACTTCTTTCTTAGTGAGGGACTAATGCAGTATGGAGCTGTTCAGTAGGCCGATCTTAAATAAGGCCACTGATACTTGTTCAGAACAATCTCTCATTTCATTATAGGTTCTATAATAACTTAGAGCATATTCACGCGAGTTTCTTATGGATTCTTGTTCATTACTAGGAGTGAATCCATCCTCTTTGGATAGGTGTTGTTGGTGTTGAACCTTACATTGATGGATTCCTCGAGTTGTTTGAAACTGGTGATCGACTGATGTGGTAATTTATTAATCAATTTTTGTGCAACATCCACTTAATTGGAAGGAAATATGTGGCACATGAGATCCTCGCTATTTCTACAAAGGGTTATCTCCTGTAGATACTCGAGAACATAGTCGGTGGAACAAGTCTTCCGACCATAAATATTAAATCAGGGAGAGATAAATTTCTTGGTGACTAAAAATCCTCAATTGACTTTGAGTAATGAGATTTTCTATGACTAATGAGGGGCCTAACCAGGTCCTTGGTGGATCTCTCCCTTTAATGAGATGGATGCTTACATCTATCTTCAAATGAGGTTGCGAAGCTCATTCTTGTTACAGAAACTGATGTTGTGATTTCTTCTGTCTGGCAATCCCGTCTGACTAAATTGATCATGATTGCGCCTCGAATCCTTCATCGCTTGTGAGTTTTACTCGCCTGAGGGCAAGGGGTCTGGGTAGTCTCGCGGTGTTTGCAATTGTCCCCATGGAGTTCATACCCAATCTTTTCCATGTGATGTTGGATACGGGAATTTTCATCCTCCCAGGGATGCGTAGTCGCTTCCTGCTGTCAAAGATGTTCATAGGTGTCCATGAGTCAGAAGATCTAGTTGAACCAGGGTGGCTCATTACTCTCAACATTTTAATCCTCACCTATACGGTATCAAGAACTGGGAGTATAACGACTCCTGTTAAGTTAGATCTCATACCTAATCCTGGGAGTATGTCGCAAAAAATGAGTCGAAATCCCAAATTAGTATAGAATTACTCAATTTTTATATATAAAGTATATTTTAAACTGAAACTATACATTCTTTTATTTGTACTATGATAATTTTCATAAATATGAGTGAAAAATTATAGAGAAAAAAAAGATTGATAATTTTTTTATAAATGTATACTTAAAGAGTAAAAAATTACAAGTCAAACGTTATAAATAAAAGAAATAATAGCTCAAGGTTTTAAGTTGAGAGGAAGATGATGTGACAATGTAATATTACAATGCATTTTGCACTTCCACTCTACATCTTAAATTAGAAATGACTTTTACATGTTTAAATAAGTGTAATCCCTTGTTGACAATTTTTAAACATTTAAGGACAATTTGCTATTAAGTCCACTTGTTATACCACTAGCGTGGACTTCTACAAGAAGAGAATTAGCGGACCTAATTATTTAAAATTTATTAAAATTTCTTTAGTGTTTAAAATTTGTTTGAGAGGAACCTAAGAGTACTTTTCCCAATAAAAAAATTATCTTTTTTGGACTAAATCCTATTTTGACGATTCAACTTGTTAAAAGTCCCTCTCACGTTCTTTTTATTATTAGTCCTAATATTTCGAGTCTAAATCGAAGGCCGAATAAAAAGACCCAATCTCTTTCTCAGGCCAAAATGACATAGGCATGTAATGCCTCTAACCATTTTCTACTGAATCCTAAAGACAACTCCTTTGTTATCCCCCCCTTTATCCCTTTTTATGAATTTGATTGATGTTTTATGCATCTTTGTATATTTTCTATTAGAAAAACGTTATGTGCACCAATACCATATGTCAAGGATACACATCAAATGGATTAATGTATCAAATTATTAGTGTATTAATGCACTTTCTTCACCTTTTTGTTGTAAATTCTTAACGTTACGCTTTCTGTTAATATTCCTTGAAATTTTTTCAATGTACCTTTATCATATTTTTTAAAAATATTATACAATATCTTTGTAATTTTTATAATAACTTTGTTTTTAGTTAAAATATGCCTTTGGTATTTATTTAAATGGTTATGAATTTTTAGCTGAATTGACAACAATTTATGTACAATAATGTTGTAAGGCATTCTAAAGGGAAATCTTAAATCCCCCACCAAATCTTTCGCTTCACCCCTATTTAAAAAACATTATTTAGATAGAAGTCCCATAGAAATAAAGTTTCCCTAATTAAGTTCTATTGACTTTTCAACCATTAAATAGGTTATATTCCTAATCTTTTGGGAAAAAAAATCATAATTTTACCCTTTTAAAACTAACTATCCGTAACTTCTTGTGGAAAGTTATATAAGTGATTGAATTTTTTTTTTCATCCTATTTTTAATCTTCAAATGATCATAACTTTGAATTGACAAATTCGTCTTTCACAAAATTACTATTTTTGAAATCTTCTCGTCGAGATCTATCAAACAAGGTCCATGAAACTTATAAAATTTTAAAGAAAAAAAAATTACTCATAAAGTAAACTTTACCGTATGAACCAAAAAATGAAATAGTTTTATATCTGTGACATTTTCGCACGCAGTAACATTTATTGTTGTAATATTACAAAGATAGTAAAATTTACTGTGTTAACAATAAAATGAAATCCATATATTTATCAAACAAGATCCATGGAGTCCATAATATTTTAATGAAAAATATTACACAGACAATAATATTTACTCTGCACACCTTTAAAAATAGAACTTAATTAATAACTGAATAGTTAATAGGACTTAATTACAAAAAATCTCAATATATGAATTACATAAAATAATACATATTATCTGGGTTGTCATATTAGTTGTTAGGATTGAACAATAATACAAACAAATTGATTAAATAAATGGGTCAATTAACGTATAAACTCATGTGTGTGTGTGTGTGTGTATTGTTAAAAAACACCTATTTTTAGTTTAACACATTTAGTCGTTCAAACACATATTTATCCAATATTATCTTATTTTTAAAGGGTGGTACCAGCAGCACCCCATGCCATTCCTACTCACTCCAAATCGAGCTCAGGTGGATCCAAATCACATTTAAATAATATTCTCTTATTTTTAAAGGTCCGCACCAGCTGCACCCCATGCCACCCAACCCACCCCAAACCAAAGCTCTAATGAAGGCCGTTGGAGCTCTGACAATGGGGATTAGGTGCCGGTAGCGTGGATCTTTAATAATATGAGAATATTAAGTAAATGGGTGTTTGAGAGCTAGATCCATCGGAGCTCCAGTTTGGAATGTAATGGGAAGGCATGAGGTGTCATTGGCGCCGACCTTCAAAAATAAGAAAATATTGGATAAATTGGTGTTTAAGCGACTAAATGGGCTAAACTAGAAATATGTGTCTTTTTTACAATATATACATTAATTGATTTATTTATTTAACCAACTTGTTTGTATTATTATTTAATCCTAACAACTAATGTGATAACCCATTTAATATGTAATAATATATGTAATTCTTGTTTTGATTTTTTTTAATTTAGTCCTATTGACTATTAAACCATTATTTATGTTCTATTTTTAAAGGTGCACACAGTAAATCTTTATGTGTGTGTAATTTTTTTTATTGAAATATTACGAACTCAATGGATATTATTTGATAATTATATGGATTTCATTGTCGAATGAACACAGTAAATATCAATGTCTTTGTAATATTAACATAATAAATATTTCTGTTTCTGAAAATGCCTTAAACATAAAACTATTTCATTAAATGGCGCATATTGTAAATTTACAATATATATTGATGATGCTGGAAACAACATCACCGATATGAGGTGTTGATAAGCTCAAGCTAGCAGTAACAATGGAAGCTCAAGAGTAAATATCTAGTAGAAGGAGGTGAGGAGAAAAGGATAGACACTAGTATATAAGTGGTTCAGTTAATCTGTCCTACGTCCATTGTGAGTTTGTGAGTAATTTCATTAGATGAAGGCAGTAATCTTTCAAGCTTTGTCTATCTATTGTGTAAACCAATAGAGTTTTAGCTAGGGTTGCAATTATCGATCCCTTTACAAGGTAGAGGAAGACCTCTCCATATAATTCTTGGGGGGTGTAATGTACCCCCCAAGCATGCAATGAGCATGTGTATGAGGTTCGAACCAGTATCTTGATGACACCTGGATGATCTTATGTAGATAATTATGACCGCAATATTCCCTCACGTGAGGGGAATGATTCGGTTATAATGGATTTCCCCACGTGTTCCAAACCCTACATGTTATTGCATATGCTCAAACTTGTGCCCCTGACTGATGTAACCTCAGCCTGGATGAGTACGTGGTTGGTGAAGTCCGAAAATATTGCTATGTCTTGTTAATAAACATGATGACCTCAGCGGGGAAGACTAGCCGAGGTTAGACAAAGGTGAGATGTAATGTCATCTCAAGCAGAGTGGGATGTTGACGATAATTTGTCCCCATAAGGCACTGCTGACCTCGACTACTAAAGAGCCGAGGTTGGTAATAGAGAGTCGACCTTGTAGAATACGACCTTTCTGATGGCAGTTGTGAGCTTCTTGTTAACTCGGCTGTGAGACAAGCCGAGGTTAGTGACTCCGAGTACGAGGGTGCACTTTGGGCATATCAATCACCCCATATCCCTTAGTCTCCTATGTAAGTAGGTGATTGAGGGGTATGATAGGCCGAGGCTGAGTTTATTTTAGTGCCTTTGGGTGTGAAGTGATTCCTTATCACATGTCACTCACTGAAGTGACTAATGTATTCCCCAAGATGTCTTTTTAGTTTCCTAGGGTAATGATGGGGGCATTGGAAATCGTTACCCATTATTGAGTAGGTTTAAAACCTTCTTCTCTTTCCTCATTCTCTTTTTTTCTCCCGCTTAAGCTTTTTTGCAACTACGATTTCCTTCAAACCTCCATAGCTGGCTGCGATTGAAGGTTCTTTGCCTCTTAAGTCTCTTACTTATTCCATCACACTCAGTCAGGTATCGCTCTCCTTCTCTCTCTTTATTTGTCAAATTTTTATTTGCGGGTTTAAGCTTTTTCGGTGACTTTCATTTTTCTGATGAGAGTTTCTTCCACTGTTAAGTGGTTGTAGGGGTAGGATAGCAGGGGTTGAGTGGCGCTAGGGATATTCCAGGTTGCTCTGAGGTTGCCTTAGCCACCAAATTCCTTATATTAGGCTTTTGACGAACTTTCGATCACCTTCTTTGGTGACCTACCCTTGAGTGTTCTTGGTGTTCTTCATTTGAGACCTTTTAACTTTCTCTCTTTGATCTTTAGTTTGAGTAGCCCAAGTTGTTTGTCTATTATAGTTTATCTTTCCTATAAGTGTAGTGTCCTCTTCCATATGCTCAGACCCTTGTACTAACTTATAGAAGAATTTCCATCTCTTCGTGAAAAGACCTTTGAGAAGATTAGGAATATAGAGCTAGCTCAAGAGGAAGATCATAGGGCTGATGCCTTTCCCCTCAGAACAATCTTTCCTCCACCCTTGAAGGTCATATACCCTGAGCTTACTGAGCCTGCAGAGGCTCCCGAGGGTCCTGTACCAATGTTTGATGATAACGTGTCTTCAGACCCAATGTAAACCTCTGAAGCAAGTGAATCTATAGACTCTTTTCAAGAAGCTATGGATTATTCTCCTAGGCAAGGTGAGGTTCCTGAGGAGACCGAGGTTTCAAGCCATGTATCGTCCCAACAAGGTGCTAACACTTCACGTAGGTATTCCTATATTGAAATCTTAGGGCCCAACGTAGCAATTCTGCCTCCCATTAATGACATTCCATCATCGGCTACCACCGGGGTTAAATTTGTAAAGAGGTTTCCTAGCGGTGCCCCTACAACCGCCCAAGCCGACATTGATGGGGTTGATGATAGTGGTAAGGAGAGCGAACTCGATACCTCTGAGGCATCCGAGTATGAGAGTACCATCAACGAGTACGACCTTCTTACTTTCAGGCACCTCTATTCCATAGATTCTTGAATCATCCGTAGAAAACCTCTGAAGGATGAGACGGCCTTCGATGGTCGAGATGGAGAAATCTGCATTTATGAGTAGATATTAAAGTTGGGCTTTCGTCTTCCTATTCACCTAACAATCAGAGCTATACTTTCTTACATAAATCTTGCCCCTTCCCAACTGTCCCTAAATGCCTGGAGGGTTATGATTGGAGTCATCGTCCTTTGGAGGGATATCCACTATTCAGACCTTCCAATATGAGTTTTTATAGGCTGTTATGTCTCCTCTTCTGTAAAAAACCATCCCAACTACTACCACTTCCTAGCTAGGAAATCAGAGAAGAATGGTTACCTAAATGTCAAACCATAATTTGAAACCTCAATACTTCGTTATTTCCCGGGCGTGGGAATTTGGTTCAGATGAGGTTTCTGGAACGTCGGTTCAAAGGGCCCCTCTGAGATGGGGGAAGGTCTCCTTTGCTGCCAAAAACAACCCTATACTTAGCCATGATAATCACAAAAACATTGAGGACCTTCGTAATCAAGGAAAGAAGGGCTGTCTCGTTAATTATGAGCATATGATGACCCCCTATTACCTTTCTCAGATAGGTTTGTGGGGTGGTACCCTAGAAGAGCTTCATAAGTTTTTTCAACCTCTTACCCATCATACCCATTATATTCTTAATCTATGACTAACTAACTCAGGGACTTGTCTTGTAGAGCATCCACCAAGTAAACCAGGCGAGCTTCGGAAGATGTCTGCTCCTAGTCTGGTGAAGCTCATGGAAAAGAGAGGTGGAAAGAGTGCACCATCACCAGCATAAAAAAAGAATGTCAACACCTCCAGAGCCGATGCTAATAAAAAGAGGAAATCCACGGCTGATCCGTCATCTATGAAGCCGAGCACGACCCAGGAAAGGGATTATTCCATCCCCATATCTATAGATGATGTCCTGGCTGCTGGTTTATCTCAGCTCAAAATCAAATATAGCCTGATCGGCCATAGTCTGAAGGCTGCCAATGCTATTAGTGAAATAATGACTGAGGAAGATAAGCGTTTCCTACGCGCATTAAATGTCCCTTTACTGGCCAAGTTTTCTCTTCACAAGTCAATCTAGGTATCAATTTTTTGCTAACTTGCAAGTGTAACATCAGCCTTTTAGAAATTATAACTCTTATGTTCATACATATGATCTTCTTCTGCAGGGTGTCTTATCTTTTCATCGTCTTATTGATTGGACTTTTAAGAAGATTCCCCTTATAGAAAATGGGTCAAGAGACCGAGAAGGTTGAGGCCTCTCTGAATGTAGAGGTTGCAAGATTGAACGGGGTCATCAAGCAGAGGGATAATGACATGTCTTAGCTCAAGAAGGATCATGACAGAGCTCTGAAGGCCAAGGATGACATTCTTTAGTGTAAAGTTGATGCTGTAGTTAAGGTTGATTTAGAAGATATTGCTGAGAAGGCCATCGAAGACTACAAGTTCTCAGACGAATTTGTCAACTTCGGCTTTGAATACCTAGAGAGGGGTATCAAAATGACTGGAAAATGAGCATCCATGAAGGAGGGTGAGTGTGGGTCCTTGTATTCCTCAGACTTTATTGGTCTCGACTTTGGAGACCCTCGGTTCGCTCAGGCCTTGTAGGAAGTTGAAGTGGCTGATGCTGTTCCAGTCGAGCCTGCTCCTCTCGAGGTCACTGAGACAGAAGATGCTACTCATCATGATGATGGAGTTAAAGTTACGAATGTCGACTGTGACCAAACAACCTTAGACATTGGTGGGTCGGCTCCTGCCGAGTCCTAGGCTCTTTTCTTGTGAAGCTTTTCATTAATTGTAATTTTGATGAACTTGTCTGTAATTCTTATTTGTATGAACTCTAATGGATTCTTGATACTTATATCTCTAAATCCTTTTTTATGATAATCATAAGTAGTTCAACTTTTGTAGCTTCTGCTGATTCATATGATGTTTTCTATTTAAAATTTACCTCTGTTTTTTGCCAAATACTGTTATGTTTAAGGACTGAGGTAACCACATTATGATGTTTCATCTTAAATTTTCACCAACTGACTGATATTTTAAGGTCTGAGATCATCAAAAAATGATGTTCCACCTCATATTTCCACCAACTTGATGATGTTTAAGGTCTGAGGTAACAAAATTATGATGTTTATCCTCCAATTTTCACCAAATAATGATGTTTAAGGTATAGGTCACCAAATTATGATGTTTTACCTCATATTTTCACCAACTTAATGATGTTTAATAAATCAAGTAAATAATGTTTTACCTCATATTTTCACCAAATTAATGATGTTCCAAGGTCCGAGATCACAAAATTATGATGTTTATCCTCCAATTTTCACCAAATTAATGATGTTTAAGATCTGAGGTCATCAAATCATGATATTTTACTTCATATTTTCACCAACTTAATGATGTTTAATAACTTGAGGTCACCAAATAAATGATGTTTTACCTCGTATTTTCACCAAATTAATGATGTTCCAAGGTCTGAGGTCACCAAATTATGATGTTTATCCTTCAATTTTCACCAAATTAATGATGTTTAAGGTCCGAGGTCATCAAATTATGATGTTTCACCTCCTATTTTTACCAACTAAATGATGTTTTCAGGTTTGAAGTCACCAAATTATGATGTTTCACCTCATATTTTCACCAACTTAAAGATGTTTTAGGGTCTGAGGTCACCAAATTATGATGTTTCACCTTATACTTCCACCAAATTAATGATGTTTTAAGGTCTGAGGTCACCAAATTATGATATTTCACCTCATACTTTCACCAACTTAATGATGTTTTAAGGTTTAAGGTCACCAAATTATGATGTTTCACCTCATACTTCCACTAACTTAATGATGTTTTAAGGTCCGATGTCACCAAATTATGATGTTTCACCTCATAGTTTCATCAACTAAATGATGTTTAAGGTCCGAGTTCACCAAATTATGGTGTTTCACCTCATACTTTCATCAACTAAATGATGTTAAAGGTCTGAGGTCACCAAAATATGATGTTTCGCCTCATACTTCCATCAACTAAATAATGTTAAAGGTCTGAGGTCACCAAATTATGATGTTTCACCTCATAATTGACCAAACTAATGATGTTAAAAGCACAATAAAAGTATCAGAACAACATTGTTATTTTTTCATTAACATCCTTTGTATAAACTAATACATGTATTACAAAGAGATAAGAACTGCAACATCATATGTAATATTTATTTAAGTGACCGACATTCCAAGGGTAGGAGAAGGGTTCTCCTTCACTATTTTCTAGTCGATAGGTACCAGGTACAACCTCATCAATTACCTTATAAGGACCATGCTAATTAGGATAGAGCTTATTTTCTTTTTGCCACATATTCTTTAAGACTAAGTCTCCCACAACTATAGGCCTTGACTTCACCCTTTGGTTGTAGAATCTTGAAGTTCTCTGCTGGTAGGTTGCCTGTCTTATCTCTGCATCCTCTCTTTTTTCCTCAATCAAATTAAGATCAAGTCTTCTTTCTTCCCTATTCCTCTGAGGGTCACAGGTCTGAACTCTATGAGTGGGAAGTCCTACCTTCGTTGGGATGACAGCCTCTGAGCCATGGGCTAACATAAATGGAGTTTCTACTTTGGGTGTCCTCGTTGTCGTCCTATAGGTCCATAGCACATCATACACCTCCTCCATTCATCTTCCTTTGGTCTCTTCCAACCTCTTTTTTATCCCATCAAGGATTGTTCGCTTTGTGACCTCAGTCTGGACGTTTTCCTAGGGTCGGCCATGAGAAGAGAAGAACTGCTTGATCCCCACTCTTTCAAAGTATTTTTTTAAGGATATATTCTTGAATTGGGTTCCATTGTCTGAGATGAGGGTATTTGGAAGACCATACCTGCATATGATGTTCTTTCAGATGAACTCGACGATCTTCTGCTTAGTGATTTTGATCATTGGCTCAGTTTCTACCCATTTGGAGAAATAATCAATTACCACTATTAAGAACTGATAGTTGTTTACAGCTCTTGGCAGGGGTCCTACCAAATCAATGCCCCATATTTCAAATGTCCAAGGGGAGCTGATTGAAGTCATAGGTTGGTGAGGCTGATGAGGGTTGGTGGAGAACCTTTGGCACTTATCACATTTCTTCACATACCTGACTGTATATTTGGCCAAGGTCGACCACCAATACCCCTGAGTGATTATTCTCTTAGCCAACAACCTTCCTCCTATGTGACCGAAACAATATCCCTCATGCACATCATGAAAGATGTGTGGAACATCTGAAGGGTTGAAACATCTGAGGAGAGGGAGCAGGGACCCATTTTTATACAGGACATCTCCTATAATTGAGAATTTAGCAGCCCTGAACCTCAGTTTTCTAACTTTGACTCTGGTAGCTCTCCCTCTCTGATGCATCTGATAAGAGGGTCCATCCATGAGGCTCCCATATTCAGATTTAGGCAAGGTCAATCAACCTCATCCTCTTCGATGGTCGACTTGAGAAGAATCTCAACCGGTACTATTCTCCTTATGTCTGTCCTTATTACTAAGGCCAACCTCGCAAGTGCATCAGCTCGGCTGTTATCTAGCTGAGGTATCCTCTTTATCTTAACTTCCTTGAATCTCTCTAGCATCGTTCTCACCCTTTTTAGGTATCTGGCCATCCTTTCATCTTTGGACTCATACACTCCCAAGATTTGGTTCACGACTAACCTGGAGTCACTGTGGACTAAGAGCTATCCGACATTGAGGGCTTTTGCCAAGGAGAGACCTGCTAATAATGCCTCATACTCTGACTCATTGTTGGAATCTTTGAAGTTGAACCTCGGTGCATATTCAATATTGGTACCATCTAGTGCTGACACTATCATCCCTTCTCCACTTTTGCTTTCACAAGACGACCCATTAACGATTAGGTTACAAATGGTTTCACATGAAGAGAAGTTACCCTCGGCTAGGGTCCCCGGTCTGAAGAGGTATCTCTCTTCTTCATTCTCATCTGCTCTTTATTTGGCTTCGCTTGACTCAATCTCTTTTGAATCTCAGAAGACGCTTCTGTTTGGTTCATCTGCAGCCTCGTGACTCTCCTCAACATCAGCCTCTTCTAGGTAAACTCGACTACAAAGTCTGTGAGTCCCTGTCGCTTGATGGCAACCTTGGGTTGATAAACAATATCTTATTCCCCCAACTCGATTGTCCAGTTCATTAACCTTCCTGAATTCTCAGGCTTATGGAGGAACTATCTGAGTGGGGAATGAGTGAGGATGACCATGGAGTGGGATTGGAAGTATGAATTCATTTTCCTAGAAGCATGTATTAAATCATAGGCTAACTTTTATATCAGAGGGTACTTTTGCTCAAACCCTTGAAGTGCCTTGCTATTGAAGTAGACTGGTCTCTGCACTCCATCCTCTTCTCTTACTATCGCCACACTGATTGCTGACTCTGAGACAACTAAGTATACATATAGCCTATCCCCCTATATTACTCGGGATAGTAGTAGGGGAGACCCGAGGTAAGACTTCAGCTTTATAAAAGCAATGTCACATTCCTCATTCCATTCGAAGGCCTTTCTAAGAACTTTGAAAAAAGGAAGACACTTATGTGTAGCTCTTGAGACGAACCTGTTAAGTGAAGTAACTCTCCCGGTTAGTCTCTGAACGTCTTTGATAGTTTTGGGTGTCTTCATTTCTAATAAAGCCTTAATCTTCTCAAGGTTAGCCTATATTCCCCTTTGGTTGACGATGAATCCTAGAAATTTTCCTGCTCCTACCCCGAAAACATATTTGGCCAGATTGATCTTCATTATGTATTTGTCCATGATGTTAAAAGTTCTTTCAAGGTCGGCCACATGAGTGTCGGCCTTCAAACTCTTCGTCAGCATGTCATCCACATAAACTTTCATAGATTTGCCTATCGAATCTTCGAATATCTTATTTATAAGACGTTGGTAAGATTTGTTTAAATCAGTGAAATGTACACACATTCTCTATTTCCCATTAGCTTTGGGAACAATGACAACGTTAGATAACCACTCAGGGTATATAAACTTTCTGATGAACTTGGACTCTTTAAAATTTCTAACCTCGTCTATGTTCCCTTGAGTATACTCTTCTTCTCTGCTTGACGGGCTTGGCATCTTCTACAACATTGAGTTTATAACACATATTCTCGAGATTAATACCCGACATGTTCGCATTTCTCCAGGCAAAAATACTTTGTCTCTTCCTCAATAGCTTTACTAGTTCCTCCTTGACCTCAAGTCTTAGGGCTTTGCCGACTTGGATGGTTTTTTCTAGCTTGTCCTCCTTGAGGACAATGGATTCTACCTCCTCCGTGGCTTCTCCCTTTTTGAGCTTTGTTTCACCCCTAGGATCAAGTGTGTCGATGTTGTACATGGTTATTTACTTCTTATGAGCCTCTCTCTCTTTTGCAGAGTTGAAGTAGCATTCACGTGTCGATGTTTAGTCACCTTGCACTTGACCTAATCCATAAGGAGTCAGGAATTTTAGCATTTGGTGGACCGTTAAAGGCACGAACTCAAATTCCTTGAGGGCTACTCGTCCTATGATGAGGTTGTAAGCTGAGAAGGCATTTTCATCCCTCACAAAGAAATTAATTTTTTTGGTCAACCTCTTAGGCCATTCATCCCCCATTCTAACATCCATTTCATACATACACAATGGATGAACCTTTTCACCGCTGAAGCCAATCAAAGGATGATGATAAGGGAAAAGCCTAGCTCTGCTGAGGCCCAAGTTCTTAAAATAAGGCCAAACATAACGTCTGCAGAACTACTCTAATCAACGAGGGTCCTCTAAACTTCACACCCATGCACCCTTGTGGTGATGACTAAAGGGTCAACATGGAGAGCTAAGATGCCCTTGAAGTTAAGTCGTGAGAATATGATCATGAGGATGTCCATATCTACTGTCTTTTTCTTCTTATGTTTAACCTCCGTAGAAGACAAGTTCACAACCTCGACTTTAGTCACTACTTTGGCCTCTGACACATGATCCTTGCGATCATTTACCTCTGATCCACCCCCTGTTAGTCCCTCACAGATAGTATTCATATCGAAAGAGATCATACCGACCCTCTTCACTAGGGGCATTATCGTCTTTTGGTGGGAGGTCAGGGTCATCGTCATCATCATCTGAGTCATCAGCTCTTCTGGCAGGGACATCTTCCCAGTATTTACCTTTTCTTTTCTTTTTAGGGTCATCTCTTCCCCCTAGAAGCTCTACCATCCACATACTTTCTGAGCTTTCCAGACTTCAACATCTTCTCATTCTCATCCTTCAGGGAGAAACACTTGTTAGTTAGATGACCATAATCTTGGTGGAACTCGCACTATAGAGTCTTGTTTCTCTTATATGGTGGAGCCTTCAGCTTCTTTGGCCATCTCAGGAATCTATCATTCTTTATTTCATTGAGGATATGTTCGCAGCTCACAGTTAAAGGAGTGTAGTTCGTAAACTTATCGTCAGTAGTTTTCTTCTTTCCATCCTTCTTCCTTTGAAACTTCCCACTACTTCCATTATTATCCTCATACTTCACAACCATTGCTTCTTCTGCGTTCATGACCTTTCCAGATGTTGCTAACAGCTCAGCCATAGACTTGGGAGGGTCTTCAGTAAGCTTCCAAAGTAAATTTCCCCATATGAAGTCCTCCAATAAGGGCTGTCATGGCTATGCTCTCTTCATAATATTCTACCTCTAATTTTTCCTTATTGAACCTCACGATGTAGTGTCTAAGGCTTTCGTTCTTCCCTTGCTTTACATAAAGCAAGTGAGTCATCTTATTTTGAGGTCTTACCCCAAAACAGAAGTTATGAATAAACCGTTCATCCAAACCTTTGAAATTTTTAACTGAGTTTTCAGGAAGAGACGTGAACCAGATATGTGCTGCCCCAGTTAAAGTGCTTGAGAAAGCTCAACACCTCATCTCATCAGATATTGAATAAATGTCTATTACAAATTAATAAATTTCAATATGATGTACTGGGTTAGTACTACCATCGTACTTAGGAGACACCACCGGAGGTTTAAATTTGGCAGGGGTTGGGGAGTTAACAATCCTTGCCACAAATGTTAAGACCTCTGAGTATCCCATGTGTAATGGGTCTCGGCTTTTCATGAGGTTCCATATCTTCTCCTATAACCTCTGAATAGATTCATTCCATGGTTTAGCAATGTCATCTTGGCCGAGGTTGTCCCCAGCCTCTTCTAAAGGGTGAATTGAAGGTTCCCCTGCAACGTCGACTATTGACCTCCCCCTGACCACAGTCTCGACTATGTGGGGGTCGGACATGATGAGGCCGATGATCACCACCTTCCCTTTGTGAGCCAGCTATGTTTCTTGACCTGGATGGCCTTTGCCTCAGATCATTAACTGGGCAGAGCCTTTCAAAGGCCGACCCTCTACTTAAGCGATCAAAAGCTTACCCTCTATGTCTTACATCATCATCTCGTCTTTCACATTGACCTCGAATCTGTTGTATAGGACGTACAGTGTTGTTTGAGACCTCATATGGATCCTAACAGTCTGTCGGGGCATCCTCTACCTCAATGTCATCATACCTATCCTTAAGGAAAGGGTTTCCTTTCCTCCCAGGCGTAAACGCCTAGGGTCAGCAACATCCCTCCTTCATTGAGGAGTAGATTGGTCCTTTCATGGTGCTTAAGGTAGTCCACTGGCCTCATGTTGTGGCTGAGCAGCCACTAGAGTAATCATCTTCGGTGAGACCCCAGGTGGTCTCATTATGTTTTGGCTTAACTGGGCAAATTGCTCCTGCATCACTTGCTCAGTTGCAGCTAAGGACTTCAAGGCTGCTGCCACCTCAGCAATCTTAGATTGGGGTGGTGTGTGACTGGAACTGGGTCCTCCAACACCAGATGGTGGAGGAGGTGGTGGTAACTCCTGTAATACCCCGTATTTTTAATGATTCAAATAATTATGTGATTTATTATTGTTGTTGGATTAATTAAATTAAAAATGTGAGAAATTATTTTTTATTAATTCGGATTGAAATAATTATTCACTAGCGTGACAAGGGTTAATAATTATTGTTAAGATTTATTGAATATCACTTTGTGATATGTAATATGGAATTATGAAATTTGATAAATTGCGGAGAGTGAAATATACGACAATTTGGTATATTAAGTCAGGACAAGTGTGTGAGTCGTGTCAGGACTAAATGAATGGAATAGAAAAGTACATTATTTTTAAGTAACTCGTATGGTTATTTTGAGTGCACCGTTGAGTTCGGGAGGGTCGAGATAGTCATAAAAGACTATCCGGGTATTTTATTTGGACTTCGGGTGATTTTAGGCCAAACCGGCACCTCGTAGGGGTAATTTTGTAATTTTAATTTTTAGAGAAATAAAATGGACGAAAATTTGGGGTATATTATATCAGCCTTGTGTGAGGAATTAGAGCTCACACACACAAAACTTAAGAGAGGGTTAGAGAGAGAGAGAGGGAGAGAGATTCCCAAAGGACCAAAGCCTCTCAGCACCATCTTCCACCACCGAGACCACCATCGCATAGATCGTGAGATGAGGAACGCGTCTATACCAACATCACCAACGGATAAGATCGTCATATTTGAGGCAAGTGTTTATTACTTGCATCTTTTGGTAATAATTGTATTGATGTTAGAGAAGGTGTTAAACCCTCAACTTTATGAGAATTAATTTAATGAAAATTGGATGATTTGATTTATTTTGGGACTGAAATTTTAAGAGATTAATTTCACGGATATCATCCATGGATTTATGATAATTTTCCATGAACAAATCCGGGTTTAATTTGGAGTTAAGCTCAAAATTTAAGAACTAGGGTTCTTATTAAATAAATTAGGGATTTTGGAATTTATTTGATGTATGAGAAAGATTTAATGATTCTAGGTTGTTAGGAATCATCTATAAATGTTAGGGCATCAATTGGATTTGTTGTTGGACGTTTGGGATTAAAAAATAGAGGTTTTAGAAGTAAATATGGTTGAAAAATTCTGAATTTTTGGGGAGGAAGACGAACAGTAGGGTCTCACGCGATCTCGCGCGAAGGGTCGTTCAAGCGAGATCCATATGTCGCGTGAAGTCATTTGAATGACACGTGGTAGTCATTCGAGCGACATCTCTTATCGTTCAAGCGAGGTCTGTTTCTAGTTCGAGCGACGGGTTCAATTTATGGGAATTTCCATTTTTACCATCAAATTAAGTTACGCGATATATTTCGGTGAGAAAACTGTTATTCGATGGACTTAGCCTAGTGCAGAATTTTTGGGAAGTATTTTGGAAATAATACTTTAAATAATTGGAACGGTATGTTGGCCTTGAAGATTACATGAGCGATAGTAATCGAATTAAATATATTATACGTAGTAATGAGATTAAAAAACATATAATAATTATATAATTAGGTTGGATGAATACCTATGAATTTTAATAGGATGTGTGTAGGCCTATTATATGTTATGATTAATAAGTGTACTAATGGGTAATAACTTGGGGGTACAAGAACATTTGAGCAATAGTACTCAAATTAAATATATTATACATAATAATGAGATTAAAATACGTATAAGATGTATATAATTAAGGTTGGATGAATACCTATAAATTTTTATAGGTTGTGTGTATGCCTATTATATGCTATGATTGATAAGTGTACTAAAGGGTGATAACCAGGGGGTACAAGAATATTATTGTTAAGTGTACTAATGGGTGATAACCCGTGGGTACAAAAATATTATTGTTAAGTGCACAAATGGGTGATAACCCGGGGGTACTAGAGTAAAATTGATAAGTGTACTAATGAGTGATAACCTGGGGGTACAATAATATAATTGTTAAGTGTACTAATGGGTGATAACCCGGGGGTATAAGATTATGATTGATAAGTGTACTAATGGGTGATAATCCGGGGGTACAAGAATAAAATGAGTGATAGTAATTGAATAAAAAAAAGAATACCAATGCGTAGTGATGATAATAAAATACGTATGAGATGAATATAATTTAGGTTGGGTGAATACCTATCAATTTCTAATAGTATGTGTGTATACCTATTATATGATATTGTTATTAAGTGCACTATTGGGTGTTAACCTGAGGGTGCAGGATTATTATGATAAGGGGCGCTAATGGGTCTTAGCCCGGAGGTTCAGAAACAATATATATATATGTATAGGTATGATGGGACTATATGTATATATAAATAGAGGTATGAACTTGAGAATATTCCTACTGAGTGAAACTGGTAGATGTAGTGATAATAATAAAATGCTTTGTGCCAAGTGGTGTTAACCTAAGGGTGCAGGATTGATAAGTATATATATATAAGGGGTGATGTGACTATATATATTTATGAAAACAATTGGGAACATTCTATTTAGTGAAATTAGTAGATATTGTATAGATGAGAAATAAAATAATCTAGTGTTTAAAAGATTTACCATTCGAACGGTGAATAATGGAACTTTTAGTCATGTGAGATAAACTATTTCTTTAACTTATTGTATGGGCGATACGGGTATACTACTGGAGAAGGTAGACGATGATATTATGATTTCAAACTAGTCAGGTCGGGTTGCTTAGCTAGTGTGGGTTAGATTTATGTTAGGCGTACACAATAGATGAGAGGTGAGAATCTCATGTGAGTGCGATATCTAACATGCACATAATACTTACTTCATTGCAGTTTTAAATACTTGCTAAATATTTTTAAAACATCGAGCTCTGACCCGTCTCTTGCATATCTTCTCTCTTTTGCTATATATATGTATCATATCAGGTGCTCAGCCACAGGGATACCGAAACTAGAGAGTTGGATTATTTTACGTGATGTAGCTGTATTGGAAGTTGTAGGTCTTTGCAGTAGATGCCTCCATCATTTCCATTTAGTTATCTAGACATATCAGATGGGGCATGTGTCGCCCATTCCTAGTTTTATCAGAGTTATTATCCAGTTTACTCTACAGTTATATTAGATGGATGGAGTTTTACTATTTGTACGTAAATTTGGAGTTTGAACTATTTTTTTTACCCAGTCTTATTTGTTCTTATGTTTGATCCATGTTTAGTATATTGATGTGTATGGTGAATGGTTTACATTTTCATAATTAAACATAGAAATGGTTTTTATTTGGTTATTTGTAAAAAAGGAAAAAGTTTTTGACACCTAGCTTAATTCTATATTTGGTTATTAATATGTTTTTATGTTTTTCGACAGTGATGCTAAGAATGAACCAACAGAACATTCTGTTTTAAATTTAGTAAAGGACTGATCACCCTATATTATACTGGGTGGGTTGTCACAGGTGGTATCAGAGCATCAGATTCTAGATGCTTTTAGGATCTGTGCAGCTTATTACGTTTCAGCGTAGCATTCTTTGATGTAGAGGCTTATGATAGGGTTATTGTGTTCCCTTACGTATGCGACTTACGTTATCCTGCTGCGAAGTATAATGGATGTGACTCATTATATGAAATTTTGTGTGATTTGAACACCGAACATTTTGGTATGAGAACAAAGGTCGTAAGAAGGACCGTGGGAGAAGAAACTCGTTAGAAGACATAAAGTAATCTGAGAATGGTGATCGTGACAAATATCACCATGAGTATGACTTAAACAATTGATAATGAGATCGTCACTCAGGAATAGTAGATTTCGAGGGCACGGTCGTAGATAACGGTGGAGTGATTTTAGGACCACCTAGTATAGCCGACAAGGGAGAAATCAGAGGAACTCTTTTCAAAAACATCATTAATGATGCGAAAAAGAAAGAGGGATAGTGAAAAAAGTCCAATGGAGGTAGAAAATCCGAAGGCAATTGTGTAGAGTGGAGTGCCACGACACTCAGAATTAAATTTGGAATTAAATTGGTAGCTTTTAGGAGCGACATAAAGTGATAAGAGTCAATCATCATGTGTAAAAAGGTGTTTGAAATTTAAAGAGAAATTTGAGTACGAGTTGACCGTGAGGTCTTCCATTTGATGTTGTAATAGAAATGCAAGTGAACATTTGAAAATGAGCATAGTGAGTAATCTAGAGACCGATAGTGAGAGAAAGGTTGAATTGCATAATGAACTTCGTACCTGGTAGAAGTGTATAAATTATCAAAAGGGTCTATAGTTGATAAAGGATCCGTGAGTAGAATACAAGCATGGATGAGAAATCCAGCTAAGATGATTAATGTTGATGTTGTCAAGGTTATACGACTACTAGTTATTGCAGTATTTCAAGAAGAAGTGATCCAAGAGGGTTAGAGAACCTGGTTGAAATGCAAGACTGGACTTAACGGTGTTAGTAAAACACCATATGAGAGTGTACCCAATAAGAACTCATTTAGATGATTTTGATTGATTAACTTCCTATAAGTGATGATGAAGTCAATCAGGGCTCTGGAAACCAACCAGGGTTCCGATAGGCCAGCATAGCCCAAGGGATAATAGAAGAACAATTGTGAGTTAAGACTATCGATTTGAGGGAAGGGCATTCCGAAATGGTCAGGGGGATCAGTGATGGGAAATGGCTAGTGAAGTTTCCCTATGAGAATAAAGTAGAACTACAAATGTTAAATTTGTCCACAATTGATAAGTGAGATTGAAGAGATTCAAAATGGTAAATCATGCCAGTTAGGCATAATAACTAGAGGAGTGAGACTTCCAGTAAAGGAATTTGGGTCAAAAGAATTAGGCCCAGGAAATTTACAAACTGAGAGTGATGGGTTTAGTCTGGATCAGTGGAGTCCTTTTTAAGAATGGCATATAGTATGTTAGGGTCGACGGGGCCCGGGATGTAAATAGGAGTTCAGTAAACCCATAATTGAGGCCTAAAGATTTTGGGCCAACGTTCCAATAATGGGCGTGAAATCCATAGGATGGAATAAATTGTTCACAAAGAGAGGGGACAAACTATGGGATGAAGTCCTAGATGTGTAACGATTACAGATGTTCATGGGTTATGTTGTCATCCACGTCCTGAGACCCAGTGATTTGGCGAGACTGGTGAGGTTTTTCTTTTTCCTCGTGAATAAAGGATAAATTCAAGTGACATGAGTGTGTCACAACTTATATGTAAATTGGAAACCCTAAAACTCGCGTGCGGGTCGAGTTGAGTGGGAACGTTAATTATAACAGTCTTGTTATAAACGTATTTCTTGTTGCTAAATGAGCATTTTTGATGTCTTCCGTGAGTGAACCGGGTGGGCCCTAAGGGTATATTTTGTTGTTAATTTACTACTGCGTTGAGTTAGCATTAGTAGAGTATATTATGGTAATGTGTAGTAGGGGTGGCAATTCGAACCCAAACATGACAACATGACACGATCCAACACGAAATTAAAATACCTTGTCGTGTTCGGGTCATGTTCGTTCTAAATTTTTTGGCCCACTAACGGGTCGTGTCGTGTTCGTGCTAGAAAATTGACACGAAATTGGCCCGAAATGGACCCGTTCTAGCCCAATTACAACACAATAAATGGCCCGATAAAAACCCCAAATTAACACGAAATGGACCCATTTGTATTTTGTAAAGAAATATATCAACGCTTCTCACACACACTCCGAGAGGGAGAAATTTTTATTTTGTGCGGTGCCACTTGAAATAGGGTTGGGCCCAGATATGTGTATATATGAAACTTTCATGGTATTGTAGACCTCAGCGAGTATGTTGTCTAATTATATGTGATTCCCGTGCGTAGGAATTAATTTGTCTGTTAAGACTTAGAATACATTGTGTTCTTTATCGAGCAGTAAAATATAGCTCGGTATATATTTATAGCGCCAAGTACTCGGGATAGTAAGAGCGTCATGCTTCATGTTACATTTTTGGGTCATGAGAATGGATGAGTAGACTTTTATATCAAAATACAGATATCGTGGGAATGCATATAGTATGGACTGAAGGCCTTACGGACCTTGACAACCGACGAGGTTAGATAGTAGTGTATCCGGGGGGGGTTCCTTATTTGGATTTCTCTTTGCGAGACATCCCACACATGAAAATAGCAAACATCAGGAGTTGGAGAGACGTTTGGTCGATAGTACATAAGTTTTGTACATTGGTTATTGTACACATAAAAGAATATAATTAATAATTGAAAATTCCATTATGACTCAAGGCTAGTAGAGTTGCCTAGTCTTATCATCATTATGGACAGAGGAATGATGCCATTGAAAGATTGAATAAGTTATGACCAGTATCTTGGTTGAGTGCATCCCTACTACATCAGCATACTAAGTATGCAAGAATTGAAGTAAGAAAATTACATGTCAATTGTACAATGTTGCACGAGGCATACGGTGTATGGGATCCCTAGGTGATTGAATCAAGCAAGTGGATTATGATTATCATGTGAATTCGATAACATGTAGTCAGGTTAGCTGAATTTTATTCCGTAAGATTTGTCAGAGACTTACATTTAAGATTTGTGTAATGCGGTGCGACAAAATCACATGTATCATGGTTAAAAGTACATTGAAGAGAGTATAAAATGTACCAGGTTCCAAATAACAGTGGTTAAGGGTTATGATATAGAGTAATATTGCAAAGTCAGTCTTGCAGTGGGTCACTTGACTGTTGGAAAAAGGGTGGACAATCCGAATCCAATAGGGGCTTCTTCCACTAGATAATGGGAGAGTATCCCCAAGGATCTTCTCATGTAGCTGAGATGGTGAGATTATAGGTACTGAAAAACGATTGAGTACGGCCTAATATCCCCAGAGGGATGGGCAGGACAAAAGGTCTAATCAGGTGTTGGATAGAAAATTTTATGTGGACCCTTAAATCTTAGGGGAGGACGAGAGAAGTACCTTCCACTAGTGGAGTGTGTTCAATAACTCCTATGAATTCACATTTGGGCGGAGTGCCAATAAAAGCATGGCACGGTGAACTTGGTTGTTGTCATACTTGATAGTTAGAGGTGGGAGACCAACTATCATTGCAAATATCGGATAAGAGTTGTGATTATCATGTATATTGTGAGTGAAATATATATGGCACAATTAATTTACTCATACGAACGACACGAGATGAGGTCGTATGTATCCGAAAGGAGGATAAATCTACTAAAGTGCAATAGTAGAAGGCTATATAGAGAATATCTATAATAAAGTTTAAGTAGTGAAACTTAAGCTATAAGGCTTGGGCAATAGCCTATATGACAGGGTAACCTAGAGTTTAAAACAAACACACGTGAAAGGATGTGATGCGCAATATTTTTATAGCGTTGTTTGTACCTGGAATACTTTTTTTGAATTTCGGAACGAAATTCCGTTGTAAGGGGGGAAGTATGTAATACCCCGTATTTTTAATGATTCAAATAATTATGTGAATTATTATTGTTGTTGGATTAATTAAATTAAAAATGCGAGAAATTAATTTTAATTATTTCGGATTGAAATAATTATTAACTAGCATGACAAGGGATAATACTTATTATTGAAATTCATTGAATATCACTATGTAATATGTAATATGGAATTATGAAATTTGATAAATTGCGGAGAGTGAAATATACGACAATTTGGTATATTAAGTCGGGATACGCGTGTGAGTCGTGTCCGGACTAATTAAATGGAATAGAAAAGGACATTATTTCTAAGTACCTCGTATGGTTATTTTAAGTGCTCCGTTGAGTTCGGGAGGGTCGAGATAGTCAGAAAACACTATCCAGGTATTTTATTTGGACTCCGCGTGATTTTAGGCCAAACCGGTACCCCGTAGGGGTAATTTTGTAATTTCAATTTTTGGAGAAACCAAATGGACGAAAATTGGGGGTGTATTATATCAGCCTTGTGTGAGGAATTAGATCTCACAAACACAAAACTCAAGAGAGGGTTAGAGAGATAGAGGGAGAGAGAATCCCAAAGGACCAAAGCCTCTCGGCACCATCTTCCACCACCGAGACCACCATCGCATAGATCGTGAGATGAGGAACACGTCTATACCAACATCACCAATGGATAAGACCGTCATATTTGAGGCAAGTTTTTATTACTTGCACCTTTTGGTAATAATTGTATTCATGTTAGAGTAGGTATTAATCCCTCAATTTTATGAGAATTAATTTGATGAAAATTGGATGATTTGATTTATTTTGGGACTGAAATTTTAAGAGATTAATTTCACGAATATCATCCATGGATTTATGATAATTTTCCATGAACAAATACGGGTTTAATTTGGAGTTAAGCTCAAAATTTAAGAACTAGGGTTCTTATTAAATAAATTGGGGATTTCGGAATTTATTTGATCTATGAGGAAGATTTAATGATTCTAGGTTGTTAGGAATAATCTATAAATGCTAGGGAATCAATTGGATTTATTGTTGGACGTTTGGGATTGAAAAATAGAGGTTTTAGAAGTAAAAATGGTTAAAAAACGCTGAATTTTTGGGGAGGAAGACGAACAATAGGGTCTCGCACGATCTCGCGCGAAGGGTCGTTCAAGCGAGATCCATATGTCGCGTGAAGTCATTTGAATGACACGTGGCAGTCGTTCGAGAGACATCTCTTATCATTCGAGCGACTTGTTCAATTTCTTTAAATTTCCATTTTTACCCTCAAATTAAGTTACGCGATATATTTGGATGAGACAACTGTTATTCGATGGACTTAGTCTAGTGCAAAATTTTTGGTAAGTATTTGGGAAATAATACTTTAAATAATTGGGACGGTATGTTGGCCTTGGAGATTACGTGAGCGATAGTAATCGAATTAAATATATTATACGTAGTAATGAGATTAAAATACGTATAAGAAGTACATAATTAGGTTGGGTGAATACCAGTGAATTTTAATAGGATGTGTGTAGGCCTATTATATGTTATGATTAATAAGTGTACTAAGGGGTGATAACCCCAGGGTACAAGAACATGTGAGAATTAGTACTCAAATTAAATATATTATACGTAATGATGAGATTAAAATAAGTGTAAGATGTACATAATTTAGGTTGGATGAATACCTATAAATTTTAATAGGATGTGTGTATGCATGTTATATGCTATGATTGATAAGTGTACTAATGGGTGATAACCCGAGGGTACAAGAATATTATTATTAAGTGTACTAATCGGTGATAACTCGGGGATACAAGAATATTATTGTTAAGTGTACTACTGGGTGATAACCCGGGGGTACAAGAGTAAAATTGATAAGTGTATTAATGGGTGATAACCCGGGGGTGCAAGAATATAATTGTTAAGTGTACTAATAGGTGATAACTCGGGGGTATAAGATTATGATTGATAAGTGTACTAATGGGTGATAACTCGGGGGTATAAGTATTACATGAGTGATAGTAATTGAATAAAAAAAAGAATACAAATGCGTAGTGATGAGTATAAAATATGTATGAGATGAATATAATTTAGGTTGGGTGAATACCTATGAATTTCTAATAGGATGTGTGTATACCTATTATATGATATTATTATTAAGTGCACTATTGGGTGTTAACCCGAGGGTGCAGTGTTATTATGATAAGGGATGCTAATGGGTCTTAGCCCGGGGGTGCTGAAACAGTAGATATATGTATAGGGATAATGGGACTATCTGTATATATAAATAGAGATATGAACTTGAGAATATTCCTACTGAGTGAAACTTGTAGATGTAGTGATAATAATAAAAACCTTTGTGCCAAGTGGTGTTAACTTAAGGGTGCAGGATTGATAAGTATATATATATATATATATATATATATGGGTGATGTGACTATATATATTTATGAAAAAAATTGGGAACATTCTACTTAGTGAAATTAGTAGATATTATATCAATGATAAATAAAATAATCTTAGTGGGTAAGAGATTAACCATTCGAACGGTGAATAATGGAACTTTTAGTTATGTGAGATAAACTATTTCTTTAACATATTGTATGGGCGATAGGAGTATACTACTAGAGAAGGTAGATGATGATATTATGATTTCAAACTAGTTCGGTCGGGTAGCTTAGCTAGTGTGGGTTAGATGTACGTTAGGCGTACACAATAGATGAGAGGTGAGAATCTCATGTGAGTGCGATATCTAACATGCACATAATATTTGCTTCATTGCAGTTTTAAATACTTACTAAATGTTTTTAAAACATTGGGCTTTGGCCCGTCTCCTTCATATCTTTTCTCTTTTGCTATATATATGTATCATATCAGGTGCTCAGCCACAAAGATACCAGAACTAGAGAGTTGGATTATTTTACGTGCTGCTGCTATTGTGGAAGCTGTAGATCTTTGCAGTAGACGCCTCCATCATTTCCATTCAGTTATCTAGACATCTTATATGGGGCATGTGTCACCCATTCCTAGTTTTATCAGAGTTATTATTCAGTGTACTCTATAGTTACCTTAGATGGATGGAATTTTACTTTTTGTACATAAATTTGGAGTTTTGAACTAGTTTTTTTTACCCAGTCTTATTTGTTCTAGTGTTTGATCCATGTTTAGTGTATTCATGTGTATGGTGAATGGTTTACATTTTCATAAGTAAACAGAGAAATGGTTTTTATTTTGTTATATGTAAAAAAGGAAAAAGTTTTTGACACCTAGATTAATTCTATATTAGGTGATTAATATGTTTTTAAGTTTTTCGATAGTGATGCTAAGAATGAACGAACTGAACATTCTGTTTTAAATTTTGTAAAGGACTGATCACCCTATATTTTATTGGGCGGGTTGTCATAACTCATATGCCATATGCTTGATCTTTTGATGAGAGGACTATAGAGCTTGGAAACCTTAAGGGACCCCTTTCAATGGTGAAACAACTCCACGCTAAGGACTGGTTAACCACTAGAGTCTCTGGTGAGGTTAAGCAGCAAAAGAGGAAGGGATGAATCTTCTCGTTCCCACAGACGACGCCAAAATGATGATGCTAGAAACAACACCACTTGCTTGAGGTGTTGATAAGCTCAAGCTAGCAATAACAATGGTAGCACAAGAGTAAATATCTAGAAGAAGTAGGTGGGGAGAAGAAGATGAACACTAGTATATAAGTAGTTCAGCGAATTTGGCCTACACCCACTGTGAGTGTATGAGTAATTTCACTAGATGAAGGCACTAACGACCATAGATACAATCTCTCAAGCTTTCTCTCTCTACTGTGTAAACTAATGTAGTTTTAGCTAGGTTTGCAATTATCGATTCCTTTACAAGGTAGAGGAAGACCTCTATATATAGTGCTTGGCGGTGTAATGTACCCCCTAAGCATGCAAAGAGAATTTGTATGAGGATCAAACCGGTATCCTGATGAGACCTGGATGATCTTATATAGATAACGATGACCGCAATATTCCTTCACATGAGGGGAATGATTCGGTTATAATGGATTTTCCATTCGTTCCCAACCTTACATGTGCTTGCATATGCTCGGACTTGTGTCCCTGACTGATGTAACATCATCCTGGACAAGTACGAGGTTGGTGAAGTCTGACAGTGTCGCTATGTCTTGTCAATAGCCATGATGACCCCGGTCGGGAAGATTGGCCGAGGTTAGACAGATGTGAGATGTAATGTCGTCTCAAGCAGAGAAGGATGTTGACGATAACCTGTCCCCACAAGGCGCTTCTGACCTTGGCTGCTAAAGAGCCGAGGTTGGTAATAGAAAGCTGACCTTGCAAAATACGACCTTTATGATTGTAGTTGTGAGCTTCTTGTCAACTCGATTGTGAGACAGGCCGAGGTTTGCGACTTCGAGTACGAGGGTTCACTTGGGGCATATCATATATATATATATATATATATATATATATATATATATATAGTGAGAGTCTCTTGTACATACTAAATAGTACATACCAACGATGCATACCAATTTTTTAAAATAGCAGAAAAATTATTTTTCGGCTGAATTATTTTATATGATGTTTAAGCATTTTAATAGACCAATATAAAAAAATCAACTCAAAATAACGTTTTTTTACTATTTCAAAAAAATCAATCAAACTTTCACAGCTTTTAAAGCACTTTAAAACTTGCAAAAGTTTGACCTATTTTTTTAAAATAGTAAAAAACATTTTTTTGTCTTGAGTTTTTTATATGGCTCCCCCGAAATGTTTAAATACCACGAAAAAACTCAACTCAAAATAATTTATAAATGGATCCGCGCCAGCAGTACGTACCGTTGGTATGTATCGTTTGGCATATACAGGAGCCTGACTCTCTCTCTCTCTCTCTCTCTCTCTCCCTACCTATATATATATAGGGAGAGGTTCAAAATTGAACCAAAAGAATGAATTTTTTAATGAACCTACTAAGACATAAAAAAATTGATCCTTAATTTCTTGTTGTAATTGGTCCGCGCCAGCGGGGGGATTGGAAAATTATTCATTGCCGCTGGCGTGAACCAATTATAACAAGAAATTAAGGATCAATTTTTTAATGCCTTAGTAGGTTCATTAAAAAGTTCATTCTTTTGGTTCACTTTTGAACCTCTCCATATATATATATATATATATATATATATATATATATATATATATATACATTAATTGACCAATATATTTAAACAATTTGTTTGTATTATTATTTAATACTAATAAGTAATGTGACAACCGAGTTAATTTGTATTATTATATGTAATTCCTATTTTGAGATTTTTTTTAATGAAGTCCTATTGACTATTAAAGTATTAATTAAGTTCTATTTCTAAAGGTTTACATAGTAAATATTACTGTTTATGTAACTTTTTTTTTATTAAAAGATTATGAGTCCCTTGATTTTCTTTGATAAATATATGGATTTCATTTTCTTGTGAACACAACAAATTTTGTGGTCTGTATATTATTAGCGTTGTAAATGTTACTGCTTGCGAATACGTCACATATATAAAACTATTTCATTTTCTAGTTCGGACATTAAAAGTTTACTATATGTGAAAGTTTTTTTTTAAATTTTATACGCTTCATGGATCTTGTTTGATAGATCCAGGTGAGCAGTTTTCAAAAATAATAATTTTGCAAAATACGGATTTGTCAATCAAAAGTTATGACCATTTGAATATTACAAATAGGATGAAAAAAAAGTTCAACCATTTCTATAACTTCACACAAGAAGTTACGGATGGATGGTTTTAAAAGGGTAAAATTGTGAAAATAAGTTTCAAAAAATTCGGAATAAGAGCTATTTAATGGTTGAAAAGTCAATAGGACTTAACTAGGGAAACTTTATTCTAATGGGATTTATTTATTATGAAGAAAATATATGAAAAAAAATACTAATAAATATAGTAAGTATTTTCAAACTATATACATTTGTGTTAAGAGCAAAATAGTTGGAGTGAGAAGAAAGATGTTTTACATTTTACAAGGTATTTAAATTTTAAAAATAAACATTGTTGATTCTATTAAATAGGGGAACATTAAAGAATTGGTGGGTGTCTAAAAAATTCCCCCATTTTAAATGAGTTTGCATTTTTTTACAAAAACTCTATAATTTGTGTTAAATGATTTTAAAGTTTTAATATAAAATATGTAGTAATTAGTTCTCAAAATATATTGAACGACAACTCAATCGATGAGCCATGCAAAAAGTGAGGTTATGATAACCTCAAGCTAGCAATAAAAATGGAAGCACAAGAGTAAATATCTAGCAGAAGTAGGTGGGGAGAAGAGGATGAACACTGGTAAGGCGCTTAACAATAAAAAGTGAGGTGTTGTTATGTCTTGTCAATAGCCATGATGATCTAGGCTGGGAAGGCTGGCCGAGGTTAGACAGAGGTGAGATGTAACGTCGGCTCAAGCAGAGCAGGATGTTTATGATAACCTGTCCCCATAAGGCGCTTCTGACCTTGGTTGCTAAAGAGTCGAGGTTGGTAATAAAGAGCCGACCTTACAGAATACGACATTTATGATGGTAGTTGTGAGCTTCTTGTCAACTCGGTTGTGAGACAGGCCGAGGTTTGTGACTCCGATTACAAGGGTGCACTTTGGGCATATATATATAGTGAGAGTCTCTTGTGCATACTAAATAGTATGTGCCAACGGTGCATACAAATTTTTTAAAATAGCAGAAAAATTATTTTTCGGCTGAATTATTTTATATGATGTTTAAACATTTTAATAGACCAATAAAAAACAATCAACTCAAAATAACGTTTTTTACTATTTTAAAAAAATCGATCAAACTTTCTGTATCACCCTCGACTTTTGGAGACTGAGATATTTAATTTTGGAAAATTAAATTTAATTAAATTGGAGAATTTTAAAATTTGGGAATTTAAGTCCAAAAATAAAGGACGTTTCAAAGTATTCCGGATGATATTTTTGAGGGTACCATCGATCCCGGAAGGGTCGAGATAGTCAAAATGACTGTCATTGGGTCTTATTTCGGCTCAGGAATGTTTTTAAGTTGTTTTGACTTGAATTGGAGTCAACGAGTCATTTAAAGTGTGTATTAACATTTAAAACTGGGATTTTGTTTTAAAAGGGTTGGAGGCTTATGGATGAAGCCTTCTCAAATAGAGAAAGAGAGAAAGAAAAAGGAAGAAATAAAGAAGAAGGAAAAGAAGAGAGAGAGGAAGAAAAGCTTGGGATTTCCAGTCCAACCGCGACATCGAGGATGATCCAACCTCTACAAATCTGAGGCAAGTGTTTAATCTTGCTAAATAGCTATTTGTGTATTTCATTTCATAAATTGTGGGGTAAAGAAATGGATTTTTGGGTATTAACATCAAAACCTAGATTTTTAAGTTTAATCTTAAAATCAATGTTTGAATTGAGATTTAATGACATAGAAATGGTTGGGATCAACTTTGGGTTGGTTAATGGGCTTAAAATCATGATTTGATGAAGGATTGGGGGTTGGAATGAGAAATTTAGGGTTTAGAATTCGTGGGTTTTGAAGAAACAGATGAACCCTTCAAAAAATTGCAGGTCCGAATCGATTCGCCCCCTCAAGCGAATCGATTCGGTTTGGTGAAATTGGCAGGTCTGCATTGACCGAATCGATTCGGACCCAAGCCGAATCGATTCGGACTATTGCAGAAGCCCAGGTCTTTGGACCCGAATCGATTCGCCTTGGGGGCCGAATTAATTCGCTGGGCCGAATCGATTCGGAATAGGGCCGAATCGATTCGGAAACAGGGCATTTTGAGGTATTTTCTCCATAGTGAATTCAAACCCTTTTTGGTTGGGTTTATTTGATTTGGGGCCTTCTCTTATGATGAAAGAGATATGTTCTTGGAGACACATAAGGGGTTTCTCACACATTGGAATTTTGGGGACTCCTTGGGGTAATTTGGGAGAAATGTATCCATATATGTAATTGGAGTTATGTATAGAGATTTTGGGGAAACCCTTTGGGATTGAGAATCCTAATTGTAGATTAAAAGTAGGTGTAGATGTGATGAGAGGCTAAGAACTCTTAGAGAGGTCTCAGACTAGGGTATTCACAAAAGTGATTGAACCATAGTCGAAATCGAGGGAAATGAGATTATTTGATGATTGAAAGAATGAGCTTGAGGCTTATAGACTATTAGTCATATGTATACCGATAGTCAAATGATTACTAGATTCTTTAATGTACTCGGAGATATAGATGATATGTGTAGTGAAAGATTCCTACACAAACTCTTGGGTGATAGCCCTAATGTTGAATATATATAGGCATAGATATATACATATGGTTTTGGGAGACTATTCATCATAGGAAAATGATCGAATATGTTTCAAATATGGGATTATATTCACGTATCGAGGTAAAGTTAATGGAAATGGTAGTGACGGCTTGTATATAGAGGACTATGTATACTTATAGCCAGGTATATATATCTTATACATATGAACGAGAATTAGTTTATATATATCTTATACATATGAACGAGAATTAGTTTATATATATAGATAAGGATATGTGAATATGTGTTGATATATATATATATATATATATATATATATATATATATATATATATATATATATATATATATATATATATATATATATATATATATATATATATATATATATATATATATCTATATGTATATAGATATATGGATATCTTTATGTTGTGGACATACATGGTATGGTTATTTAAACCGTATATGGTGGTTTATTATTTGATCCTATAATTGGATCATATGGATGTATATATATATTGTGCATGTGAATAATACATATACTTGATTGGTTAAGCATACCCCGCTCATGCTATCATTGGGAAGTTGCGCGCGTAGAGGGTGAGCATCCCGGCTTATAATGCAGGGTGTGGATATTCCCCAGGTCATAGTCGTCCCTTGTGATTATTATACATATAGATATATATTTTGGGGATGAGACGTGGTGGGTATGTTTCGTCTCATTGCCGATTGGAACTATGACCGCTTCCCGGGACGTCGTGTGCGTGTGTTTACCACGAGATGGGTGTCGTTTAGTCCCACAACGGTGGCCCCAGTATTGCTACGTGAGCCGGGCACTGGGAAGATGATAGCACTGATGCAGTTTATCGGCGATATATATAGCCGGGTATATTATGTGCATGGCCTTGTACATCATATGTAGTATGTACACTTGGCTATTGGATTGATGATGATATATATACGGTTAGAAATAAATACCTATATATATATATTTATATATATATTCTATAGATGAAAGGATATGGACTTTTATGAAGTACATCTTAGATGATTATGGTGTACTAGATTGATGGGGGTTGATGTATCGCACATAAAGTATTATTCGGTTACATCATCCCAAGGATATTATTGGAGGTTCTTTTATTTTATTTTATTTGTTTTCTTTTATGTTCTTCTTTCTTTCTTTAGTAGTTATAGTTAGTAATAATGGTAGTATTTACTTGTATGTTGAGGATTATGGATCTCTAGGATCGACATTGCCCAGGAGTAGTGTAACGAGGTGGTTCCTTGTTTGGATTTCGCTTTGCGAGACACCTCACGCACGAAACGCAGTGCCATGTCGAGATTTGAGAGAAGTAATTCCATAGGTGGCATCTCGGATCTCTGGTCTTGACCTTGTCAGGAGTAGTGTAACGGGGCGATTCCTTGTTTGGATTTCGCTTTGCGAGACTCCCCACGCACGAAACGTAGTACAATTTTGGGATTAGAGAGAAGTCTTGCCAATATTCCATGTGCATGTTGTTAAGTATATTAATTCTTACGTTTTAGCCTATATAGGTATATATATATACATATGTATATGTATAGGAGTGATGTTTTAAGAATTATGATGATTATAATTCATAAGATTATTAATCGGAATTTATTAAGCCTTTTATGGCATAATTGTTGTAATCATAATCTAATAGGATTAGAAATGGGTGGATCCTTAGATTATAACTTGAAGGTAGCTCTCGTGGATATAGGCTAGGCCTGATAAGTTAGGTTGTCCTAAAATCAATGGGGGTAATTTAACTAAAATTTGAGGACGCGATTAGGTGCGCGCCTTTAGATGAGAGGTGAGTTGGGGTTCCACGAGAGTGCGGTCTCACTTATTTTTGAAATTAAGTACACCGATATTTATTATGCACGGTTAAAACACTTGCTAAATATTTTACACATTCGGGGCTCTGACCCGTTTACTTCTCCCTCCTTCTTGTATATATATATATATTTCCACAGGTATCCTACCGCATGGATGCCGGATGACCTTCTATCCAGAGTCTCGGGAGCCGTGACAGGTGCGAACTGTTGCGGGATGTTTCATGTAGCCGCTTCCTACTTCTTTAAAATTCTAGGTAGGATTCATGTTGTATATCGGGTTTGTACCCAAGGGATATTTACTTACATGTTTATATTTATTCCCTTCAGTTATTGTATTTGCTGTGACCCGACAGCTTATTCGGGTTTACTTATTTATGGCATATTCATGGATAGTGATACCTTTCATTTCTTATAGTTCTTTCTTGCATCTCTCTTAATTATTAGAAATTTTGTAGTGTTGGGTTGTGTTATGTTGCATGTTTTAAATTATTTAACATCTCGCTTATATGATATCGGGTAGTTAGTCCTATATTATATAGTACCGTTAGTTGATGTTGAGACTGGACCATCTGGAATTCCTGATTTAATATAGTATAGGGCTGGCCACCCGTTATTATTTTAGGCGGGTTGTTACAGATGGTATCAGAGCATCAGGTTCTAGAGTCCTTAGGATCTGTGCGAGCTTTATGCATTCTTCCGTTAACGTTCTTGACATAAAGCCCTACAACTAGGACTGTTGTGTTCATTGCGTTGTTTTCTTCTGTGAAGTATATTCACTTGATTGGCGTTCTGATAACAATTGCTCTTGTTTCGTTTCAGACGTCGCCTAGATTTGGTCATCGAGGAAGGATAGGATTAGAAGTACAATACCCATAGTATATTTTGGGTACACTTCAATCGGGGGTATTTGTCTTCCCCGGTTTTGGAGTAGTTGTTGAGGAGATTTCTAGCAGTGGTTCGAGGTGATTTATCGGTAATTGAGTAAGAAAGGAAAATTTACTCGAATGACAAACCTTGGACTTAGTAAAGTAAGTCTGAGGAGAGGTTAGTGTAGTCCTTGGGAGGTTTAGGTTGAGAAATCTGTTAACCTTAGTTAGGAAACCTAATGTTGGTGACTTTTACCGAGGTGAGGTTGGTGTAGTTGTCCCAATATTAGGAGTATCGCTTTCTAAGATGAGGGAGAATGCCTTTGGAGACTAAGTTTCGTTGTGTAGAACTGAAGGAGTTTCCGACAGTTGCAATCTCGCCTTGCCCTTCAATATGGTTAGGAAGGATTTTGAGGAAGATGTTTCTCTTATGGAGAAATAGGTTTAGGGATAATGATTTTTCCTGGAAGGAGTTGAGGACCCTGAGTTGAGATTCTAGGGTGAGGGGAAACCATTAGGTTATGGAATTATAAGGTAGAATACCTTTCTTTGGGTTTAAGTTACGCTTTGTGCGATATTGGGAACGTCTCGTGTGAGGTGTGATAAGTAACTAGCTGCTACACCACTAGGGTGTATGGAAATTTTTCCTAAGGAGGAAGTGAGCAAGTGTGGCCTTGGTATGACGTCTTGGGAGATGGTACACCTTTTCGTAACGAAATAGTAGGGAAGTTTTAGAATCCCAATGAGGGAAGGATTTATTTTTATATAAAGGTGTTAATATGATGTATAGGGATTTCATAACTGAGAGGTTCAGAGTTTGGTAGATTTGTGAGGAGCGGATAGTTTAGCTCATAGTTGTGCTAGTTTTGAGAACTAGGTATTGGCTAGAGTATTGTATTAATTGAGGCCTTGTGTTTTAAACATAAGGTGTTTGGTTGGCGTGTCGAAAGACGCGGAAAATATTTATATCGTATTATTGTATAGGCCCTCGGGCAATATCAAAAATATGGGAATTTTTTTATATATAAAACCTTAACCCTAGTTCAACTAATCTCAATCCCCGACCTAGCTACAAAGTAGTGTATTGGGAGGGTTCCTTGTTTGGATTTCGCTTGCGAGACCTCCCCCGCACGAAGGTGTCTAGCGTCAGGAATTGAGGAGAGTTCAACCAGTGGAAATTTTCAAACTTTATATATTTAGTATATTGTTATAGATTATATTACCGAGGGTTATCTTACAATTTTGAGGCTAATGGAGCCTGATTAAAATTTTACGAGTGGAAACTCGGGTACGGGGTGTATGGGTGCCCTGAGTAGTTAGTTTGTTTTAAAGGCTATATGGTTCGACGTGAGAACTATAAAGGATCGGCATAGTGATCTTGAGGATTGATGTAAGGACTAGATGATATTGAGGTCCTAGGCATGTCTTAAATTTCGCGGACAAAATTCTTGTAAGGGGGGAAGATTGTAACACCCTCGACTTTTGGAGACTGAGAAATTTAATTTTGGAAAATTAAATTAAATTAAATTGGAGAATTTTAAAATTTGGGAATTTAAGTCCAAAAATAAAGGACGTTTCAAAGTATTCCGGATGATATTTTTGAGGGTACCATCGATCCCGGAAGGGTCGAGATAGTCAAAATGACTGTCATTGGGTCTTATTTCGGCTCCGGAATGTTTTTAAGTTGTTTTGACTTGAATTGGAGTCAACGAGTCATTTAAAGTGTGTATTAACATTTAAAACTGGGATTTTGTTTTAAAAGGGTTGGAGGCTTACGGATGAAGCCTTCTCAAATAGAGAAAGAGAGAAAGAAAAAGGAAGAAAGAAAGAAGAAGGAAAAAAAGAGAGAGAGGAAGAAAAGCTTGGGATTTCCGGTCCAACCGCGACATCGAGGATGATCCAACCTCTACAAATCTGAGGCAAGTGTTTAATCTTGCTAAATAGCTATTTGTGTATTTCATTTCATAAATTGTGGGGTAAAGAAATGGATTTTTGGGTATTAACATCAAAACCTAGATTTTTAGGTTTAATCTTAAAATCAATGTTTGAATTGAGATTTAATGACATAGAAATGGTTGGGATCAACTTTGGGTTGGTTAATGGGCTTAAAATCATGATTTGATGAAGGATTGGGGGTTGGAATGAGAAATTTAGGGTTTAGAATTCGTGGGTTTTGAAGAAACAGATGAACCCTTCAAAAAATTGCAGGTCCGAATCGATTCGCCCCCTCAAGCGAATCGATTCGGTTTGGTGAAATTGGCAGGTCTGCATTGATCGAATCGATTCGGACCCAAGCCGAATCGATTCGGACTATTGCAGAAGCCCAGGTCTTTGTACCCGAATCGATTCGCCTTGGGGGCCGAATCGATTCGCTGGGCCGAATCGATTCGGAATAGGGCCGAATCGATTCGGAAACAGGGCATTTTGAGGTATTTTCTCCATAGTGAATTCAAACCCTTTTTGGTTGGGTTTATTTGATTTGGGGCCTTCTCTTATGATGAAAGAGATATGTTCTTGGAGACACATAAGGGGTTTCTCACACATTGGAATTTTGGGGACTCCTTGGGGTAATTTGGGAGAAATGTATCCATATATGTAATTGGAGTTATGTATAGAGATTTTGGGGAAACCCTTTGGGATTGAGAATCCTAATTGTAGATTAAAAGTAGGTGTAGATGTGATGAGAGGCTAAGAACTCTTAGAGAGGTCTCAGACTAGGGTATTCACAAAAGTGATTGAACCATAGTCGAAATCGAGGGAAATGAGATTATTTGATGATTGAAAGAATGAGCTTGAGGCTTATAGACTATTAGTCATATGTATACCGATAGTCAAATGATTACTAGATTCTTTAATGTACTCGGAGATATAGATGATATGTGTAGTGAAAGATTCCTACACAAACTCTTGGGTGATAGCCCTAATGTTGAATATATATAGGCATAGATATATACATATGGTTTTGGGAGACTATTCATCATAGGAAAATGATCGAATATGTTTCAAATATGGGATTATATTCACGTATCGAGGTAAAGTTAATGGAAATGGTAGTGACGGCTTGTATATCGAGGACTATGTATACTTATAGCCAGGTATATATATCTTATACATATGAACGAGAATTAGTTTATATATATAGATAAGGATATGTGAATATGTGTTGATATATATATATATATATATATATATATATATAGATATATGGATATCTTTATGTTGTGGACATACATGGTATGGTTATTTAAACCGTATATGGTGGTTTATTATTTGATCCTATAATTGGATCATAGGGATGTATATATATATTGTGCATGTGAATAATACATATACTTGATTGGTTAAGCATACCCCGCTCATGCTATCATTGGGAAGTTGCGCGCGTAGAGGGTGAGCATCCTGGCTTATAATGCAGGGTGTGGATATTCCCCAGGTCATAGTCGTCCCTTGTGATTATTATACATATAGATATATATTTTTGGGATGAGACGTGGTGGGTATGTTTCGTCTCATTGCCGGTTGGAACTATGACTGCTTCCCGGGACGTCGTGTGCGTGTGTTTACCACGAGATGGGTGTCGTTTAGTCCCACAACGGTGGCCCCAGTATTGCTACGTGAGCCGGGCACTGGGAAGATGATAGCACTGATGCAGTTTATCGGCGATATATATAGCCGGGTATATTATGTGCATGGCCTTGTACATCATATGTAGTATGTACACTTGGCTATTGGATTGATGATGATATATATACGGTTAGAAATAAATACCTATATATATATATATTTATATATATTCTATAGATGAAAGGATATGGACTTTTATGAAGTACATCTTAGATGATTATGGTGTACTAGATTGATGGGGGTTGATGTATCGCACATAAAGTATTATTCGGTTACATCATCCCAAGGATATTATTGGAGGTTCTTTTATTTTATTTTATTTGTTTTATTTTCTTATCTTCTTTCTTTCTTTAGTAGTTATAGTTAGTAATAATGGTAGTATTTACTTGTATGCTGAGGATTATGGATCTCTAGGATCGACATTGCCCAGGAGTAGTGTAACGAGGTGGTTCCTTGTTTGGATTTCGCTTTGCGAGACACCTCACGCACGAAACGCAGTGCCATGTCAAGATTTGAGAGAAGTAATTCCATAGGTGGCATCTCGGATCTCTGGTCTTGACCTTGTCAGGAGTAGTGTAACGGGGCGGTTCCTTGTTTGGATTTCGCTTTGCGAGACTCCCCACGCACGAAACGTAGTACAATTTTGGGATTAGAGAGAAGTCTTTCCAATATTCCATGTGCATGTTGTTAAGTATATTAATTCTTACGTTTTTAGCCTATATAGTTATATATATATACATATGTATATGTATAGGAGTGATGTTTTAAGAATTATGATGATTATAATTCATAAGATTATTAATCGAAATTTATTAAGCCTTTTATGGCATAATTGTTGTAATCATAATCTAATAGGATTAGAAATGGGTGGATCCTTAGATTATAACGGGAAGGTAGCTCTCGTGGATATAGGCTAGGCCTGATAAGTTAGGTTGTCCTAAAATCAATGGGGGTAATTTAACTAAAATTTGAGGACGCGATTAGGTGCGCGCCTTTAGATGAGAGGTGAGTTGGGGTTCCACGAGAGTGCGGTCTCACTTATTTTTGAAATTAAGTACACCGGTATTTATTATGCACGGTTAAAACACTTGCTAAATATTTTACACATTCGGGGCTCTGACCCGTTTACTTCTCCCTCCTTCTTGTATATATATATATATTTCCACAGGTATCCTACCGCATGGATGCCGGATGACCTTCTATCCAGAGTCTCGGGAGCCGTGACAGGTGCGGACTGTTGCGGGATGTTTCATGTAGCCGCTTCCTACTTCTTTAAAATTCTAGGTAGGATTCATGTTGTATATCGGGTTTGTACCCAAGGGATATTTACTTACATGTTTATATTTATTCCCTTCAGTTATTGTATTTGCTGTGACCCGACAGCTTATTCGGGTTTACTTATTTATGGCATATTCATGTATAGTGATACCTTTCATTTCTTATAGTTCTTTCTTGCATCTCTCTTAATTATTAGAAATTTTGTAGTGTTGGGTTGTGTTATGTTGCATGTTTTAAATTATTTAACATCTCGCTTATATGATATCGGGTAGTTAGTCCTATATTATATAGTACCGTTAGTTGATGTTGAGACTGGACCATCTGGAATTCCTGATTTAATATAGTATAGGGCTGGCCACCCGTTATTATTTTAGGCGGGTTGTTACACTTTCCCAACTTTTAAAGCACTTTACTGCAAAAGTTTGACCTTTTTTTTTTTAAATTGTAAAAAACATTTTTTTGTCTTGAATTTTTTATATGGCTCCACCGAAATGTTTAAATACCACGAAAAAACTCATCTCAAAATCATTTATAAAATGGATCCGCGCCGGCGGTACGTACTGTTAGTATGTATCGGTTGGCATATACTGGAGCCTGACTCTCTCTCTCTCTCTCTCTCTCTGTATATATATATATATATATATATATATATAGGGAGAGGTTCAAAAGTGAACCAAAAGAATGAACTTTTTAATGAACCTACTAAGACATAAAAAATTGATCCTTAATTTCTTGATGTAATTGGTCCACGCCAGCTGGGGGATTGAAAAATTATTCATTGCCGCTGGCGCGGACCAATTATAACAAGAAATTAATGTTCAATTTTTTAATGTCTTAGTAGGTTCATTAAAAAGTTCATTCTTTTGGTTCACTTTTGAACCTCTCCCTATATATATATATATATATATATATATATATGTGTGTGTGTGTGTGTGTGTGTGTGTGAGTTTATACATTAATTGACCAATATATTTAACCAATTTGTTTGTATTATTATTTAATCCAAACAACTAATGTGACAACCGAGTTAATATGTATTATTATATGTAATTCCTATTTTGAGATTTTTTTTAATGAAGTCCTATTAACTATTAAAATATTAATTAAGTTCTATATCTAAAGGTTTACACAATAAATATTACTGTTTATGTAATTTTTTTAATTAAAAGATTATGGAGTCCCTTGATCTTGTTTGATAAATATATGGATTTCATTTTCTTGTGAACACAACAAATTTTGTTGTCTGTGTATTATTAGCGTTGTAAATGTTACTGTTTGCGAATACGTCACATATATAAAACTATTTAATTTTTTAGTTCGGACATTAAAAGTTTACTATATGTGTAAGTTTTTTTTTAAATTTTATACGCTTCATGGATCTTGTTTGATAGATCCAGGTGAGCAGTTTTCAAAAATAATAATTTTGCAAAATACGGATTTGTCAATCAAAAGTTATGACCATTTGAATATTACAAATAGCATGAAAAAAAAGTTCAACCATTTATGTAACTTCACACAAGAAGTTACGGATGGATGGTTTTAAAAGGGTAAAATTATGAAAATAAGTTTCAAAAAATTAGGAATAAGAGCTATTTAATAGTTGAAAAGTCAGTAGGACTTAACTAGGGAAACTTTATTCTAATGGAATTTATTTATTATGAAGAAAATAAATGAAAACAAATACACCAATAAATATAGTGAGTATTTCAAACTATATACATTTACGTTAAGAGCAAAATAGTTAGAGTGAGAAGAAAGATGTTTTCCATTTTACAAGGTATTTAAATTTTAAAAGTAAACATTGTTGATTCTATTAAATAGGGGAACATGAAAGAATTGGTGGGTGTATAAAAAATTCCTCCATTTTAAATGAGTTTGCATTTTTTTACAATAACTTTACAATTTGTGTTAAATGATTTTAAAGTTTTAATATACAATATGTAGTAATTAGTTCTCAAAATATGTTTAACGACAACTCAATCGATGAGACAGGCAAAAAGTGAGGGTATTTGTGTATGACAAAATATGAGATGAGATAGTTAAAATGGCTAACTTACTCAAAGGGGACTAGTTGCTAATTAAAAAAGCAGCGGGATCGACCAATACTTTTTTAAGAAAAAATAGGAAATGAGGTTCAAACAAAAATATCTAACTAAAATATAATTCAAATTTCATATTCGATTAGGAAAAAATTGTGCGTTTGAAAATAATCAGTTTCTAACATTTTAAATACATTAATGGAGAAGGGACTTAAGAAAAAATAATTGGTTGGTGCATTTAAATGAAAAGTTTTAAGTATTTAGTGTCATTTATAAAGATTTACTTTTGGTCACTCCCACATTTTTATTTATTTTTAGTTGTTGATCCTATTATAACAAATAGATGCCAAGTATCATTCTCTGTACGAGAAAAGTTATAGATGGTTATAGGAATTTTTACATATTTAAAAATACTTCGAAATGGAGCCTAACAAATCTTTATAGATGAGACTAAATACAAAAAAACTATTTAAATAACTGAAGATCGAATGAGATTAAACATGATTTCCTAAATAAAAAACCTAATATATAATTAATATCTCAAACAACACACAGACAACCTGGCCTTATGAAATTATTCTCAATAGCATTTAATGGAACTAGTAATAGGTTTTTACAATTTTCCTTACATTACCTATTCAAGACATCCATTATTGGACCTAGTTTGATTTAGGTTCAATGAGAATGTGATAGTTAGGGTAGTATCTGAATCAGATTTTTTTGTTGTGATTTTGATTTTTTAGTGGAAGAAGGTAGATTGTGCAAGAGAGGAACAAATCAGGTTCTTGTAAGTTTTTGGATAAGAGAGTTCGATTGCAGAATGAGTGTTCACGATAAAAAGTTAAGGTGTAATGTTATTGTGGTTTGCTTTAAGTTAATAACAAATGTGCGTTTGAAGTAGGGCTGTGTTTTTTTCCGAACATTCCGATTTTTCCGATATCCGATCCGAAATTTTCCGATTTTGGAACGTATATAAGGTTTCCGATTTCCGATTTTTTCGAAAAAAATCGGATCGAAAATTGGAAATTATTCTAAATATCCGATTTTCCGATTTTTCCGATCCGATTTTTCCGAAACTATGCCTATCCGATTTTTCTGAATTATTTCCGATTTTTTCCAAAATATTTTTCGATTTTCAAATTTTCTAATTTTTTTAGACGTTCTCATGTGTCCCACATCGGTTAGGAGATGAAGAGAGGCCCAAAAAAGTCTTCTATAAAAGGAGAATATCCTTCTATTCTCTACACAAATGAAAAAAATGGTTAAATCCTTACATATTTACATGTTGGGTTTAATGTTTTTTTCGATTTCTTTAAAATGAGATTTTGAGTAATCGAAAATCCTATATTAATTTTTTTGAAATTTCAGAATTTCCAAAATTTCTGAATTTTTAGTAATTTTTTGAAATTCCGAATTTTTCCTGTTTTTTTCCGATTTTCTGAATTTTCCAAATTCGGAAACTTTTTTGATTTTTCGAAAATATTGGATAGAAAATTGGAACAAATATTTTATTTTCGAAAAAATTGGAATTTTTTTCGAAAGGTCATTTTTCGATCCGATCCGGCCGAAACACATCCCTAGTTTGAAGTGACGAGGGGTTTAGTTTTTGGAGAGGAGAGCTCAATCGGAGAATCAGTGTTCATGATAAAAATTGAAGGCGTAATAATATTGTGGCATGTTTTAAGTTAACGACAAGCGTTTGTTGAAGTCACGAGGGATCTAAACATTTTATTTATTAAGCTATGGATGTAGTTTTGATGATGGATGAAAGAGCACAAGCCCCGTAACATAATAATACCATATTTCAAAATAAGGTATTTTATTCCACCCCTTTCTTTTTGCACAACCCACTTTATTTAAGCCTACACAAATGGGTTATGATTTAATTCACCCACCCGACCAAATGGGGTGCATATAAAAGTTTTGAGTATAAAAATGATTGATAAAATAAAAGGAACCACCATTTATAGTTAAGCAATTGAAAGTACCATTTCATGTGATATTACACTTTAAAAATAGTGTATATATAAGGATCTTGGAATTAACAGTTTACATTGCAAACAGACAAGAGAAACATAGTTAGTATATTTTCACTCGCTTAATTTGGTTCAATCTAGTATTTGGGTATAAGAATAAAATAAGAAAAACATAATAAATTGAAACGACTTATCTGGATGTTGATGTTGAGGTGTGTTAGCCACACAGTCTTAAGACAGAAATACTGCCCGCACTTTAACTAATGATGCCTCGAGCCTCAGATAATTGTCCCTAGGATTCAACAGCACGGTTCATTTGATTAAAGCACTCAACGAAATACTTTAGAACCACTCATTTATTGCCTAGAAATTGGAGTATGAAGGAAGACGTTTTTTTTAGAGAGAGAGAGAGAGAATATTGTTTATGAAATTGATCTGCAAAGCCCTTAATTAAAGGGATGCAGAAATCACCAACTCCCCCAAAATATGGATTGCCACTTCTCCACTAAACCATTTCCAATGGCTATAAACAAAAATGAATTATAATATTAATTATAAAATGGTTTTTAATTAATTAAATAAAACTAGTTTTAATATAAATTAAAATTGAATTAAAAATTTAAAATTAACTATTTTTTGGACCAAGGACCCAAGCCCAAGTCCCAACTCCTAAGTCTTGATATATAATATAATATTTACATATCTATTTATGTAAAAATTTCCCATATCCTCCTAAATGCCCTTAATGGGACTTGAACCCAAGAACTCAAATAAATGAGACTCAAAAGTTACCACTAAGATACAAGGATAATCAAATAAAGGAGACTAAAAAATAGGGGTGGATTCAAAGATTGGGGAGGTAAATTTAAGATTTCTCTTTAAAATGCCTCGCAAAGTTATTGCACATAAATTGTAGACTTTTTGAAATGTTTTTAAAAGTATAAACAGTTGTTTATTTGGCACAAAATTCACAACATTTTAAAAATAAACAGCAAAATATTACACAAACAGCAAAGGCATATTACAATTAAAAACAAAATTATAATAAAATTTAAAGAAATATTGTAGAGTCAACACTAAAAATTATGAAAATATGTTAAACAAATATGAAAAAAGAATATTGAAAAAAATTGAAGACATATTAACAAAAAGGGTAATATTATTCTTTCCAAGAATTTACAATAAGGATGTGGACTAGATGTATTAGGATGTGGTACATGTACTAAGAGTACAATACATTAATGCATTTGATGTAAGGTCTTGGTGTACGTAACATTTTTCTAATAGAATATATATACGCACAAGCATAAAACGTCAATTAAATACACAAAATGGTAAAAATGTTTGTCAAAAGGGGAGATGATAAAGGAGTTATAAATGAGTAGATCAATGGTATATAAGGCCTCTTTGTGTTTTAATAGAAGATTAAGAGAGGCGTTACATGCCTCTGTGATTTTGGCCTAAGAAAGAGATCGAGTACTCTTTATTGGCCTTCGATTTAAACTCATAATATCGGGACTTATAACAAAAAGAATATGGGGGTGTGTTGCAATTATATTTATTATTGTGTATATCCACATTATTTATGACTTTATTTTTGTAACCTTATCCCATATGGAAAAGGATTCTTTTGGTAGGAACCTTATGCACTATAAACAAGGGGTGATCCACTATTTATTTTCATACCAGTTAATGAAAATCTCTCTCTCTCTCTCTCTCTCTCTCTCTCTCTCTCTCTCTCTCTCTCTCTCTCTCTCTCTCTCTCTCTCTCTCAATTCTCTATATGCCCTATTTTTCCCAATAAAATATATACCATATCAAAATTTAAAGTTATGATTATTTGTATATTGGGGAAAGGGATTAAATGTCCCCAAATGATTTGTAATTTGGACCTGAAGTTCCAAATATTATTTTTTTTTTCGATCAAACCTAATGTTTTGACATAATAGGGTTGGGATTTTAAGATCCTTAGAGTTTAATAAAATTGAACCCGAAGTTCATACAACAAAATAGCAAGGACATGGAGTGATAATTACTAAACCGAAGACTTAAAGTCCCAATTTAGAACACGTCGTTCCAATTAATATTGAATTATTACTTGCCTTTATTTTAATTATGCATTATAATTTTTTTATTGTAATTCATTAATTGAAGAGTGTCAAGATGTTAAATATTTCGAAACTCAAATTTAAAGCAGTTAAATTTTTTTGGAGTGATTTATCTTAATTAGTCTCAAGATGTGGAACTCTACTCCAAGCTCGGAATCTTGGTGATGCCATAACATCTGAAAATATTATGTCCCAGTAGGAGAAAGCTAAGGCTCTCATTTTCCTTGTGCATCACATATCCAATAATTTGAAAAGTGAATACGTGACTGTGAAACATCCTCTAGATTTTTGAAACTTTTTGAAGGAGTGTTATGACCATAAAAAATTCCTCATACTTCATATGCATGCCATTAGTGGCTAAACGTGAGATTTTGGGATTTCAAGACTGTCTGAAAATAATTCTGATATGTTCAAAATGACCTCCAAGCTAAAACTATATGGGGAAAAGGCAGAGGATGAAGATATGTTGGATAATACTTTCTCAACTTTTCATGCCTCAAATATGCTCCCTCAGCAATAATATTGAGAGCGAGGGTTTAAATGGTACTTGAAACTAATCTCATGTATCCTAATTGCTGAGAAGAACAATGAAAAATTGATAAAGAATCATACATCTGGACCCATTAATTTGGTAACACTTCATGAAATAAGTGATGACATGAAAATGTGTATAAGTTTATAAATGTGGTAAAGCATGGGGTGGTGTGAAACACCACTCCCAAATAGGATAAGACTCATACTCATAAATAGCAGGCTACCTCCTGGTAGCGCTAAGTTTAATGTTTTCAATCAGACCAAACCATTCTCACTCTAAAATAAGATAAAAACTAAGATGTATCAGGGTAGTGAAAAACTGGGTGATGATAATCACCACAAAATAAGATTGAAGCATCAGTCTTGTTGGATAAAGGCTATAAGGTCAATGTACTTGTACGAAAAAGTTCTCCATGCGATGCAAAGCATCAGTGGGCCTAGGATGGATGGAGAGGAGTGTATAGGTAAGAAAGGAAATGGTGAAGGTGAAAAGATACTAATCACGATGAGCGTAAAGGTAAGGATAATAATGGCCCTATAATCAAGGTGTTTTAATTGGATGGGAATGCAATATGATTTTGCAATTGGGATGTAATAGGGCTCAAAGAAAGTGCACGAAGGATGATAATGGTCCCGCCGTGATATGCCAATGAGTTGACGAGAAGAAAAATCACCACAACTAATGAGTGGTTGCCAAGGAAGAATAAGCTCTATGTCACCAAGGTTGAGAGTAGCACCAGAGAATATCTCATGGATGGTGGGGTGGATGAAGAATTCACGAATGGGATCGTGGAGCACCAAGGTGGGGGGTGGGTTCAAGTGAGGAACTATATACATGGATGGGAATATGTAAAGGATAATAGCAAGGTCCAAGTAAAATGGTGGGGTGGAAGGGACAATGGGTGGGTTAAGTGGGACAAAGGGTGGGGAAAGATGATGCAACTGAAGAGTAGGGTACACACATTCCTCAGGAGGCTCAGAGTGATCCTTAAGGGCACTCACAATAGGGAGTGTGGAAGTAAACGATTAAGAGATCAACTTATCCACCTATAAGGTATTTAAATCCGAGATAGAAGAATCATTAATATATTACTCAAAGTCAGCCAATCTTATATGGACATAATCCATATCCGGAGAGGTAGGAACTATCTTAGATTGAATCTCAGGGCAATGGTGAGGACTCGTAGCCGAAGCTAAGCTATAATGAATGGGCGCCTCGGGGACACACACGGTGGGCTCAATAGGTTTAAACTCAGCATATTTTTAGATTTGTAGGGAAGGAGGATGTGAACCTCATTGATGGGTTTTTTAGGACAAGGCGGTGTTTGATCAGTCTCACAATCGTAGGGTAAATCAACACAATTATCAACTTGGGGAATAAACCATTAGGTGGTCTCAACTTCGAGATTCTCTAGGTGATAGGGTTGGTCACACTCTAAATTTTTGTCACAAGATGACTCATTATCTCTCCACAGGGTTGAAACGATGGGTGGACTAGGTGTAGAATCCGTCTCTCTCGCGCACTCAAATTAATTTAACCTTTGTTCAAGCCATTGAAGGGCTTGATTTTGATATTGAGTGGCTTGATTTTGTTCGAGGAATTTTTTTTGCAAGAGGCGTTTGAGAGTGAATGTGAATGTGGTGGTGAAGTGTTGGCGATGGTAGTTGAGGTGGACACAACTTGCTATTGACACTAGCAAGCGGAGAATACTCATATGAGGCGTGGGGAATGAGGTCATGCTTGCCATGCACGAAAGAAGAATATCTGAGATAGACAGAAGGTTGATAATCATGGATAGCATAGTGAGATGATTGATCGGGTGCACTAAGTTTCCTTGACGACTGTGTAAACCCGTGAGGATCCACAACATAGGGTTGGGATACATATTGCGTAAGAGGGTGATCAAGCCTCCATGAATAGTTTTGGTACTTACATTACTCTATTGGATATGCCACACTAATAGGCCGAGGTGGATTTAGAAATAGTGTCAAATGGAGACACTTGTGCCATGGTTTGGTAAGATGGATGTGAAAGGTATAGGCACTCATGAGACAAGTTATCATCTTGAGAGCAATAGGTGCACGGCAAAGCATTGGATGCATTGACAGTCATCATCGAAGGCGATGGAATATGAGATGTGTGTGTGGACGATGCGATATTATCAATAGTGTGTGGGAGAGAGTTAAAGCCACTAAGTAAAGTATGAAGGTTCGACTCGAGCTCAACTTCAAACAGGCTTCGAGACAATGGGAAATAAATAAATTAGTCCTTTAAGGGACATTCATCGGCCATGACGAGAGTAATATTTTTTTATTTTTAAATGTTTTTCAAAAGGAAAGAAAATATTTTTGTAATTTTTTTGAAAATAAAGAGAAAATAATGTTTTAGATTTTTAAGGAGCAACTAAAAACATTTTTTTTTTAATTTTGGGATTTTTAGTATAAGAAAGGAAAAAAAAATGTTTTTATGATTTTTTGGAAGAAAATGGGAGAAAAATATTTGGACTCTTGAAATGGACGAACTCACTAAAACGATTACCTAAATATTGAATTAGACACACATGAGTAAAGGATAAATCCTAAGTACCACGTAGCCTAGTCATATCTTCAAAATTAGTGAAAGGGTAGCCAAATTTTAATTAAATCCGTGGGCGATAAAAATCACGCAATTTAACTTTGTGACCGCCTTTGCAAAAAGTATGTTCCAACTTTAATAACAAATTAACTAGAGGCTTGCCACATAGATTCTCGACAAAGCTACTATGACGAAATGGTCGACCAGTACAAAGTTGGGGACAATGCAAACCCGATTCAATGGGAGGCCGCACTTAAAACCCAATTTTCCTGGACACTTACGTGCCTCAAAGTAAATAATTTGAGGGCTTGTCGGTTAAAGATGACTCTACGCATTATCCTAGAAGTTAAATTTATTAAAAAGGGTCATGAGAACACTGTATCCTATGGGTCTATCTAGTTAATTGATTTGAAATTTAATTATAGCTAGGGTAGCACACAATCGATAAGTGAGTGTGTCGGGTGATAAAATCCCGTATAGTAAATGACCATTTGATTAATTCATCATGTCATTCAAAAATAATTGCAAGAATGAAAATAACATAAGAGTACGTAGGCATGCACAATATGGACTCACTTGTAGGAGATTCCGAGGGTTTAGTAATATACCTCCCATGATTTTGACAGGTATGGGGTGAAGATCGATTTGAGTTGATTGGGGGAAGATCGCCTATCTCAGTTGGACCCAAGAGTCCTATGGACCCAAAGTATATAGGATTATATTCCTTGCCTTTGGATTCCCTCTCTCTTCTTTATTCAGTTTTCCCTATCACGCTTTTCTTCTTTACGAATTATTATAAATATAAATGAAAAATATGGTGTCTCCAAGCACCGTAATACAAGCCAAACGATGAAATACTAATACAAAAATTCTAATAAAATTATAAATTATACTAAAAACTAAAAAGAAATAACTAATGAATTACAATTTAAAATATTCTTGAGTGCATCAATCTCCAATCCCCGGCAATGGCGCCATTTGATAACTGAGAATTTTTATGTGTCGTTTTAGAATAATTTTTGTAATAAAAAATTTCTTTCAAATACCTACAAAATTATAACAAAAACTAGTATAGAGATAAGTAAGGATGTCAATCCAACTTCATGAAGTGAAGCACAAGAAAAGTCATATAATCAAATTTTCTAGCTATTTTTCTTTCTTGATGTTTTTTGCTTTTTCTTTGTTTTCTATCTTTGTTTGGATTTTTTTATTTTATAATAAATTTTCAGGGTAATTATGCTACTGAACCAAGTGATTAAAATATGAATAAAATTAAGCACTAAAACAAGAGATAAGTGATTTAAATAAATATGAGAACAAATAAGGGATGGGATTATACCACGTATTCTAGTTATTTTAATTATTCAATTCATTCATTTGAAATCACCCAAGTTAGTAGTGAAATTACAAGTCAACTCTCGTCTCAAGTGCAATTTTAAGACTAACCTATTACAAAATTAAATTTAGACCCCACAACTCTAGGAAAGTAGAGTTGAAATTTAAAGAATAATACCACACTCGAGAAACCATTAACTCTACTTTGATTTTAAAATGGATTTTATGTTTTGAATCTTGATTTTCTCTCGAATATCATCTACCTTATCTCGAGGCATAAATTGAAAAGTGAAAGTTCAAAATAACTATTCAAAGGGATATCTCAAACATTTAAATTACTTAACCATAATAACATTAAATATGGGTTCATTGCACCCCTTGGCTAGTTTTAAAACTAACCTAGATATTTATAGTGATAAATTCCTATAAATTAAGAGGTTCTATTTATTTATTTTTGTACACATCTACTTCACAAATCGTGAAATATAAAGAAAGAAACACAAACGTTTTAGAGATGTGATATAACCTTGAAATACAGAAGTTTCTTTTTCAAAATCTCTTGAAACAGAAAGGATCTATAACAAAAGAGAATAAAATTTAAATGTGTGATTTTCTCTTTTAGAAGGACTCAAGTTTCAAATGTGAAACTCAAGATTCTCTTGGAGATGAGTTCTAAGAGAAACTAAGATTTGAGGAGGTCTTCAATCATTGAATAAGTCCAACACCAAACTCACAAAAACCCTAAATGGATCTAACTCTCAAGGTTTAGTTTTTGGCGTTTGGGTTAAGAGAAAACACTCAAAGGTTAATCTTTGAAGATTAGGGTTTCTTCTCTCTCTCCTTCTCTATTTCTTTTCCTCTCTCTTCTCTCTTCTCTCTACACTCGCTATTTCGCTCTATCTGGACAAAGGCCAAAAGTCTCAAATGGTTGAGACTTGAGGTGTTTATATAATTACTGAGGAAGGATCTCGAACCTTAGAGGAAATCCTACAGATGGGATCAATCTTCACCAATTGACTTCCAATCTAACGGTTCAATTTATGCGGTGGGAATAACTCACGGTGATTGGTTAAAACTAGTTGCACGTGGATTGATTTCAATCACATACAGATCATCGATTAGGTTCATCCAAGGGCTTAGATTGCATATAAAGTATATGTCTTAGAGAAAACACAAAATCATCAATTAAGGTGCCAACACGTGTTCGGTTGTTACACGCTGAAAAATGCGTGTAAAAGATATTCTAAATTCTCCCCATGAATTCTCTGCCGCTTTGAGATCTTACCCAACATAACTTTTAATGAATAAAAACATTTTGCAAATTCCAACTTTTAATCCCAACACTCTTTAAAACCAAATTTTAATAATTCCAAAAATTATTTAAAAATATTTTTAAAAATGTCATAAAGTAATTAACTTGATTTCAAAATATAGTTAAAGTGTTTAAATCAACATATGCACATAGGAACTCAATAATATGTAGTGAAGGTATCCGATAGTGGTCATAAGGTAGAATTAACTTCCCTTTCGGTTGATCTTAAGGATTTCTTGGACTGGGTTTCTTCATTCTTGCTTTGAACCTTTGAGAGATATGGCAACTCATGAAAACTAACCTACTTTGTCTTCATATCCAAACTAGTTGGAACTGCTATATATAGACTCAAGTAAGTCATATATATAGTGTGTTATCAATCTCCCTCTTAGGATATTAGAGACAAAAATCCCTTGAGTATTCTAAGCTCGTGGGTGAAAAATGAAAATCATGGTTGTCTTATACAAAAGATCTAACTACCCATTCCCATCCTAGAACCGAAAATAAGATGAAACAAAATACATCTCTCAACTACAATACAGACCAATACCCTAATAAATAGAAGAAGATATACAACGGGTCTGAAGAAATGCATGTAAAAGATTAAACACTGAATGGAATATTAGTTGAGTTGGAATATGAATAGATATAAATCGCAGTAAAGATACTCAAGTTCTTCCCCCCAATTTTTCTCAACTATACAATGGGATAAAAATAATAGAGAAAATAGGAATATGTAAAAAGGTTTCAATCACAAAGCATATCATAAGAAAGGGTAGAATCAAGGGTCTCCTACATAAAATAGTGTTATGAGGCGTCTTTTGTCATTTGAGAGACGTCCATGCCCTAAAACCTCATAAACCAATTATTAGCCTAAAAATATAGATGTTATAATAAATGTAACATAAATTATGTGAGAACTATCATACCTATAGCTGTTCGCAGATACTCAAATTGTATGTTATCCAATGGTTTGGTAAACAGATCAGCGAGCTATTTTTAAGTGTTCAGATATTCAATAATGAGTTCTTTAGATTCTACAAGATCACGAATGGAGTGATGTCTAATCTTAATGTGCTTAGTTTGGGAGTGCTGTACCGAGTTTTTTGAAATATTTATGGCACTCTGGTTATCCCAATACATGGTTAATTGATTTTTCATGATACTATAATCTCTAAGCATCTGTCTAATCCATAATAGTTGTGAACAATAACTACCTGCTGCTATATATTTTGATTCTGCGCTGGATAAGGAAATACAATTCTGTTTCTTACACAACCAACCAACTAGGTTATTTCCTACGTAGTAACAAGCACCATACATGCTTTTTCTATTGTCAGAACACCCTGCCCAATCAGTATCAGTGTGACCTACAATAGAACTAGTTGTGTCCTTTGTGTACCAAATACCAAATTTTAAAGCACCCTTCACATATTTAATAATTCTCTTCACACTCAATTAGTGGGTCTCCTTAGGGCTACTTTGATATCGAGCACAAACATAGACTGTGAAGGAAATATCAGGTCTAGAAGAAGTAAGATATAAGAGACTCCCTATCATACTTCGATATAGAGTAGAATCAACATTTTTCCCATTATCATCCTTAGATAGTTTTATTGAAGTACTCATGGGGGTTCTAGAAGGTTTAGCATTATCCAATTCAAATTTTTTAACAAGTTCTGCAACATATATGGACTGAGTGATAAATAAACCATCATTACATTATTTTACCGGTAGGTCTACAAAATATTGAAGTTCACCCATAAGCGACATCTGAAATACAACATGCATGACATCGAAAAATTCTTAACTTGTTTAGAATAAGTGGATCGAAATATTATATCATCAACGTACACTTGTGCTATCAAAATATGTTTTTCTTCTTTCCTAACGAATAAGGTTTGATCGTTTCCTCCATGAACAAATCCTTTTGAAACCAGAAACGTAGACAATCACTCGTACTAAGCTCTAGGAGCTTATTTCAAACCATATATGGCTTTATTAAGCCTAAATACGTATTCTGGGTGTAATGAATCTACAAACCCTTTAGGTTGTTCTACGTATATCTCCTCAGTCAAAATTTCATTTAAAAATGCGGACTTAACATCCATTTGGAATAATTTGAATTGCAGGTGATATGATATGGGAAGAAGGAGACGAAGTGACTCAAGACGAGTAACAAGTGCAAAAGTTTCACCGAAGTCAATTCCCTCTACCTGGGAGTAACCTTGAGCTACCAACCTAGCTTTATTTATAATGACCTCCCCATTTTCATCTTTTTTGTTTTTGAAAATCCATTGTGTGCCGACAATTTTCAAGTCTTTTGGCCTGGGAATATGCTACCACACATCGTGACTCTGAAATTTGACAAGATCTTCTTGCATATCATTGATCCAGAATGAGTCAGAAAGTGCATCATTTACTTTTTTAGGTTCCTCAAGGGAAACAAAACATGCAAATTGTGCCACTTTTCGAAGTTGGGATCTTGTTCTAATAGGTTCATAGTGATTACCAATTATAGTTTCAATGGGATGGTCTTTAGAAACCCAAATGGGTACTAAAGGATGCTCGGGTGGCAGTTAATCAGTGCCTATTGGGGGTTCAATTGTAAAATTTGGTTCATACTCATCTAATGGCACTGATTGACTGGCACTACTCCCTCCACTTGTATCATCTACAATTACATTAAATGATTCCATTATAGTTTTGGTTCGATAGTTAAATACATGAAAAACCATATTATTTTGAATAACTAAGAAAGATTACTTTCTCTCCTCGAGTGTCAAATTTTGAAAGTTGTTCATGGTCTTTACATACATAACAGACACTCCCGGAGGTTTTAAAATATTTCAAGTTAGACTTTTTGTGTAACTAAAGCTCATGCGATGTTTGTTTGAAATTTTTCTTAAGGTATACACGATTAATAATATGACAGGTAGTTTGAACGGATTCTACCTAAAAGTATTTAGGAATATTTTTTTCATGTAGCATAACCCTAGCCATCTCTTGTATAGTTCTATTCTTACGTTTAACGATGCCATTTTGTAGGGGTGTTTTAGGAGCACTAAACTTGTGTTTATATCCATTGGCTACGCAATATTCAGTGACATTAGAGCCTTTGAACTCTCCACCTCTGTTACTCCTAATATGACACACTTGGATATCCTTCTCGTTCTCTATTTTCAAAAGGATTTTTAAGAACTCATCGAAGGTATCTGATTTTTGTTTCATAAATGCAACCCAAGTATATCACGTATAGTCTACTATAACTAGGATATAACAATTTCCACTAAAACTAACAGTCCATGAGGGACCCATGAGGTCCATATGGATAAGTTATAATGGTTTTGTGGTCAAGACGTCCTTTACTTTCTTATGAGGGGATTTACTTATTATTGAAGGTCCCTATATAGAGCACACCTAGGATTTGCTTTCCGTGCTTTAGCTATATAGGACTTCATCTAGTTGGAAATGAATTTTGACAAAATATTTTTGTAATTAGGATTATGTGTCCCCCTATCGACGCCAAACTCTCATTGTTCATCTACATCAAATGACCACTCGATTCAGTCTGCCCTCTCAGAAAAAGATAATTTTCATTTTCTATGACTCATAGGAATTTTTGTCACGTAAGACACGACAACACCACATTGCATTTGCATTATGTTTATCATATCTTATGATATTAGTGTGTTTCCTCATAATAAATTTTTGATTTCATAAGTTTAAACTTAAGTTTTTATAAGAAAAATATTTTTGGTGAAAATAATTTTTTGTCATTAAATATTTTTATATAAAATTTACAGAAATAATTTTTTGAAGTTAAAAAGAATTTTTCTTATATATATTTATATGAGTGTTTATATATTTGTTGGCGTGTTGCCTTTGCCTTGGCAGATATGCCCATAGCAAATCTTTTAAAAGACCTTTGGCTTAACCTTTGGCACGTTATGACCCAGTAGACCCAGTGTACCTGACAGTTTGGACCTGCCTTGTGTCTATACCTATCAGTTAGTATTTTGACGCCCCTTTGGTTTTTTAAGAAAATGGCTCAGGGTTTTGCTTTTTATCAAAAATGATTTTCAATCATTGTAAAACGATGACGTCAACCTGTTTTATGACCACTGATTTTATAATAAAACCAAAGACGATATTTGCTTTTATTCCCATACGATGTCCTGTGGTTTTCACCGTCCGCGGTATTGCAATAAAACCAAAAATGGTTTGTTTACTTTTTCCAAAACGACACTGTAGCTATATTTTCAAACGGTAACATTTTTTCTTTTCTGTTACGCAATTATGTCTGTTACAACTATTAGTATACGGGTCTATTTTTTAATGGACTCTTTTGTGTTTCTTTGTGAGCATTTAGATCTGTTTTAATCAATGGTTGTGGTGAGTATTTTAGTGATCCTTGTGAATCATTTTTCACCAATTAGACATGTTCCTATTTTTCTATAAATAGAACTAGTTGGGTCTATAATTTTAGAACCCAAGAAAATAATTTGTGGCAAAACTCTGCAGAAATGTTTAGTGAGACTATACACTTTGGCCCCGTTTGGTTGTCTCAAAATTGTAAATTGGATCATTAATAAATTGATTCATTTATAAATTGACTCATTAATTATGTTTGCTTTCATTAATGAAAGGATTCATTAATTGCCCCATTTTAGCTCATGTGCAAAATCTGAAATTAGATCATTTCACAAAAAAAGTTAAATGAATCCATTTGAAATATGAGCCACATAAAGTGCATGCCCCCTCTCTTTCTCCCCCTCTCTTTCCCTCTCCCTCCTTCCCTCTCTCACTTGATTTGTTTTTATCTTTTTTTCATATAACATTAACATCAATTTCAAATTACCAAACATTGTGTAAAATTGGATTTAACTCATTTCAAATTCACTCATTTACAATTCACAATGAACCAATTTACATAATCAAATACTTTGCGCAATCAAACTGGGCCTTTGTGTTTTTAAGATGAGTGCTTCTAGCCTTACCGGCCATTAGGACACTCTTAGTACACATTGCTAGGTGTCACTTTTTTGTTGGATATTTTTTTTTTCTTTTTGAGAAAATATGATATAGTTTTAATAAGTTTTTTTTTTTTTTTTTATTTTAGAAAAAAATGTTCTAATAGAAAAAAATATTTTTCACAAATTAGAAAAAAAGATATTATTAAAAAACACTATTTTAATATGATAAATATTTTTTTTGAGAAAAACTGTTTAAAAAAATAAAAGTTCGTTTAGTATAAATAAAAAAAAATTACATTTTTAAACAGTTTCAGAAATAAAAAATTTGTTTTAAATATTGTAAAATTAAAATAAAAATTAAGTTTAAAAATAAAGGGTACCGTTGGCGCGGACCTTTAAAAATAAAGGAATATTGGGTAAATGAGTGTTTGAGGGACTAAATGATTTAAAAATAATCAAACAAAAACAAGTTTAAAAATAAGGGGTATTGCTGGCTTGCACCTTTAAAAATAAGAGAATATTGAGTAAATAGTTGTTTGAAGGACTAAGTGAGTTAAAGATAATTTTAAAAAATTAAGTTAAAAAATAAGGGGTGTCGTTGGCGTGACTCTTTAAAAATAAGAGAATATTTAATAAATGGGTGTTTGAGGGACTACATGAGTTAAAAATCATTTAAAAAAATTAAGTTTAAAAATAAGAGGTGCCGCTGGCGCGGACCTTTAAAAACAAAAGAATATTGGGTAAATGGGTGTTTGAGGGACTAAATAAGTTGAAAATAATTAAAAACATAATTTTTTAGATTAGTTTTTAGTGCAAAAATACAGAAATTATTTTAAATGTTGTAAAATTAAAAAAAAAGTTTAAAAATAATGGGTGCCGTTGGCGCGGCCCTTTAAAAATAAGAAAAGTAAATGGGTGTTTGAGGGACTAAATGTGTTAAAAAAATTATTAGATTAGTTTTTTAATGTAGAAATAAAAAAATTATTTCAAATGTTGTAAAATAAAAAAAAAGTTTAAAAATAACGGGTGTCGCTAGCGCGTATCTTTAAAAATAAAAAATATTGAGTAAATTGGTGTTTGAGGAATAAAATGAGTTTAAAAAAAATTAATTGAAAAAAATAAATAAACTATTCTAATAATTTTTTTTTATAATTATTTTTTACTCATTTTACATGAGAAAAAAAAAAAGAGGAGGTATCCTTGTACTAGCCCGGGGTTAACACCCGGGTAGTGTAACATTATTCTTTTAAGATATATTTCAAGAGTGTATTTCGTGGAAAATATTGTTGATAAATTTTAATAAACTTTGAAGAGTCTAGAGGTTCAAGTTCTTGGCTGTGTAAAAATCAGAACCTCATCTCTACGTTTTTGGTATTTTCTATTATAAAATGGTTGTAAGTATTTTTGTTCATGATATGCTTAGTATGTGTTCTTTTTAGATATGATTTTTTGTAGATCTAATTTGTGTTGTATTATTGCTGAATTTAATGATTGATTTCTTGTTCTAGTTCCAGCCTTATTTTAAAATATTTTGTTTTAAAATCTTTCAAGAAATTTTTATTAGGCTGAATTTTCAAGAGGTTTAGAAATCTGAACCTAGCTTTTATAAGGTTTGAATTTAGTTAAAAAATATTCTGATATTCCTTACAATTTATTTTGGACTGAAACTGGACATAAAATTGATTATATAAGTTTTCAGTCTTAATATTCACGTGTATTTGATTATTTGCTTGTTTAAGTGATTTTCAGGAATTGTTTTCATATCGTATCAATCACACATATTCACTCACGTTATATGCACGTAGACACATTTAATTGTGTAAATATCTAAACAAGTCTAGTGTTCAAGATTTAAAAAGAAAAGAATTATTTTCAAAAATGATTTGAAAGTCAAGAGGATTTGATTTAAGTTGACACAAGACTTGCAAAGATATATAGGAAGATATAATTTGTTGCATAACATCCGGTGTGTAATCATTTAAATGTGAGTGTGTCATCTAGGATAGAACACCACACACATACACTTCACTAAGAACTAGAACAATAGGCACTGAGCCAACCGATGCTTAAGAAGCTATATGGGAGGGGAAGAAGTGAAGAAAGCAAAGTGAACAATAGCTGCATTGTGAGGATAATTGTGGAAAGGCAACCAGAGCGGAGAGAAGCTTGGTTGAGATAGGTTATATCTTGTTCTGATTCATCTTGCTTTGAGTCTTGTTGCATGTTTGTATAATCGTTCCTATTTCGTTTGGTTTTAGTGGAAGTAGATTAGGTAATTCCTAAAGGAGTTCGTTGTTTTTTTCAGGGAAGGGTTTTTGCGACGTAAAATAAATACCTTGTGCTTTACTTTACTAATTTATAATATCCTGCCTCATATGAAAAAAGGTAGGTTAAATATTAGAAACGTATTTAATTAATTGAATCATATATTATCTATTTTGACACCTAGTTAATTCAAGATAATAAATAGGACTATTAATAGACTTGGCAAACTATCATTTTTTTAGCTAAGTTAGCAATTCAAGAAAAGTTTAAATGGGTCCCCTCTTGAATTATATAGATAACTCATAGGTAATTGGAGTTTATTTTGACATATAGTTTACTTCCGTATTATAGTCTTGCGCATTGCGGGTGCTAACAATTATCACTTCCTGACATGGCCCACATGGAGGATTGAAAGTATTTTTTATTTTAGGTAATCCTCTAACTCTTTCTTGGGAGATTAACCTTCTAACATTATAAAATTTTGCATGTCCCAATCTATTGTGCCAAAGGTCCGAATCCTCTAATCTGGCAACATGGCAAGACTCAGATATAGGAATTAATGTGTAATAATTTTCCTGAGTTCTATTTACCATAATTATATAGTTTCCTTTTTATAAATAATTTTGTAATCAGTTTTTTGAAAAAGTAACATCATAATTGGAATCACATAATTGGGACATACTTAAGAGATTAGCTTTGAGGCCTTTAACTCAAAGAACATCATTTAAATCAGGAAGCCCATCCTCACTTAATGTTCCCTTACCTACGATATGAGATGAAACACCATCTCCAAACATGACACTACCTCCTAGGAAGTCTGTCTTGTTTTTCAATTTGGTTTTATCCCCGGTCTTATGTTTAGAACATCCGTAGTCTAAATATCATCCAGTTGAAGTGCTTTGTGCCTTTAGCGCAGAAATGGAAATATTGCACTTTAGCTGGTGTAATAGATCATCTTTTCTAATCCAAATAAATTAAGTTTTAATCGTCTTGAGGCCATTTGATTTAGAAAAGTTTTGTTGGATCTTTCTAAATGGTTTTTTTCTTAGTCTTGGAACCTCCCTTTTTCTTTTTATACCTAGAGTTGTTGTGGTCTGTCTAGGGAGAACATTAGTATTTTTTCTCTCTTTTCTTGAATAATTAATGTTAAGGTAGGTTAGTGTATACATCCTTTTTTGAAAAGATTCTTCAAGAGTGTGGCCAAAAATGTCGCAGTAAGAACAGTAATGATGGGTGTAGGACTTGACTTTATTGCTAAAATATTTGATGATTAGTTTGGTTCTATTAGGTATAGTTGTCCAATTGTCACCAGTCTTAAGTTTCTGTCTTTGGTCTGTAACGGGTGGAAAAGTGCATTTGGCTTTACCATTTGAGTTAGGCTATTGATTATACTGATCATATGTTGCTTGAGAGACTTTATAACTAGAGTACCCTTTTTGAATAATAGGAAAAGTTTGGCCTTGTTTGATAAACTTAGCATTTTCAAGAGAATATTTGGTCTTACTGGTGTGCATTATTTCTTCAAAACCTAGACCAGACTTATCTTCAAAGTCAAATTTGCTTCCAACAATAATTTCCTCGTAAGATTTAGCTTGGGTTTCAAAGTGTTGACATTTTTTAAACACATTTGATACCTTTTGCTTAGACTCTTCCAGTTCAATAAGCGTGGACTTGTATTTTTATTCAAACTCATGATTTTTCTTAGACAAATCGTCTATTTTTATGACAAAATTTTGTCAATATCAGTCTCATGTGGAACACATTAGGCAGTATAGTCTTCAACATTCTTTCTAATGGTTAGGTTAAGAAAGTCGATACGTCGAGTTAATGATTTGATCATTTTTTTAAGGCGAGCACTCTTCTTAACCGTTTTCGTGTATAACTCATGCATATCAGGAAAATCATCATCAGACTCGCTAAGTGTGCCGTGTGAAGTGTCCCCTAAAGCATTATTACTTGGTTCTTATATACTTACGCACACGTTCAATTCATAGGCAATATTAACGCTTTGATTCACGCTTAGATTATTTCCAACAATAATGGGAGCGATAGTACCACAAGTAGTTTCAGCATCATTAACAACTTATAACATATTCATGAGTAGGTAAGCATGCATCATCATCATCATTATATATAATCTTGGCAAAGAAAGACATGCAATACTCATCATTCTGGTTGACTCTATTTCATCTTCCCCAAAATCACTAGAGTCATCCCACATTTTACACATATTAGCCTTATTCCTGTTGCTAAAATTAGCTGGGAATTTGCTAGCATGATGTCCCATTTTACCACATCTATGACATTTCACATCTTTCAGTGGGTTCCTGCTCAATATGAGTTTCTATCGGGACTCTGGGTGGGTTCCTTCTTAATATGAGTTTCTGTTGGTAACCTGGGGTGGTTCTTTCTCAATATGAGTTTTTGCCGAGACCCTGGGGTGATTCCTTCTCAATATGAGTTTTTACTGGGACCCTGGGGGGTTCCTGCTCAATATGAGTTTCTGTCGGGACCTTGGGTGGGTTCCTTGTCAATATGTGTTTTTACCGGAACCCTGGGGTTCCTGCTTAATATGAGTTTCTACCGGGACCCTGGGGTGGTTCCTTCTCACTCTTTGATTTCTGTAGTGCCCCTTGTGGGGCACTTCTCAAATGTCATTTCCGTAGTGACCCTTGTGGTGGCACTTTTTTAATGTTATTTCTGTAGTGATCCTTGTAGCGGCCCTCCTCAATCTTGGACTTCTTCAGTGGCCTTTGCGGGACACTTCTCCAAATGTAATTTCTGTAGTGAACCTTGCGGAGCACTTCTCTAATGTCATTTTTGCAGTGACCCTTGCGGTGGCCCTTCTCAATCTTGGACTTCTGCAGTGTCCCTTATGCGGTACTTCTCAAATGTCATTTCTGCAGTGACCCTTGCAGTGGCGCTTCACGAATGTCATTTCTGCAGTGATACTTGTGACGACCCTTCTCAATTTTGTACTTCTACAGTGGCCCTTACACGGTACTTCTCTAATGTCATTTTCGCAGTGACCCTTATAGTGGCACTTCACGAATGTCATTTTTTCAGTGACCCTTGAGGTGGCCTTTCTCAATTCTGGACTTCTGCAGTGGCACTTACGCGGTACTTCTCAAATGTCATTTTCGTAGTGACCCTTATGGTGGTACTTCACGAATTTCATTTCTGTAGTGACCCTTGCGGTAGCCCTTCTCAATCCTGGACTTCTGTAGTGGCCCTTACGCGGTACTTGTCAAATGTCATTTCCGCAGTGACCCTTGTAGTGGCACTTCACGAATGTCATTTCTGCAGTGACCCTAGGTGGGGTCCTCTCAATAGCTTCAAAAAAAGTATTTTAATTAATTTTTTTTTATATAGACACCTTTCTACATTAGCCCCTCGTGCAAAGTCTTTTGTGTTGGGTAGACCAAAAGGCTTTGTACGCCATAAATTCAGTTTTTTTATGGACCCTAGGTTTTCCTCATCATTCCCCTTAGGGTCATTAAATGTTATGTCACTTCATCCTAAGTTTTGTAAATGAGGTCACTTATAGTGGACCTCCTTATCTGGGTATAAACTTGGGCGGAAGGGTTACTCGCGGTGAGCCCCTCATTTTTAGCCTTCTTCTATGGCCTCAAGAAAGTAATCCAAAAAGGAAAAAATCATGAAGCCAATTGTCATGGATCATGTCGTATTTCAACGGTAATCCGACCAGGGATTTTTCGGCTAAAAACACCTGAAGGGTAAGAATTCAAGTACCCTTGGAACATCGAGCACCTTCGTAAATATTATCAATGAATAAAGGCATTGGCATATTGTATTTTTTTTTTTATTTTATGTTCAACACAACTGTCTTTCAAGTTCAATAAAAAATCTTGATTTCGGTTTCTTCAATTTTTTTTATTTTTTTTCAAAGTACGGTGATATATATTCCCTAGTAACAACAAGCAAACCATATATCTTGGTCTTCATCCATAGTCTATCAACAACACATACTTAATCAGGTTGAACCTTTCAAATTCGAGAAGTATCAATAGCTGCCTGACCAAGATATTACTTCATATATGACTTCATATTAACAAATCACGAACAAGAATTCTTACTCGACCATGTTAAATACAAAACTATACACATAAATTCCTAACATACTTTGTCGCCACTAGTAACTTACTTCATGTATGACTTCGTCTTTAACAGGTCAAGAACAAGAAGTATGTAAAACTTCGTACACAACTCAAACAGTTAAAAATAAGTTTTAGCCGACTAAGTTAAATGCAGGAAGAAATCTATACATTCGTAAATATAGCAATACACACATATAGACCTCATACACTTGGTCTCCATTGATAACTGATGCTAAACTTGGATCAACAAGACTATTGGTAGTTTCATCTAAGTGCGTAGGCAAAATCTATGGTCCTACAATCAAAGTTTAGTAATTCATTATTATACGATAACTTAGTTAACTAATTGATTAACTAATCATAAGTTGACAACACAAAAATAAATATATTTTTATTCAAATACTAACGGTATTACATTCAAGATCAAAGAAGTGCAAAACACGGGAGAGTTATTCAGCTCGACGTTTCCCTTGTGTTTTGGTAATTTCAGAAGAGGTCTGTGGTACTCTCTTTATCCCAGTCGGAGGGTTATCTAGGGTATAGGGAGAATTTATGTAGTTATAATCCCTTAACATTTTCCTATTATTGTTGCTCGGCCTGTTGATCAAATGAGAAGGACAAACTATTTCATGCACATCGTGAAGACCATAGTATCCCAAGTATTTAGTGATTAAACACTGAGGAATGGCATTAGGCGGGATTCATGATACGTTTAACTTAAATGGAGGCTTGTCATAATCTTACAAATCAGGTTCATTCCAATACCATAACTCACTATTTTGGCCATGCTTCAGTAATGTAAGCAAGTTGGCCCATCCCCATCTATAACCTTTACGGTGACTCTGTGGGAGATGTTCATCTACATAGTTAAGGGACTAATTATAATCTTCCATCCAATCCCCCCTAGGTTGTTACTGAATGTGAAAGGTTAACATATCAACCTGATGTTGATGTTGCTTCAAAACATCACTTTTGACTTTCAACTGGATGGATTGATCGATAATAGCTTTGTCCTTAGCTTCCATCTGGACAGAAAAGTTAGCGATGGCCTGACTCTTTGCTTTCAATTGGGTTACTTGGTCATCTAGTGTTTTTCTAGTTCCTTCCTCATCCACAGTTGGTTGGGTATACCTTCATTTCCTGGAACTTTGCCCGGGTTTGTTATTTTGCAGTGCTTCAAGTTCTTCTACTAACTCAGAATTCTTAGTTTCCAAGAAAGAAGCACCTTCACCGGCATCACTAGAGGACGATTTCTTCAAACTGTCTAACTCATTTCTGAGTCGATTATTTTCCTCTTCAAGCAGTTTGGTTACTTCCCAAGCTTCATCAACTTCTCAGTTCAATAAGAACTCTTTCCTTCTATACATTGAGGCATATTCTTCTAGTTTCTTGTCAAAATTAACATTCTCACTTAACAGTTTATACTTGGCTTGATAGTTTGCATGGACCGAAGCCAAAGAAAATTTATTGTCTTCTTGTAAATCATCAATCATCTCATAATATGCATCATTATTTGCTATTGCCCTATCCAACAAGCAATGAATATGAATGTTTGATTCCTTAACTCGGTCAGACACATCAGGACCAAGAAATTTGACTATTTCTTCTTTATATAATTGAATATGGCCAGCTTCCAGAAGGATTCTACTCCACCTGAGCAAGTCAGATTCAGTAGAAATGTAATACCCCTTAGTTTTAGGTAATTATTTTTATATTAGTTGCCATGTGGATTAGTCATTTAAAATAAATGGAAACCGAATTAAATATTAATTGTCATGATTTAAGAGTTAATATTTATGAGTATTGCATATTTACGGTTACATGAATGTAAATATGTAATATTATGTTATGTTGCGTCATTGCACTTTAAAGCGACTGTTATGACTTATATCCCAATCGAACTATTTAAGTAAGGTAATATGATGTTGGGATAGAAAATTATAAACGGTATCTCGAAAGTTAGTTTAGAAGGCACGATTAGTCCAGGAATGGTTGAGATAGTCAAAATAAGTGTCGGGTGTGTTTTTAGGTTCCGGGGCACTTTTGGCTATTTAAGACTTAATTATGATGTTACAAGTCATTTTAAGTATGTAGTAGAATTTAATGTTAGACTTAAATGTAATTGAGCTATTTTTTATATTTAGTCTTACAAGAGCAATTAAAGTTCATTTGTGTTTAACCTAGAGAAAGAAAGAGAGAAGGGAAGAGCCTGAGAGAAAGAAGAGAAAAAGAAAGGAATTGGTGATTTGAGCTCGGAATCGTTTCAATGAGGAGGAACCCGAGACTCCAATCTTAAGGCAAGTTTTCTAACTTTCATAGATGTATGGTTGTGTGTGAATAAACTGTATAATTTGTTAGTGATCTTGAGTTAAAACCATTTGGGGATTTTGGTGAGTTTGATGTTTAAACCCTTATGTATATCATGAAAACATTGTTGAGGGGCTCATAATAGAGGGTTATCATGTCAGAATGAATTATAGATTATGTTGGTTGATTATAATGGGGTTTATAAGGAAGAAAATGGTTTTGGTATTTTAGGGTTCATATATGCCCGTATCCAAAACTAGGTTATTTGACCGAGGCGAATCGATTCACCCCTAGCGAATTGATTCAGTAAAATGGTAGGATACAAATTTGAGTTATCAAATCGATTTGGGCAGTCCAAATCAATTCAGAAAGTTAGCATACATTTTGGTTCTCTCGACCGAATTGATTCGGCTAGGGCGAATCGATTCAAAAATAGTGTTATTTTATAAAAGTTTTCTAACTTGGTTTTAACTCATTTTCTCTTGGGTTTAAAGATTTAGAACCTTATTATAGGATGTATTAAACATACATGTGACCTTATATGAGGAGATTAATACCTTTGGATGATAAGGGGACATTCAGTACTATTTTTGGGGATTAGAAACGATAGTATAGTACCTCAATTGACTAAGAAAATGATAGTAGGACTAGTGTATAGTAGGACTTTATGATGTTGGCTTTCAAGGGCTAGTATAGAAGTGTTTATACATTGTAGCCTTAATTTATTATACATTAATGCGTATGGGCATAAGAATTGTCATTTTAATTCATTATACATACATTTTATGATTTTTGGCATATATACACATGCCTCTTTAAATGCTATCATAAGGGAAGTTACACGAAAGAGGTGAATCCCCTGGCTAATGAATGGAAGGAGAGTATAGTCCTCAGGACATAGCACTAGTTGTTACATTGTATGATTGTTTATTCAAAGTGAAGTAATTCTGGGTATGGTTATGCCTCACTATCGAAGGCATATGGCCGCTTCCCATTCGTTGTGATTTTGGGTACCCAGGTGGTCATGAAACTAAGAACGCTTTGTCCAAACCTTTGTTAAAGGAATCTTCTATTATTTTCTTGATTTTGGCCTTCTCTACAACTAAGTCGAATGTTAGACCTACTGTCTTTACCTAGTAAGACTTGAGAAGGGCTTGATTTTCCACTAACTTATCCTTAGTTGCCTTGGCCCTATCCTCAGTAGTCTCTAATTTCCTATCAGCAGTAGTGGCTCTATCATTAGCCTTCTATAATTCTTTTTCCCAAGACTTCTGCTTGCAGCACTGGTCTTAAAGATTCCAAAGATTTCTTTAGACCTTCAAAGGCCTCTTCCACACCTCCTGCAAAAGAACATAGTTGATTGACCTTCTCCATCACATGGTTTAAGTTCACAAAAAACTGCACAAAGGAGAAATATCAGATTAAAAGAAGAGAAATAAGATAGTAAGGATAAGTAATCAAGGAAAGGAGTTATTGAAGCTAAAATCTAACAAGCATTTTCTACTAACTTTAATCATGGTAAGGAAGCAACAGTTGCCTTATCAGTAGGTCGAGTACCAACTCTTATCAATTTTCTAGCTACACCAGGATTAATAATTACATAGGATGGCCCAGCAGTAGCCAAGTCAGCTTGAATTTTCTTGACCAACTATTGGTCGCCAGTGCTCTTCTTAGTTTGTTTTCCAAAAGGATTTCTTCAGCAATTTTAAATGTCTTCTCCATCATAGTGGACTTCTTGGCATCATCAGTCTTGACAAATTTTTTTTGTAGCCCTCTTGGTAGTAGGAGACAAAGATCCAATCATCAAATCAGGGATTTTTTCCTCTTGCCCATACTTGTTACCAGTGAAGTAGGGATGGAAAAAATGTCCAACGATTCGAAATAAGAAGTGTACCTAAATCCTTCTCAGCTCTAGTAAACTCCTCAGCCGAAGAAGTGGGAATTGGCTCCTATTTTAAATTGATGGGAATTAAAGGAGTTTCAGTGGTTAGCCTAAAAACAAAAGAAGTAATTGAGATTCTATATTGCAGTAATTTGGAGGTTCTCTAGGGTTCTCCTCGCTAATTCTTTGATGGGTGCTCCACATAAATTTTATCTTTTGAAGATTGATGTCCCCTTCTTCATGATATTTTTTCTTGCTCTCAACTATAAAAAATAGGACAAGAAACATTAGTCAACATATTATCAAACAATTGGGTACTAAGGAACAAAAGTACAGTAATCAAGATCAACAACCTATGCTATGTCCTTCTCGAGGACACCATGGCCCATTATACACTTCTCCTCTTTGAAGAGGAGCATGTTGCCAATTCTTTTCTATTACCCCATAATTGATATAGTCCTTACTAGAATCTAGTAAATTAACTACTAATGCTCAGTTAACAATCCTAGTTTTTAAGTAATAGGTGTTATCATTGGTAACCCAGTTGTAACAAAACATAACTTAGGGATATCAATATGGGTTATGTATATTTGGTTAAGCCTATGAATCCCATTCACTATTCTCTACGTATTAGGGGCTACTCTAGTAGGGACAACATCAAAATATTGATAGACCTTCAGAAAGAAATGATTAGGGGGAAAGGTAATACCACATTTATCTATGAATAATGAGGGAATCTTGTGACCCTCTGGTAGTGATAAAACATCTACTGGTGGTATAGGCATTTCTAAATTTACCCAATCAAGGATGTTTCTTTTCCACCTAATTTCGTCTAAAGAGTCCCCATGAACAATGCAAACGATGATTACAACAAAGAAAGAAATTAAAAAGAAAGGAAAAGAGAAATCTTACAGAGAAAATGATGGCAGAAACAAGGGTTGAATGCAAAAGAGATCCCGAAGACGAAAATCTTGGAGAAAAAAGAGAATTCAAAACCTTAAAAAACTCTCATCTCTTATAGCTTATCTCGAAAATAGTTCAAGTAATGAATATTTGTATCGAAGATTGACATTCTGATGACTGCACAACTCTAAAGACAGGAAAATACCAATACACACTTTGGTGGTTCGTTAAATTTTAAATTATTACAAAACTTTCTCTATATGATCAACGTATGAAAAATTTTCAGAACTCCTGTAAGTCTTATTTCGCCGACCAACTTTGAAGAAATCATAATCCATCCTTTTAATAAAAATATCAAGAATGGCGCATTGGGGACTTCTGTTGATACCAAAAATTATCCATCTACGTGGACCAATTGGAAATGGGCACTTGCCTCCTTACGTGGCAACATTCGTAGTTAGTAGTCACTTAGTCAGCCCAGAAGATAGCTGCTTGACAGCCCCCAAGCCGACCGACATGAAGAATGCAGATCATCAAAAAGATAAAAGACACCATCTAGGAAATAACTAATGGTATTTCCACACATGTTCCAGACTATCAACCATCACATTTATTATGTACGGGTGGAAATGATTGAATATATAAAGGCATTATAACCTTTGATCTCCAGTTCTTTTTAAATACATTATATTCCTTTCACAAAAGGCAAGACATAACAGATTCTAGGTCATTCTTCTTATAGTAAGAGTACCTAGCTTTCTATAATGACTCAAATCAATTTAATAATAATGGATAAAGGCTTTTCTTCACAGTCGAACCAATTTAAAAACTTTTTATCTCTTATGTGTTTATTCCATCACATATTATATTTTATATATGATTAGAAAATTATATCTAGTCTATTTTTTCACATTCGACCAAGTGTATTATAAATGTATGTGTATCCCTGTGCTTTAACTTAGTCGGTTAAAACTTGTTGTTCTTGACTATAGGACATACATGAAGTTTTAGGAGCTTCTTGTTCTTAACTTATCAAAGATGAAGTCATACATGAAGTTTAACAAGACTTTACTTTTTCTTTTTGAAGTTAGAAAAGTTAAATCAATTTGTTGTAGGGTCTTCTTGTTCATGACTTGTCAAGGACGATGTCATACATGAAGTGTAGTCTAGCTATTTGGCTTACTTTTCTAAAAGTTAAAGTTGGAGGTTATTGGGGATATATATCACCGTACTCCAAAAAAAAAAAGAAGAAGAAGCATAATTGGTCAAAAATCATGACTTTTATGAAACTGGATGAAAAGAGTACATCAAATCTTTAAAATGACTACTGGTAATATTTCCTAAGGTTATTAGCATTTTACAGATTCTTGAATTCTTCCCTTTCGAGAGTTTCAATAAGTTCTTAGTCTGATGACTACTGAGATGCGGTAAGGACCATGTGAGTTTGCCACCAACTTGTTTCCCTTCTGGATGAATTTTTTAAGGACATAATCTCCTTATTTCAAGTTGGTTGTCTTGACCTTTATGTTATAGAATCGAGTGGTTCTCTATTAGTATGCAGCTACTCGGACCCCCGCCTCTTCTCTGACTTCCTTAATTAAGTCCAAATCCAATCTTCTTATGAGATCACTCTTAGGTAATCAAAGTTCAACACCCTATGAGTTGGTAGCCCCATCTCGGTAGGCACCATTGATTTTGTCCCAAAGTCAAGCATGTAAGGAGTTTCTCTAATGGATGTTCTAAGCATGTTCTATATCCCCAAACAACAGTATGCAATTCGTTGATCTAATTTCCCTTTGCAACATCAAGTCTATTTTTAATTCATCTATAAAGGTTTTGTTAGTTATCTCTATTTAACAATTGCATTGTGGATGCCCAAGGACATAATAAAGTTTTTGATCTTGGATTGAACACAGTACACCTCAAAGTCATCATTATTAAACTGAGTACCATGATCAGTGATAAAAATATAGGGTATGTCATAACTGCATATGATATGTTTCTATATGAATTGGAAAACCTTTTCTCAAGGCATCTCGATTAACGATTCTATTTCCACCCATTTTATGAAGTAATCAACAACTACTACTAAGTACTCAAACTTGCCTTTGGTCGTCGGCAATGGGTCTATCAAGTCAATCCCCAAATATCGAAGGGCTATGGGGAAGTAATTGGACTTAGAGAAGCCCCCGGTCTTTTATGGATCGTAGCAAATTTCTGGCACTTGTCGCACTTTTTTGAAAAATTAATGCAATCTACTTTTATTATTGGCCAATAATATCCCTCTATAGCTATTCTTAGCACTAACGACCGACCAGTTGAATGAGCCCCACTTTATTGACTTCTTTGACGAACTCCATTACCTCAGTGGGGTGTACACACCGTAATAAGGAAATAGTATAACCCCTCTTATAAAGGAATCCTCCTTCTAATACATAACTACCTTATTTGTATCTCATTTTCCTTGCTTCTTTAGGATCCGTAAATATTATACCTTTGTTAATGTAGTCTTTAATTGGATCCATCCATGATGGTCCCAAATCCACTGTGATGAAACTGACCAAATCATTCTCATATATGCTTTTGAACACAAGAATCTCCATCGGGATAGTTCTCATAAGTTCTATCCTGATTGTTGAGGCAGGCTGAGCAAGAGCATCTCCTTGGGCAATTTTTACCTTTGGTATCCTTACCATTTGGACTACTGAGAATTTGGAGATGAGTTCCATAACTTTGGAGAAGTATTTGATCATGAGGTCTCCCTTGACCTCGTATATTTGGAGTACTTAGTGAATAATGAGTTAAGAATCACTTTGTGCCATTACCAGCTTGACTCCTAGTGATAAAGCCAATTCTAAGCCTGTGATCAATGCTTTGTACTCGGCTTCATTTATGAATGCTTGGAACTAGAATCGAAGTGTATACTCCACGTCAATATTATCTAGTGCATTAATAATAATACCAGCTCTACTACCAGTGGCATATGATGATCCACCCACATACAATTTACATACTGGAATATTCGAGTAAAAGCTGCCTTTATATAAAATTCCTCACTGAAATATTTTTTTTACTTTGCTTAGAGTATTGTTGATCCATCTCCTGGGTAATTAATGATTTAGGTTGGTCGACAACCACTTCAATTTGCTTTAGAGAAGAGATTTCTTCTAAGAAAGTGTGCTCGACAGGCAAACTTGGGTTATGGATCACTTCTGGATACGTGAACTCAATAATAAAATATGCTGCTGCTTGTCCTTTTCATGTTGTTCTTGGGTTATAGACAATTTCATACTATCCTAGATCCACTGCCCAAGACATCAATCCTCCTGATTTTTTTAGTTTGTGGAGTGCATACTGAAGAGGTAAATCTGTGTATACTACAATGATGTGTGCTCGAAATTATGGCTTCATTCTCTTAGATGCTTAAATTACGGCAATGGCTAATTTTTCTAGGGGTGGATACCTGGTTTCTGCTACTCAGAATGCCTTGCTGGTGTAATATATTGGATTTTGTACTCCATTCTCTAATCTGATCAATGCCGAGCTAACAACAGACTCCAAAACAAATAAATATATGTATAACATTTCCCCCAAAGTGTGTCAGGACAATAGTGGTGGAGATCCCAAGTACTTTTTCAACTCCTGAAAGGAAATTTTACATTCCTCATTCCATTCAAAGTTTTTTCTCGGCACTTTGAAGAATGGGAGGCACTTATCAGTAGCTTGAGAAAAAAACCGATTAAGAGTAACTACCCTTCTAGTAAGTTTCTGGACATCTTTATTGGATGCATAAGATTGCATTTTAATCAATTCTTTTATTTTAGCTGGGTTGGATTCGACTCCTCTTTAGTTCACCATAAAGCTTAAAAACATTCCTTCTTATACCACAAACACACACTTGGTTAGGTTGAGCTTCATTTGATATTTTTATATCTTGTCAAAAGTTTGGTGAAGGTCTTGGATGTGATGTACTACCTTAGTGCTTTTAGTGAGCATGTCATCCATATATACCTACATATTTTCCCAATATTCTCTTCAAACAATTTGTTCACCAGCCTTTGATATGTTGCTCTAGCGTTCTTAAGCCCAAATGGCATAACGTTGTAGTAGTGGGTACCTTGACTTGTGATGATATATGTGCTTTCTCTATATTTTAGCTTCATTTTAATCTGGTTGTAACCAGAATAGGCATCCATAAAGCTCAGTAACTCATGATCTGTAATTGCATCTACTAATGGATCAATCCTTAATAAAGGAAAGTGATCCTTTGGGCATGCTTTATTAAGGTCGGTGAAATCTACACACGTACTCCATTTATCGTTCTTATTTTTTACAACCACGACATTGGCTAGACATTCAGGTTACTTGACATCTTCAATGAATTGTGATTTTTAAAACTTTTTTTACCTCTTATTGGATGACCATATTCTTCTCGGGACTAAATTCCCTGCACCTTTGTTCGGTCGTTTTGGTATCCTAATTGATGTTGAGCTTATGACATATGAAATTTGGGTCTATCCCTGGCATATCTTCGTGACTCTAAGAAAATACACTTTTTTGCTATCTGAGGAATGTGATTAATTCCTATTTGAGGGATGGTGCCAAGTTAGAACCAATCTAAGTGGTCTCTTCATCTATAATTATGCTTTTTGTGACTTCCACGACTTGGGATTTTACCATCTCATCATTTTCCCAGGGATCCAAAGTATTAATATGGTATATAGTGGTCTTTCTATTTAGTTCTTTTAATTCTTCTTGCTCGGCCAAGTTGTAGTAACATTCTCTTGCCTCCATTAGTTGCCTTTCACCTTTCCAACTCCATAGTGAGTGGGGAACTTTAAGAATTGGTGAATCGTGGATGCTACAGCTTCAAATTTCTTCAATCCTACTTTTTTTAGGATGATATTTTTATCCAAAACAAAGAACCAGATCTTATCTACTCTACTTATAGGCCAAGTGTTGATCAATACTTCCAGTTTGACAGTTCCCCAAAGATATACTTTTTCTCCTGAAAAGCAAATTAAGGGTCTGTGATATGGTTCTGACTGGCTGTAGTGCAAGCCTAAGATCTTGAAGCAATTGTAAAATATAACGCTAGCAGAACTATCGTTATCCACCAAAACTCTTACAATCTTGGTCTTTTGTATTCTGAATATGATGACCAATGGATCATCATGTGGATAAAGTACTCCAGAGAGATCGTTTTTAGAGAATCTAATGATCAACTTGTCTTTATTCACTTTTCCAGGGCGATCATCTCCTTTGTTATTTAAGTTGATGCGTCTTATATATGAGCAAGCTTTGGCTTTATTCAGATGGGTTTTTCTTTCGACGACTTCGTTTTTACCTCCAGCATCCCCCTGTAATAAAATGACCACCAAACGATATCAAGCCTACCTCTATCTATGGTTCTTTAGTTTTCTTTGGTAGGTTTGGATCATCTTAGAAATCGTCATCCCGATTCCTTTTCCTATCGTCTTTGCCTTTGCATGGAGACTCCGACCTTCTTTTGGACTCCCGACCTTTTGACTGATCCACAAACTTATACAGTTTTCCTAGATGGATGAGAGATTCAATTTCATTTTTTAGGGAAATACAACTATTAGTGGTATGCTCGTGGTCTTTATGAAAATCACAATACTTGGACATGTCCCTCATATTGATTGGCGATTTCAGCTTTCCAAGCCATTTAAATCTCGGTTGCCTCTGATTTATTCCAGGATATGGTGCACATCAATCTTATGAGGGGTATAATTTTCATATTTTTTAGGTGTGTCTACCTTTTTATCCTTCCTTTACTTCTTATCAATGCTCTTCATGACATCATTCTTAATTCCTAGGGGTTGTTTGGAAGTTATAGCTTCCTCAGCATTCGTGATTTTTTCAGCTTTGGCCATGAGGTCAGTCATGGTTTCTGTAGGATCAATTGCCAATGCATAATAAAACTTCTCAGTGAGTAGTGCACTCATTAAAGTATTGATCGTTATCTTTTCGTTATAATCTATCACTTATATCTTCTCGTTGTTTAAACGAGTGATATATTCTCGGGTGGTTGATATGATGCAAATATTGCATATTTCACCCGTTAACCTACGTGTTATTAGCCCCCACGAGTATCTTAATCCCTATACTTATTCTCGTTAACCATAAAACCTCGTATTTTTATATATACATGCTTTACAGGGGTTAATTGAGCTTTTGTAGGTATTTGGATGCTTAGTATGAAATTCGGACGCTTTTCGGAAAAGTTTAGTCAACTTTTGCAGCTTCAGGGGCATTTTAGTAATTCCAGCATTCGGGTTTGAATCCCGAGCTCTTCACGAAAGTTGAAGCCCTATGATTTCTCTTCACGTGGTCGCTGACGGTACATGATTCCGAGTTATATCGATGGAGTTATGGCATTTTTTGGATGGTTATTCAAGGGTATTTTAGGCATTTCATAATTTAGGTTTTTGGCCCAATGTCTTCTTGGGTGTTTTATCCCTCTGAGTTATCTTCGCGTAGCCTCTGACCGTGCCTAATTCCGAGCTATAACGAAGAAATGGTGGCATTTTTCGTAAAATAGGACAAACCTACAGATTTCATACCTGTAGGTACCGAATCGATTCGGACACCCCAAATCAATTCGGCCGAATCGATTCAGACACTCAAAATTGATTCGGTTTGGACCAGTGTGATCAGATACCTTTGACCAAATCGATTCGGACACCCCAAATCGATTCGGTCCTGCAGATATTTGTTTTTCTTCTTGTTTATTTACAAGTTTGCCATGGGATATTTTGTGTATAAATACTCTCCTCTCATTTTTTAGAGAGATATTGATATCTTCTTTTTGTCTTAGATTTTAGGGTTTGTAAACTTGAGAGATTTTCCCTACTCCTCTCTTGTACTCTTTGTTTTGTAAGTTGTACCTTAGTTTTAATTACATTAATTTAGTTGTCTTCCTTAATTTCCATGCTTTAATTTACTTGCTTTCTTTACTTTCTTGCCTAGATTAAATTATTTCTTGCTTAATTAGTTTATTTCTTTGTTAATTAGTTTCATTTATGTCTATCCCTTAGATAAATAGGGTCGGGGTTGTGTTCCGCCATTTACGGATTTGGACCTCAAAGTTTAGGGTTTCGTGTAAAATTGCATTTAATTGAAACCGCGTGTATTAAAGTTAGATTGTTATGCTTTTAACTTTTTTGTCACGTAACTTTAGTGTTTATAGCGATAATCCAAATTTAATTCGCGTGTGACCATTTTTCGTTAAATGTTTAATCTCGCAACTTTGGATTAAATTCCTTATTGTGTGATGTTTATGCTTAATTGTAAATGCTCGATTAAATTGCTTTCGAGTCGGAATATTAATTAGTAGTTGTTTCGATCCATTTGCTAGGATGCGATCCCGATCCTCGCCTTACTTTTGTGTAGCGTAACTTATTCTTTTCTTTTTCCACCATTCCCAACTATCACCTTTTACACTTTTATTCCTGATGTTTTAAAACAATTAAAATCTAAAATTCAATCACTCCCTGTGGATTTCTTACGATACCCGACTTACCGCTGTGCTTGCTTGTTAAGTGTAGTTGTAGTTTATGTTTTTTGCATCGTGGTGGCGAAACACACAACGATTGTGTCCTCACACGAACACACTTTTACCGTTCGGTCAGTGGTTTATCCCACTCTCTATAGAACACTCAGTAGATAGGCTACTCTCTTGAATGGATTAACCCCTAAGTAAAAATTGCTAACGAATGACTAGAAAAGTTGATAAAAAGTGGTAACTTTTCCTCGGGGCAAATTATCGTACTATAGTTGGGCTGAACCAGTAAAAGTACTTGAGAAAGCTCAACAACACATCTCATCAGGAAAAAAATAAATATCAGATGCAACCTGAATTTGGACAGAGTTGGAAAATCAACAATAGTCAAAATGAAAGGATATTCTTTGACAAAACTTCTCTCTAGGAGATTCTCGGTCATAGCCATTTCCCCCAACCAATATTCTAGTTGCTCGATTGATACTTTGCATGAATGATCTCTTGTAGTGGACTTGTGTGAGGCAGCTTCGGCGCTCCTATCATGCATTTGTGCTGAGCTCTCTTATTGATAATTCTACTCATAACGGTATGGATCCTCGGACGTTGGCCCTGGACCCAACAGATCCTTCATGATGCTCATCATAATGTTCATGTAATTGGGGTTGTTCCCTGCATTCCCTTTTAATTTCTTGGGGAACAAGACAATCAAAACTGAAGCTTTGCTCAACTTTTTTAGGACTCCTGGCCGTTTAGGGGAAAGAGAATGAATATCGTAGATGTTAATAAACCTAATCGATGAAGTTGCTCCTGGGCAATAAGATCTGTCATATGATGACCTAGAATTGTTATTTTTATCATTCCTTATAGGAGGTGGTAGAATTTCCCTCCTTTGAGATGGAGCGGTAACAAACCTGGCTTATAATGATTGAGTCATTAACTTAATAGTTTCTCATAGTGCCTTTTTCCCTTTCACAAGATTGATCGGAATTCCATTTAAATCCATTGTATTAGGAGGAGCAGACGTACTGCTTCCAGCAGCGAGGAAATGTTCTGAAATATCATTCATCATTGTGAGAATTCCCATGATAAATCAAATGAATAAGATTTGGTAGAGAACGATGACGACCAATCGTTCCAACAGACAGTGCCAATCTGTTGATGTCTAAAATTGCTAGAAATATTATTTAGCTATGTAGTACCAATTCTGTAATCACAGATAAATATATAAGTAATCGAAAGATAAAATGAATAAGACACCAAAGTTTTCAACGTGGTTCATCTATGACAAAGCCTATGTCCACAATTATGTTATTATTGTTGGTGATTGCACAAAATTTTATGCAATATTTATAGGACAAGAATGACAACAGAATGACTTGTCCCTTGAGGTAAGGGAAACAGAGTATTTATAGTGGTTAAAAAACCATAGGTTGGAATGCCTTTATATATTCAAGCATTTAAGACAATACATAGTGAATGAGACAGTTGGTCTTCTAGAACACGTGTGGAGTATCTCTTGATGATTCCCAGATGCCTGACCCTTGTGTTTCTTGATGGTTCATCTTCTCTGTTTAGTCGGTCGGTATGCCGACTAAGTAGGTCTGGAGTCGATTAAGTATGGTTGAAATGCTTAGGTGTTTATTTAAAAGGATAAGTGTCCAAATGTCATAGATCCACGAGTCTAGAATAATTTACCATACAACAACAATATCAGACAATCTATCATAGAATGCATCAAAAGTTTCACTCTCATCAATTTGAATGGTTTCAATTTAAGTGGTGAGGTTTTGGAGTTTAGAAGTCGTAACAACCCCAATTTTCTCATGTAATGTTTGGAGAGGCATAATAAGCCAAAGATGGGGATTGTTTGTGAATTAATACCATTCTCAGCATCAACATAATATAAATCATTTATTAATATCCCCAAAAAGAGTTTAAATCAACACTCCAATAATAATAAAATCCAATCCAATGCTAAGTGTATGATGAATCATCCATGAAGATAAAAGTCTCAAACCAACATAAATTAAATAAATCTGGGGTTTATGCCCATATAATAATCCCAAATAAAATAAGTAACTAGAGATGAAAAGCACCTAAGATAGAATCAATAAATCTGAAAGTCTGATGACAAAAAGAGATAGCAAGGTTGATACATTGACAGTCTCGCTATGCCTGTCCAGGATCACCTGGGGGAGAAATATTTAAATTTGGGCCAGAACCATATGTGTGCAAGAATGAACTTTTTCAAATTGAACATGCAATAAATACTGTCGATCAAAGTAAATATCCCCATCATCACTCACATGCGATTAATATCTCAACCCTCAACTAAGTGCGATATTACCCGCATCCAAACACATCCAAAAGTAATATGTATAAGAACCGTGCCAATTTAATGTGAAATGAATTAACTATGACCAAGTGCTAAAACAAATCCGACTATATTCAATTACCAAAGCCCAATGTATCCCAGTCTTATATATCTCATGAAAGTGGCATAAACATCTATTATGCATACATAACAAGGGTCTGTAATTTACTGTCTACATTCTTAGACAAATTAATTTATTTCATTTAATTCGGGTAACATATATATATATATATATATATACTAGCGGAATGCCTAAAGGCACGGTGAAAATTTGCAAAGTACTTAATCATAAAACGGTAAAAAAATTCAAAATACATAATTGCAAAATGACGAAAATGTCATTCTCCAACAAAACAAAGTGTAATTCAAAAGTAAACGTATGTAATTAATTGTAGAAACTAAAGAAAAACACAGTACATTCATTAACTAAAAATGTAGACCAAAAAATAGAAAATAAATGTAAAACGAAGAGATTTTTAAGAACAAAACAAAACGATATTCCTCATAACGGCAATCCTTGGGCTGGGCGTGGTTTGCATCTCTTCGTCTAATCTTTTCCAGGTTTCAGACATGTTGGTCATTGATTTGGATATGGGACAACGATACTCATGCTATTTCATCATCTCATTTTGACATTCCATTGCATTGTGTCATAATCGTCGCAACTTTTTGAATGGAACTACTGAGCAGAATATACTGTGGGTTCACTCTGGACAGTCCAACGCATCTTGGTAGGAAGATATTTGAGATGATGGGCATGGCTCTTTCAAGTAAGTGGATAACACCTGCTAGTGGGTTTCAACACCAATCAGACAACACCCACACTTTAGAAACTCTAGAAGCAGAGGTAGTCGAGCCACCTGAAATTAATACTCAAAAATGAGGAATGCACATATTAGACATTGGTTTTAAGTTTGAGAAATCTATCACTTTTTTAACAAAAACAAAAGAAAATCTTCCATGATGAAAAGTAACAATAGATATTTGAGAGACCGTGCTAGAGTCATCATAATCAGCAGGACTGAAGATAAAAACACTAAAGGCATTCAAGAACTACTAAATTCTAAAATTATAAAATAATTAAAAGAAAGCATGCAATAAAATAGTAAGAAATGAACATGTGGCCTTAAATATGCATTTTAAACCAACCTTGGTCAAATTTTTGGGATGAATATGTTCAATAGTAATACCTGTCGTTAACCTTGATGTTATGCCGTTGCAAAACTCAACCAAGTAAAGCCTAGGTCACATTCCCCGAGAAAATAATAATCTACAAATTGTTCCATACCTGTGAAAAAACAGTGAATAATAAATTTTCATCATCTCCCAACAAACATCATCCCCCAAGCTCCTCACCCAAGATTCAATATTATATGCACTTGTCAAATAAAGTGCCCTAGGTCAATTAAATGCACTTTAACGAATTATAATGTGTTGAGACTTGATACACATATTTTACCTGCCAAGTACCACGTTAAGGAAAAAGTTGCTTCTCTCCATATATATTCAAAAGGTACATAAATAAATATTGCATAGACAACTTATTTGAGTACATAAAAAACATAGAGATCATCACGTTTCGTAAAAAATGGAAATTAATTATTCCAATTCTTAAATAATTGGGAGAATCATAATTAAAATAAAAAGGGGAAATCGAAAAGCCATCAATGGATACTTTAATTTGAAAAGGCCTGGTGCTTTTTTGGTATATAACTGTGGCAAAGTTGATCCGTGTGCTCTGTCAAACTCCATATAGGAATGACAGATTTAATCTAATCATTATTTGCCATAAAGTTTTGCTTTTTTTGGAAAAAAAATCAATAGTTAATTGTCCACAGAAATTAGAGAAGAATGAAGAGCATACCTGGAAGAGATTGGCAACGGTTAAGCTCCCCAGTCCACCTGTCCGCCAGGCTCTTTGTCTCGGTGGCTACAATACTCAATGAACCTTTAAAATATCCAGTAGCATAAATCATTACCTAAACCTAAGAAATAAGGAAATTATGAATGATACAGACCGAAAATTCTATATAAAAGAACGACCAACAAATTTAATCAACACCAATCATGTACCATTTTTAGACCTGGAACAACAATTTTTTGACTGGAAAAATAAATCTAAATCAAAGAAATTGAAACAAAAACATATGTACCGTTCTGATTTTGCCCACAAAGTCGGCGATAAGCACATAACCCCATGCCTACTGTACGGATGCACCAACACAAACAAATAAAGCCCATATATCTATTGAGAACTTTTACATTGCGAGAATGTTTTCGGTCAATGGAGCTACAATTTCCCAAAACTAAAAATGGAATGCAAGTTGGAAGATCTGCAAAAGCATACAAATAACATAAGTATCGACCTATGTTTGAATGAGAATAAATAAAGACATAATAACTAATGCATTATCTAATGTATAGAATCTTCTTGAGTGCAATTGTGTAAGAATTGGCATGCACAACTGAAGACAGAGACTTTAAACTTATGTTTCAATGGTGGCACATTATAATCAATATGCTCAGTGAAAGAAGCCAAGACTTACTCTCTATGAAAGTCGTTATATCCACACTGCATAACCTAAATCTTTATCCATGTAGTAGCAGAGCAAATGTGAAAGAGTTTCATTTTCGGTATTAAGTACACAAATTACGTAATTAGCGGTCAGATTTACAACATGGTGCTAATCAAAGTCAGAGGGTAAACCATACATTTAAATACGGATCATTCATCAAAACTAAATCCGTTGAAATATCAATCCAAGACTCACAAACATATAATGAATACAGAATGTGTCAAATGTAAATAAATAACAAAAAAAACTATTAGTATTAATGTATATCTATTATACAGAATGTGTCAAATGTACACAAACATATAATGAATACCTTTAGAATTTTTTCAGATCCAACAAAAGACCTATACAACGGCAGTGTACTCAATCAGATTCAGCATTTGACTCTGTCTACGGAACCTACGCCCCCTACCATTTTTATAATACATTGGCAGCACCAGCTTAAATGACATTGATGTCTGCCAAGCCATTGTATCATTTACAATGATGATGAAAATTATAGTCCTGACCTGCATGAAGGTAGTAGAGGGTGTGGTCCTAACCTGCATGAATTTAAAATCCATAAAAATACTAATATTATTTATGCTAAGGGTGGTCATCCTCATGATTACAGAAGTATACAGAGAAAACAATTGACCAAACTAAAATCAAATAATACACATATTTGTTCAAACACCAACAGGGCAACTGCGATATATATCAAAGTCATGGAAATCATTAAAGTCAGCATATGTCTGTATACATATGTCATGAAATTCATGACACTACAGGTGTGAAAGTCAATATTAACAAATGTATACAAACATATGCTGAAGAGAGGAAGAGGTTTGCTACCTCAATAGATCACAAATTAGTAGAACACTCGACTTAGTATACTGGCTCATAGTTGTATCAAAATGTATACTAATTAGTGCAAAACTTGTGTCAATCAAACTAAACCTGTACGCAATATCATATAGTGTTACTTGATTGTTTGCTATGGCCCTGAAAAAATGAAGAGGGACAAATGAAAAATAGGAAATGCTACTGGAAAACTTAATTCAAAGTGATATATTTGACCATAAAGTAATTGATCAATAATGAAAACTTTAAACATATTGTTGGGTCAATATTAAAATGGAAGATGATACAAAACAGATGATGCAAAATAGATACTTAGTCTCTCGTTCTAACAGACACATACACCTAGCAACATAAAAATTGCAATGGAAAATGATACGAAATAGATACTTAACTGTGGAGTTGTGGTGAGTTCGAGAGAGGAATGGAATGAAACATATATTCAGTGAGACACCATATTAGGCAGGAAATCCATGTATTTTATGTCCTTAATTTCAAATATGTAGAAGAAAACGGAGCAGAGCGAACAAAACATGAGTCATTAACACGCAGTCAGCACAAAGTCAAAAAATTGTTAAGTAAGAAAAGCATCTCAAGTTAAGAAAGTTGTTGGAGAATAAAAAATAATAACTCCATTAGATTAGTGAATCAACATTTCAGTTTAAACATTTGGTCATAACTAAAGATAAAAAATCTTCGCATCTATACCATTTTAAAACAAAAAGGTGCCATAGTTATAAAGTTGATCTGATTTATAGAATGAAGAAGCCAACCATGCTTAAACATTTGGTCCAAACATTTTTTGATCAAACACATAGAATCCGTGGACAACCCATGCTTAAACAATCTCAAATTCTAGGTATTTACACCAAGCTCAGTAAATTGTAAGAAATATTATATTTTTTTGTAACACAAAAAGTAATATAATTTAGTGTTTTAAAATGAAGTACATGTGCATGGTCGTAATATAAAATAAAGTACATATGCATAGTCGTAAGAAAAGGGACCCGAGAGCTCTATTGCAAAAAGTACAAGTGGGAATATTAGCGAGATATTGGAAGACATGGATACTTAAAAATTGGGGATGATGACTGTGAGTGGGAGAACTCTAAACGTGATATCGGGAATGATGGCAGTGAGTGGGAACTCTCACAAAAACAGAAAAGAAGGCATCAATCCAAAAGAAAGAATCTCAAAACCATTAACGGTACACTTTCTCATCCGATAAGCATCAGTGACTCAGAAAATTGGATAACGATTTCTTCAAGTGAGGGAGATAAAACTTCCACACGGGAAACAACATCTGGAGTATGCTGCTCGTGCAGTAGATTTTCTTTATGCAAGACTAAGAAATGCGAATTTCGAGCTGTGGGGGTAGTTGTTGCTCTTCGTGCGGATGTTCACCCTCCAAGTGCAGCAATAGAGAAGCGGAGTTGGCTGGCAGCAATGATGAATCGAAGAGGAGCAGTGTGATTGCTTTTCATGGTGCAATGCTACTCCAAAGCGCACTTTTGGAGAATCCTGATGAAAGGACAACATCATCAGGGACTTGTTGGCTTGAAATTGTTATACCAGGAAATCGTAGAAACTCTAGGACAATTAACATCATCAGGGACTCCACATATCTCAAATATTTTATTTAATTATTATGGCTCATCTTTTCGTCGAAAGATTTGCTTTCCAAGTAAGAGCTCAGCAAATATACAACCTGTCGACCGCATATCAACATCTGGACCATAATTTGTTATCCCAAGAAGTGACTCAGGTGGTCTGCATCATAAAGTTATTACACAATTTGTGAGATTCCCATTGTGATCACTTAAGAAAAATTGGGCCAGACCAAAATCTGCAAGCTTCAAATTTCCCTCATTATCTATTAGAAGATTAGAGCCTTTGATGTCACGGTGGAGTACTTGATTTACATGACAGTAATGAAGACCTGTTAAAAGCTATATCGTATAGAACTTAATATGAGGAACTGAAAATTTCATCCCCGAATAGTCAATAAGGCCCGTCAAATCATGGTCCCTTGATCATCCCTCTCTAGACTTGGAGAGGTTACAATACCTTTCAGCATAATTAAATTTTCGTGATGCAGTTGCTTTAAAAATTTTATGTCACGTATGGCAGTTATAAGGAAACCCTCTCTCTCATTGTCCATATGTATCTTCTTCAACGCAAAAATTTCCCCTGTACTGATTTCTCTAGCTATGTACATAGAAATTTTTAAACCACCCAAATCTGTCATCCTGATCTGATTCAGATAAACCCGATCTGACCTATACATAGGATGACCATTGTCGATTCAAATAACAACTAATTTAGATTCCATATAATCAAACCATAAAGGAAAGATTCATCTTACCAACGAAATTATCAAAAAGGTACCCAACTCAAATCAATGTCCAATAAGAAAGCATCTCGTCCCGTGGTGTATAAACGCTTTTGAGAAAAGTGAATAGGCAAATTGTGACAGATTCAAACTTGTAAGCTACTATTAGTTTTCAATACTATTAAAATACAAAATGCAATATTATCAGAAACAAACGAAGGAACACACTGAGGCACACCGAGTCATGGAAAAATAACACACCTTACAAAAATAACTGAAAGGAATATGATCCCTAGACATACAATTTATGAAAAAAGTAACAACAAACTGTTAACATATACATTTTCACAATGTATATCATCTTAACAACTTTGTATATACAATGTTATTGAGCATTCAGTCCTTCCTTGAGATCTTCTGATCTACTCTTTTCGAACTCGTTCATCACCGCAAGCTTTTGGACACTAATCTGAATGACCTCATTCGATATGCAGGCTTTTGGACCAATCATGCCTATAATTTATAGGTTCTTTGTCATAGAGAAACAAAAATGGAGAAATATAGCTCATACTTGCGTGAGCCAAACAAAATAACTAAAAGCATATTGAGATAAAGTAAAAGAACAAATACCACTAAATGAGTTCAATACCTCATTTAATTTCAAATTTCTTTCTTTTTTTATCAAACAATTATAGACATCACTTCATATTACAATGACAGTATAATCCATGCTTTCTTGTTTCTTCATTTTTATTTTGTAAAGTAGAATGGTGTGTATTGAACTGAAGGTATCATCGAGAAAAGGATAGAAAAACCTTATATGCAGCTATGTAATAGCGAGAACCCAAGTTAGAAAAACATAGAATTTTAAACCGTTACCTAAAGATTATTTAAATTGATCTTCAACTAACATGTGAGAGAGCATGGTCGGGAAGGACATTATCAAAAACTAATTTAATTAACTATCATGCATTCAACACAGAGTATAATGCCAAAACAATTCAAACAGGGAATAATAGTAAATATAGAGAAAATGAAACACAAAGTTTAGAAAATATTCACTAATTATGTAAGATTTAGAAAGGAATAAACAGAGAGTAGTTACATGGATCATTCAATTTAGAAGTTAGATTGTGTTATACAAACTCGTCTCATTTGAAATGTAAAAGGCAAACAACTAAAATTAGAGACAATATAACTGCATACGGATGAAACACTAATTCTAATAATAGTTACATGGATCATTCATTTCTGGAAGAAGTATTTTCGATAACAAATGCAGTATTTCAATTAGAAAAGGAGGGTTAATGCATAGAGTATGGGAAAACCCTTTCATTTCTTTGGAATAACCCGCAAAATAGTAGAAACCATGAATAAGAAGAGAAGGGAGAAACCAAGTATATCTACTGATTCAGAGAGAGAATGTAATAGAGAATGGAGAAACCCTTTCATTTCAGGAAGATAAATATTAAATTAGAAAAATCCCAAACAACACAATACCCTCCACAATGTAATACCTTTTTATACACTTTTGCAAATAACACTCGCAAAACGAAAAATTCACACTAAACTAAAACTATTAAACCAATTTTCACAAATGAAGTTTAGTTTCACAAATAAAAAACAATGCAATTAACACTGACAAAATAAAAATTAACATTAAACTTTAACTATTATACCATACTATTATGCATAGAAGTAAGAGCATGCCAAAAACATACTATTATGCATAGAAGTAACTTACACCCCTATATTAAACCTAAGAAATATTTATTTTTAAAAAGTAAAAGAATTGAACAATAGTTCCAATTTATATTCTCACACCAGAATACTGAATATTATAAAAATAGATATACAGTCAAAATAATAATCCCTATAACATAATTATATCGATACCACTACATTGTTTGACAATTACTTGGGCCCCATTTGGGTCATAGCCCTAATGAGAAACGTCTACACAATCTGATAAACCAAGCCAAAAAATAAATAAAATTATGAAATTTCAACCAACAAATTCGTAAAAACGCATGTTAGTACCTGCAATTTAAACACCAAAATAACAACACATGTTAGTACCTGCAATTTAAACACCAAATTCGTAAAAACCCAAGTTAGTACATGAGAAATCAAATTTTGACACAAAATGGCTAACTAAACACCAAATTCGACAGAAATCCATAAACCATACAAAAAAAAAATCAAAACCCAAAATCAAATTAGATCTGCAACTCTAAACAAAGCAAATATTCAAAAAGTAATACCTTAAATTAGGTCTTATCTTTCATCAAAATGTAAAAACCTAAATTAGAATGAAAAAATGGAATAAAGAAGGAGAGATCTCACCCAATATTCAAAAGACAACACCACGCATGTATTCCAACAGTTCTTGTCCAATGGGATGAATTTCTGGAGCATCGGAGACCTACAGAAAGACCATAAAGCAGATCTGACAACTGGCTGCCGAAAAAAGTGGTAAAAATCTCCCAAAAATGCCAAAAGTCGATCAAATAAAAGAGAGAGTATAAAAATAGAGAAAAACTCTAAAGATAGAGAGAGTGTCTGTGCTTACCGTTCAACCTTTTAGAGCCGAGATGAAGAAGCTCTTACCATTTTACCTTTTGTAGCCGAGATGAAGATTGAGGTGTTGGGATCTGAGAGAGAGACGTGAGACGTGAGACATGAGACATGAGTGATGGATGGTTATGACAAAAGTGGATAGGATTTAAAATTAAAGGTCAAATAAATTTGGGGTGTACTATAGTATATTTTATTAGTGTGTGAGTGAAAATCCAACCATTCATTTAGTAATGGATGATTTTCATGATTCAATCCTAGTCTCTACTTGTGTTATCTCTTTATGGAATAGTGTCAAATTTTTTTCTCCTTATTATATAGATGTCCTTTCATTTATGCTACATGCAAAGGCATCTACCAGTAGTGTCTCGTTCGTTCTCTTTCAAAAAGTCCACAGGAACAGCTTATCCAAGACAAAAATTATAAATCACACATAGGTGGGGCGGTCCCTATGCACTACACAAGTTCACGGCCCATACCTAACGGTGACAAATAATCTCAGTATCAACACCTACCTTTATTAGAAGGCTCTGCTACATAGTACCTAAATGACCTACACAACGTCTAGCCCACCTGTGTTGGCGTGTCCTATGGTCCTGAATGCGCGAAACCGCAAGTCAATAGGACCATCCACGAACATTGGTATGTCTACACAGATACACGTAGACACATATTACTATTCCCGTATAATATGTATAGGTAACTACTCTATAATTACCTAAAGTATCCCACATGATGTCCATAATTATTCACCTATTAATAATTCACCATCTAGCTAATTAGTAATTCCATCTTATTTAACTATTTATTTAACCATCTAGTTAAATATAATGTCCCAATTAATTACGTGTGCCACATATACATTTTTAATAAATTCACCATTGACCCAAATACCGTCCCACAAACTCGTATGAACTTATAAAATTAACCCTGTAGGCACCACATTATAGGACCCCCTAAGTCTCTCCTTAGGTCCCTATCACCTCCCCATTTCACTACAAACCCTAGGTCGCACTCTGAGTACCGATCAAGAGGTCATCGAGCGCCCCCGGGCCCTGATTTGACCCCAATCAACTTCACCGTCAGAGAAAAATCTCTTTTAATGTTTTAAGGTCTCTGAATTCCCTTTCCAATGGACCATCCCGTGCGTAGATCGGCATAACGGTTCTGACAAACGAACCATTTTACCACCGAAAATTAATTCGGAGGCCACCGGGCGCTCTCGTGCCCAATTTGACCCCGATCAACTTCAAAGTCAAAGCGAAAGATCTTTGAATATTTTAAGGGCACTAAAACCCCTTTCCAATGGTCCGCCCTATGCACGAAACAACATAACCGTTCATACGAATGATCAATTTTGCCCCAAAAATCGACTCAGAGGGCACCGGGAGATCCCAGGCTCCATTTGATCAAAGTCAAATCTTCATCTCGAATGAGACTGAATGAATCTCCAAAGGGAACTGAATAACCTTTCTAACGGTCCACCCCGTGTGCAATTCAGACCTATGGTATGGACGAATAATCCGTTTTACTCTGAGAGGTCACCGGACACTTTCGGGCCCCGGTTGACCAAGGTCAAATTTACCGATCGCGCAAAACTCTTTTTAATCTATAAGTAAATCTCCTAACCCTTCCAACAGTCCGCCCCGTGCATAATTATAACTTACCATGCGGACGAACGATCTATTTTCATCCGACGATCTCTCTTCCAAAGGACCGACATGCGCTTTCGAGACACATTTGACCCAAAGTCAACTCCCAAAATTGAGATAGGTCCAATCAATCTTTAAGGTCAATGAATTACCTTTCTAATGGTATGCCCCATGCACAATTCGAATCAACAGATTACGTTCTACGACCATTTTTCCAGAGAAATCTGCACGAGACTGCCAATTGGCAAGTCAAGATCCCTGCCTATCGGTAGTGTGTCAAGGGTCACCAATTGATAGGAAGTACTAGGGTAATGCCAATCGTCACCACCCCTCACCCCATATGTAGACTCCATGACCTCATCCCAAGGCACACCATAAATCCATCAGCATCAGTGATCTCAACAACATTCTCTCGAAATCAGTGAAGTTCCCCATGTGAGGTTCCATTCAAGCTTACATTCCAATCCTTTTAATACCCAATTTGGAAAAGTATCATTCTCTCTCATCAACATTCATCAACACTCAATGGAGTTCATCCAAGATCAAAGATGAAGCTTCAAAGAAGGTCCAATTCCTTCTCCCACTCTTTAAATTTCTTATTTTTGCATAAATTTCATTAGATTTATAATCTAGTTCTCACTTTAGTTCATACCCATTAATATCTACACTTTTATTAGTATATTGCACATACTTTATTTTCTATAAAAATCCCAAAGCCAATAAAATAGGGTTTTACCCGTAAATTCTGAACGGAATTTCCATCACCCCCTTTCAAAATCAAAATTACATTTTCTGCACATACACATATAATAAAATTTCTTTTGAATTTATGGGATAAATCCCACCCCCATGATACATTCAAACTACGTGGACTTTGATTCCTTTATTGGCTACGTAGACATTTTGGATTAAAACCCGAGACCCGAGTCCAATTTTCTAATTTTTTCAATTTCCCAAATTCCCCAATTTTCCTAAAATCTCTCATTTCCGCATTTATTATATTCTCGCATTAACATACATATTATGCTTGTTTGAATTTCATCCAACTCATATTGTCGTTTCATAATAACGATCAATATCGCGATAAACGCACAAATCATATTTTTTATATACGTTATTTTGGGAACATTCCTATGATGACCTCACTCTATCTTGCCCATGGTAAGAGTTGAATGACTCCGATGTCCATTATATAAACATGCACACACACTTCAAGGAGAAATAAAGGAAATAACACTAGCCTATGAGAGACCAAAAGGGTGAAATGGGTTCCTAACACCTTCCTATTCCGTAACTTATCCCTCGAACCTTCGATCTATTAGTTTCGTATGCATCAGTTTGTCCTTGATGCCGCTCTCTCGAAGTGGCAACATTTTTTTCCTGTTTTGTGAAAAATAGGATGGGGACTCGATCTCTTTACATTCAGCCCACATCGACGATGGCCAAAGCATCTTTAAAATGATGCGAGACTGTGATTTTCGAGGGATCCTTCCTCCCCCATCCCCTCAAAGATTCTCCTAGGATGGCCACAGTGACGACTTCGCTGGGGACATATTTTCATAAGAGGGCTAGATTCTATTTGCATGAGTGTTTTGTTTTCTTATGTGCGTATACCCTTGTTTTCCCCTTTTCTCTCCTTTATTATTTCCTGTACATATATACCTCATGCTTATGCCACTACTCACACACTTGTAGAAATTCTCTATGTACACTGTCACTAACATACACCTCCACTTGTATATATATCAATGCTTACTTGCACTTATCACACACCACTTATAGTTGATCAATGTTTTGGTTCACTACCACACACTCACTTGTAGATAATTACACATCACTCACTCTCATATATCCATGCTTAGTATAGATTTATTTTTTATAGTTGTACTTTCTTCCCTACTTGGCATGATCAACAAATATACTATCTCCATAAGATACTAATCAAAGAATCATGCATGATACACACAACATCACTAAAGAGCATTACTATTAACCAAATTTTGTCCCGTAACTGGGGGGGGGGGGGGGGTCACTTCGTGATGGGCGTTGGTCTGCCAGGTCGCAGTTAGCCTAAGAGATATGACTTTCACTTTCCATTGTCGAAGTACATTCGACGTTTATCAAACGGTTCTCCCCGCATTATACTGCTTGACCGAAGTCATAACATGATGTATATCGCAGGGAACTCGTTCACGTACGTCGAGTATATTGAATTCGCTCTCACACATATTATCCCCATGAGGTATATGGTGAGGCCATTCGCATACACTCAGGTATATCAAATGGCTTGTCCACACGTATTGATTGCCCTCAAAATCAAGACACATATCATGGAAGTCATGCCAAAGGAGGGAACATCTTCCGATTAACCCAACAACTTCATACCAGCATGTAGGTTTCAAACCTAGGACACACATATTTAGATTACTGGTTTCTACCCAAAACTCTGTCGAAATGACGGGTCGGCATGACGCCTAAATTTTCTCGCCATTTTTAAAACGGGACCCAACCCATATGATTGGTAACAAGTCCAACCATAAGTTTTTACATATGTTACAAACCCAATTTTTCTAGACTCGGGTCCCGTCCGACATTTCTTTTTGCATTTAGGTAAACCTAATATAAGTGAGAACCTAATAAACACAATAATAATCATGCTGAGACCCGTCTCTCACTTTTTCTTCTCTTTTTTTCCAAAAAGTGTCCAAAAACATTTTTCCTCTTTTATCAAAAATACCAAAAACATTTTCTTTTCCCCCAAAAACATTTTGTCCTCATCTTTTCCAAAAAAAATGTAAAAAACATTTCCCTTCCTTTTCTAAAAATAACAATTTCCCTTTTTATTTTTCGAAAATAAATCCCAATTGTTCTCCTTCTCAAGTCGATCACATACCTTTGGCCTGATTCCTTATTGGCTTCGGTCTTCATTCGAATCTCCCCAAAGCTCCGTCAGTCCCCTTACTTCCCTTGAGTTCAAGATTCATCCACTTCGTATGGAGAACATGGATCAAGTGCCGAATGTACAACCTGATTTGTTGACAATTCTAGCTCAGTTAACTACCAAAATTGACAATCTTAAAACCAAGGTTCATGAGATTCAATGAAATTGAGTCCCTATCCCCAAAGATCCCAAAGTACTCTTCCCTCGTGCTATGGGTTTGCCTGCATCCGAACCTATTTGGGTTCCCGAGGAATACCAACATGATCCATGTGCTCCTCCTGCTAATAGGTCACCGCCAGCCCAGCTTCCTATGCTAAACCTTGCCCAGCCAAGGGCTAACTTACCCATGACAGTTGATCCAAAGGAGGAAGAATTGAAAAAGTCAAGGAATACCTCAAGATGTTGGCTAAGATGTTTGATCAAGTCAGACTCTCTAGGAACTACATGGACTATACCCACAAGTCTACCTATCCTAAAGCCATGTTATCAAAAAAATTCAATATGCCCAACATCAAGAAGTTCAGAGGTAATGGATCCCCAATTGTCCGTCTCCGTAGCTATCACCAATATATGACTCTTGTAAGGGCCTCCGAAGAAATAATGGCCCAGATGTTCCACAGACTTTGAGGATAATGCTCTCTATTGGTTCTTACCCATCTAGGAGTCCATAATCCATAGTTGGGAAGATGTTTCCCATAAGTTCATGTCACAGTACAAGTATAACGAAGAGTTAGAGGTTAACTATCATGATTCAGAGCTACTTAAGTAGAACCTTGGGGAATCAGTCAATAACTTCATAGAAAGGTTGAGAGAAAAAGCAGCTACCATGACTAATAGGCTTTCTGAATAGGTCAGTATCGTGAAGAAAAACTTCCTATCCCATGTTCGAGCAACAATGGGAGGATAGTATTATCCTAAGTTTTGAGCCCTATGATAAACAAGAGTGGAGATCGAAGAAAGTCTGTCCAAGATAGAATTTTAGCCGAAGAAAACCTCTGGATAATTTGCTCCTAGAAAGTTTGGAAAATCTACTAGTACACAGTTTCCACCATCAACAATATTTCTCATCCTGCCACATCGTGGGCACCGGAAATTTTCCCCAAACCATTCCGAAACGAATACACTGAGCTTCATGCTCCCCTTTCTAAAGTCTACCAGACTCTCTTAAGCCAAAACCTACCCTTATCCCTTACCAAACCCACTTTCAAAAAATTTGAAACCAGATTCCCATTGTGACTTTCATCAAACTGTCGACCATACCACCGATCAATGTTTCCACCTTAGAAATGTGCTCCAAGGCATGATTGACCGGTGTATCACCACCTCACCAGATAATCCTAAACAAAACACTACCCAAAATCCACTCCCGAATCATACAAATGCCATCTTCCTAGAAAAAGACTCAGAATTTGAACCATCTACCCAGATCATACCATGAAAATCACCAGTCATACCCATATACTCTCCTAAACCACTCAAAACATGCCCATACTTTATCTTACACCCTACCAGCTTCGTCGATAAGCCTTATCCCTCCTCATAAGAGCATGCATCCCTATCCACAACCGTTTTGGAGGTAAAGATATTGAATTTTTAGAAGTGCTAAACCAACTCCTAGATTTCGGGCTGAAATTGCCCTCCCAGATGGCCATCGACTATCATAGGCTCAGTACGTTATTATTAAAAGCTCAAAAATGGGACCGAGAGTGAGCTAATTGGGTGGTACCAACAGAAGAAATCACTCTAGATGGCATGGTCCAGATCATGGCAGATTTGTTTTGACATATTGGTGATATTTATAGTGTATTTGAGATGCTCAGTGTTTTGAAATTATAAGGGCGCCTGGTCCCTTCACTCCTGCATCTCCCTACCGAATGGGAAGAATTATACGAAGTGGCCGTTGATGTTGTGGAGTGCATTGATATTGCATGGAAAAATGATATCGTTACCACCGAATGGGGGGATGATTTTGAAGATTCAGATGAAGAGTAAGATTCATAAAAGACTATTCTGATAACCAATATATGCAGAATGATATCATTCGAGGAGATGCTAGGAGAAATAAACAAGGTGGCTGAACAATCCGATATCGATGAAGAAAAAGGATTTATATTTTTCCCTTCTTCTATGAACCACATGACCAGGTCAGGAAGACATTACCAAATCCCAAGCCTACAACCATCAGCAAGTGATAAAAAGAAGGGTGTTGAGAATTTCCCTATGCCAGAAATAACACTTGAAGAAAATAAGGTCGTCAATCAGCTGAAGAAAATCCAATCCAACATCACTCTATGGAGACTTTTTATGTTATTCCAATGGCACCGAAATTCCCTGATCAAGATACTCACATGGCCCACATTTCCTCCCTTAACTACGCCAAAAAAAGCGGTGAACCTAGTTGGATCGTTGACCTCCATTTGAATGCTCTCCTTCTCCGAGGAATAAATCCACAAGGCTGGTCCCAACCGTAATCATACTCTCAATATCCCTATTAAAGTCATGGGAAAAATTGTCCCCCTCTGTCGTCGATAATGGATCAACCTTAAATTATTTAGGATTAAAAGTGAGTGGTCTTGCTCCAACCTTTGCCACCATACGTGCCTACGACAACACCCACCAAGAAGTAATGGTGTCTATCAAGTTTGTAATAGGGGCTATCCCTATAAACCCCATTATGGAATTCCAAGTCATTGACATCCTAGCCTATTTTAATATTGCTCGAATGACCATGGATCCATAGCATTAAAAGGGTATCTTTATCCCTTCATCAAAAATTGAAGTTCTTTATCAATAGAGAGGTCATCATCATCTTGGGAGACAGAGACAACATCGAGAATGTAACCACCAGTAATCCAGTACTTGAGATTCAACACGGGGTGAATGATGTGCTGCTATCAGTCTTCCAAATTGAATCACTTCTACTTCCAATAGGGGATGATTTCAAAGATAAGGTTCGTCTAGAATATAACCCCCATGGAAACGTCAATGTAATCCAGATGTTCAAGAACATTCACTTCATGCCCGGACTGGGTCTAGGGAGAAGATAGTAAGGGATACTTAAACTTATTGTGTTGAAGAATGATTTCCTTCCCTGTGGATTGGGTTATCAATCGTCAGAAGAATAACTCAAAATGATCCATCAGACTTAACTGAAGAGGAGGATTGAATGCACTAAAATTGTCTCGAGAGATTCCTTATATGGGAGATTCATCATAGAGGGTGAATATTTCCCCTTTTGCCGCTTACTTGAACCATGGTATGACTATGTAAATAAAAGGATGAAGCCAGGAATGGAGATATTCTTTCAAGACAACTATCCATGGGTCGAGAGTTCCAAGTACTGTGTACAACCACTTACAGAGGAAACCATAGCTGATACCGGGGATTCTGAGGAAAGTGACTTCGAGGATTATTTTAACTTACAGATACTGGGGCTAACACTCTGCATGATCCACTCAGGGGATACATCGTCGAATCCATCCTACCTGATCAAAGATGCTGATGCACCTCTCCATAATTGGCATGCTGCACTACTGCCACCTGCTAATATTCAACCTAAGCCTGATGTTTATCCCATTTCTTCTTCCTTGTTTTTTTCCCCTCACTCTAATGTAATCGAGACCTCCTATGATGAGGTCCTCAATGTTGTTTTTCCTATCAATGAAATAAGCAAATATTTTATATATCTTATTGTGCCTTACATTAATTATCTTGATTCTAATCAAACGCTTGATGGTGATGATTTTGCAAATGAACAATTCTTAACTAATCTAAATAAGGTTAATAACAAATAACATAATCATGTTCAAGTTAATAAAGATGAAACTATTGTTATTAATCTCGGTTCTAGTAGTCAACTGCGTGATATTAGGATAGGGGCCACCCTTGATGAGCATGAGCGCACGCAACTTAGAGAAGTACTGATGGAATTAGTGGATGTCTTTGCATGGTCCTATGATGACATGCCTGGCGTTGACACTTAGATAGCCCAACATGAGATTCAAACTCTCTCGAAATGCAAACTAGTCAAACAGAAGTTGTAAAACCTTCACATTGGATGGTCCCTCAAAGTTAAAGAAGATGTAGTCAAGGAATTTAATGTGAGCTTCGTTCATGTGATAGAATATCCAACATGGCTAGCTAATATCATATTCGTTCCAGTATCAAGAGGGAAGGTTCACATGGGCATCGACTACGAAGACTTGAACAAGGCCGCTCCAAAGGGTGATTACCCACTACCCAACATCGACATAATTGTGGACAATATGGACAGTCACGCCCTAAAGTCATTCATAGATGGGTTTTTCAGATATAACCAGATCAAGATGCACCCCGATCACCAAGAGAAAACTGCATTCATCACCCCTTGGGAACCTTTTGCTACATTTTCATGCCATTGGGTCTAAAAAATACAGGGGATGCCAAAACCAATTTGCTTGACCGGATACACAAGGAAGTCGAGGTCTATGTAGATGACATGATTATCAAGTCCAAGACTAGGTAAGGTCATGTTCCCTCTCTCTTAAAGTTCTTCGAACGACTGCTACAGTACCAGATGCGACTTAACCCACAAAAATGTGTCTTTGGTGTTATTAAAGGAAAACCCTTGGGATTCATGGTTAGTGAAAAGGTATAGGAGAAGATCCTGCCAAGATAAAATCCATACTTGAGATGCTATTACCCCGAATAAAGAAGGAAGTCTGGGGGCTCCTTGGGAAATTACAATAAATCAGTCGATTCATCAACCAATTGACTTCCATCTGTGAACCCATCTTCAAACTCCTCCGAAATGATTCAACCAAGGTCTAGAATGAAGCTTTCAAAGAAGACTTTGACCGAATCAAGCAATACCTAACCCAACCTATGGTACTCATGACGCCGTATTCTAGTATTCCCTTACTCTTATACCTAATCGTAACTGATACTGTAGCTGGGGCTTTACTAGACCAATACCTTGAAGAAACCCGTAAAGGGAGAGCCATCTACTATGTCAATCGTAAGTTGGCCTATTATGAAGTTAACTGCACCTTCTTGGATAAAGCATGTGTCACTCTTGTTTGGGTTACCCAAACGTTATGACACTACATGCTTGCCTTCCCCATCAAACTTGTATCACGAATGGATCCAATCGAGTACCTACTTGATAAGCCTACCCTATCCAACCAAATGGCCCATTGGTTGATGCTTCTAGGTGAATTTGATATTACCTATGTCACTTAAGAAGCCATGAAAGGAAGAGGCATCTCTGACTACTTTATTGACTACCCTATGGAAGAAGCCAATATATGGATTTTTGAGTTCCTAGATGAGAATATCCTCTATACATCCCAAAATACTTTCGATGGCAAATGTTCTTCGATGGCGCTTCCAACAAGAAAGGGTATGACATTTCCCATGATGACTCTCACAATCCCATTGCCATAAAATTATATTCTCCCTGCACTATCAACATAACTAAATACGAGGCGTGCCCGATAGGCCTCAAAGTTTCCCTTAAGAAAATAATTCGATACCTCGATGTCTACGAGGATTAAACCCTCATCATCGGTCAATTACTCAGAAAATGGAAAGCCAAGGATGAGAAAATCTTACCCTTTTATGTCCACCTCAAAGAACTAGATTCCTAATTCCAAAAAACCACCTTCCACTACCTGTCTCGAGCAAGGAACAACCTAGCCGACACCCTTGCTACCTCTTATGGTGAAATTTTCCTTAAAGTTAAAACAACTGAAAATAGAACTGAAAATGTGGAATAAGAAAACTTTTAAAAATATTTTTCAAGCTCTAAAAGATATTGAAGATTGTGTATTGATTAAGGAAAATGATTTTGAAAATCAGCCTAATGATACCAATAGAAGTGAAATGTTTAAAGCGAGAGATGATATGAACATAGCTTATCAAAGAGAGGAAAGTTTTTGGCACCACATAAAGCATCGTTAAAACATCTTTTTAAAACTAATAGTAAAACTGAACAGGCTTCTTATCCTAAAAGTAGAATATCATCGTGAGGGAGATATTCAGAGTAATACTAAAATAGAACAATAGTACAAATCGAATACAATACCTGTTGGTACATTTGAAGCCACATTTAAGAGAAAAATTATGACAAGGGAAAGAACTAATATCCCACTAACTTGATCAATCTGCACATAAGGCTGAATAAAATCCCATAGAGAGCTTGGAATTCTCATTTTGTTAAAGCCATCAACGGTGATAAACATTCCACAAAGTAATATTAAGAGCGAATATGACACCTGGATAAAGAAGATAAACATAATGGATATTATTTTTTGTGGCCAAGGAGAAAACAAGATTTCGAGAATTCTATATCCCCAAGTCGAGTGGCGAACCGGGGATTTAATTTTAAAAGGGGCGGATCATACTATCAATTATAGAGCCATACTCCCCCCCACCCAAAAAAAAGTTCATACATCAGTAATATTAGCAACAATGTAAACCTGACATCTAAAAAAGTTGATGTCGTTTTCTCTTACATCGCAATTTTCTGCATTCCTTTCTCTATATAGCTCTATACAAACACACAAACATAATATTTATATAATTTTTTAATACACCCAAAAGGGTATTAGTAATGGTTAAATCCATAATGGAAGTTTTTATAAAATTATATCCATGATGGAAGTTTTTATAAAGTAAAAGTAGAAGTCCTGAGATAGAAAAATACATTAATCAAACATATAGACTGCAAAGACGCAAATTACACAACAACTAAAAATTGCATGAAACTATTTCAATAGTTTATACCGAAATGCTTACATCGAAACTATTCTCTTTAAGCCAGTGAAAATGTATGTTGGAACTGCCAAACTACCTTGTTTGAAAGATTATGTACATTATTAAGAGGGACCTCTTTACTTGAAATAAGTAGTATCCAAACATAGTTACTAAAACCAAATATATAATTGAAGAGTCAAGATCATAAATCACTACATTATTATGGTGCAAAAAGTGCAATAGAATGGGCAGATTCGACCTCTATTATAACAGTATAATATACAAACATGGAGAGTATGATACACCACGTGTAGAGAGGGTATTAGAGTTAGACACTCGCTCCACAACTTTCCCATCATTGATCACAATGATGGAATTAGATTTCCAGTATCATTAGTCATATGAAATTTATTCAAAATTATAAATTATCAGTTGCGATGATGTTGATACTCACAAAGGCCAACTATGGGTGTTTTTTCATGCAAATAACATTTTCTTCCAGGGGAGGACATATCCCATTGCCAGCATCACACAAATCAATAAATCCAAATTGATTTCTGATTACTTAAGGTTTTAAACATAATGACAAGAGTACCTTGGTCTCCCATTCTAAGATTCTAGTCAAGTCCCGTATACAACTTAGGAACATATAAACATATAGTTTCAAGAGGTAGAAAAACAAGTAACACAAATTAGGAACTTAAAAAAATGAGATAACATTATGATAAACAAACCTATATGCCCCTTGAAATTAGTTCAATGGTGGCTAATGCATTAATTGCAATGGTTTACAGCTTTAGATTCAAGAATATGATCACAAGAAAAATAATATTTATTAGAATTAAGTGTTGCTTAATTGAAATAGTAAAGAGACTTTATAATTATGAACTAATTTGACACATAATTCTCCATATGAGGCCCCCACCTACCCTCTACATAAATAATGTTCCATAACATACAACATTTATATTAATATTCTTAACTATTTTTATGTCCATCTTAAACTTAGACCTGATATTTGAATGCATGGAATAATATGCTCAGCCGTCGGTTATTATGTTTCAGGAGCAATAACTCAACAAAAGATTCGTGTATTTGTCACAACTTTTAATCCTCTAAGCATGGTTATTGTTCAATTTTGATCTCCTTGATCTTAGTAGAGCAAGTGGACCTAGGAAGGTAACAAACACAACAAATTATTAAAAAATAATGCAAAATATAATCTATCATCTATGAATATGTTCACCAATTTTATCCAACTGGGTAATTAATTTTGATGATTAATGTTTTAGGATTCCTAGTGTTATCATTATAGTTGTTAGCCTATACTTGGTCATATGGGGTAAGAGTGAGGACGAAATCTTACCTAATTCAAGTAAGGATCAACCAAATAATGACAGTACAAAAACTTCAAGGCATGATCTTTATTGTGTTTTGATAAAACTACCTACGGACGAAGTTGTTTCAACAACACCAAACAATGAGAGTGTTTTTATCATGATAATAAATTATAAGCAGTTATAGAGCTTTAATATATGATTTGTAAAAGGGACATGAAGATATGGGAATACATGATACTATATTAGATATTGTATGCCTTCTTCATATATATGTACTTATGTTTCATGATGTTTATGATTATAGGCTGTTTACATATAATTAGTTGAAGTTTTTCCCCATGTGATAAGACAGAGCATAAAGTGAGCAGTTAGTTTGCTTGGGACAGCCTAGGTCTTATATGTACATGCTAAATTAACAGTAATCTCATATTCTCTCCATTAATATGGTTGTAATAATACAATTTAATCATGTTAAATTGCAGCTATATGTCTCATCAAACTACTAGGCTGCCCATAACCGATCCACATATCGTTTTAGACCAGAAGTTTAAAAATAAAGGAAAATAATCAAAAGTTCAAGAAATTAGTCATGTATGGTATATATTGACATCAATGTGTAAGAATTCAATATTTGTCACTTCTCAATGGGATGCAATTTGAGGTGAATAAGACGCTGAAGGTGATGCCGGAGGCGGTGACGGTGGCAATGGGTGATGTGGAGAGGGTGCTCGCTGGGGACTTTGTTCGTTGATCTGTTTTGAGATAATTATTACTGAGGAGGAGGATTGATAAGAGCGATATGCCACAAGTTAGTTAGATGTCCCGTTTGTTTATTCTGCTTATGTTGGGAGGTTTCTTGGTGGCGACGAGTGGTGATGTCACCCACTTGTGATTTTTTGCCATTTTCGAGGGTGTTTTCGGACATCGCTCTTTATGATTGAGGGAGCCTGACCATGGTGACCCTTTATTATTCTCTTGATTCGTTCAACCGGTGTTGTCGGTAAACTTTTACTGGGGCTACGTATCTACTTGAGGTATTATTTATTTTTTGCATTTTCATTTTCCTTCATGCACTTCTTTTTTATTTCTTAAATGTTGATCATTTGTCCTTTGCAGACGTGGTTTTATGAGGTGATTGGGTTTAACACCCTATTGATATCTTTGAAGGAAGAGTCTGTTGGGGACTTCTGTCGGATGTACCGGTGGCAGAAGTCCAACTGGTAATCGAAGAAGTCTCTCTCTCTGGAGATGGTGCGTCAAGTCTTAAGTGGGTTGACGAGCGAGTGGGTAAGCCTTCTTTTTATCTTAAGATTGTCCTTTCTTTTGATGATATTTTCACTACACCAAAATGCTAATTTTGTGACCCCCTTTTTGTTACTGCTAATGGGGGTGACAAACTTATCACTCCCGGGAGTAGTCACAAAATTATTTGTAACTCCCATTAAGGGTGATAAAATCAGTGGGTAATAAAAAAAATTAGTTAATTAGTTTGTCACCGCTAATGAGAGTCACAAATGTTACCATATAATTAATTTGTGACTCCTTTAAGCAGTCACAAATTTATAACTGTCACAAGCGGTCACAAATTTATCAGTAACCCTAAGTTATGACTCTTATGACGAGTCACAAAATTATAACTGTTATGAGGATTCACAAATTTTGGCCTAATACTAAACTTGTGACTACTATCGACAGTCATAAATTTGTAACTGCTTGTAAAAGTCATAAATTTTGGCCTAAAACTTAAATTTGTAACCGGTACTGAGAGTCATAAATTTGTAACCGCTCTGAGCATTCACAATTTTTTTGACATAAAACTCAATTTGTAACCCTATTAGGGGTCACAAAATTTTTGACTGCTTTAATTTACCTCCTCTCTCTTCTCATAACTCCCACCCTGCTCTCTTTCATTTTGCTGAACTCCCGCCCCCCTCACAACTCCAAACATGTATTTTTCATTTTGCTCATAACTGAACTCCAACTGAGCCTCTGGAATTTTTATGCTCAGAACTCCCGCCCCTCTCTCAAACAGTTATTTTGTCGATCGTCAATTTAATGATTAACTTTAGATCCCCAATTTTTTCTAGTCGATTATATCCTCTCATATATGCAAATCAACTGTTATAGGTTTAATTTGGGTTTTAAGTTTTGAGGTCTCATGATTGAAATAATGGTTCATGACGTGTTTTTTTAGTTTAGTTGGTTGGTTTTTGTAAGATAAAATGTCTGGTTTGTGAAACTTTGTGTTGGTTGTAACTCGTTTTGTTGTTTCTTCTTTTTTGTATAAGTAATCTGTTTTTCCCTACACATGTACCAAATTCACTTCTTTACCTGGTAGATTTGTCAATATATCAACTCAATAATGATGCAGTACTAGTGGAGCTTTGAATTGAAAATTTTAGTATTGTATTATAGCAATTGGATCTTATAGAAATTATGTCTTGAATTTTACACATTAAAGTCAAAATTGGACCATCAAATACATGCCACATATACAACAAACAACTTGAAGTTTTTAATTTTCCCCCTAATATTTTAAAGCATATGCTATTAGCAAATTTGTAGATTTCTGACATCAACGAATTATCAAAAATAGTCGTGACTAAGTTTCAGTATTCCATTGGTCACAGTATGGGCCACGGTTTTGAATTGTGACCATTTTAAAGCTATAAATCAGAGAACTCTGGTCTCAGATTGCACCCCCGCCGATTACATTTCTCTCTCTCTCTCTCTCTCTCTCTCTCTCCCTCTCTCTCTCTCTCTCTCTCTCTCTCTCTATATATATATATATATATATATATATAAACTCTCTCCACCAGCGACCTCAATATCTCTCCCTTTCTCCACCAACAATCTCAAACTCTCTCATTCTCTCATCGGCGACCTCCATCAGGTCCTCTCTCTCTCTTTCTTTGTCTATACATTCTAGTTAGTGTGTGTGTGTGTGTGTGTGTATGTGTGTGTGTGTGTGTTTCAATGCGTGTGTGTATGTTTCAATGTGTATGTTTTAATTTGTGTGTGTGTGTGTGTGTGTATATATATATATATATATATATATATATATATATATATATATATATATATATATATATATATATATATAATGGCGGAATTGGAATGCACAAAATTGTTTGGGGCTCAAATTGAATTTATGACTATTGGAATATGTATTGAGTAATTGAGATATAGTTTCAAGGTTAATTAAAATATGAAAAAGTTTATGCTAGGTATGGCTAATTCTATAACTCCATAAGAAATAACCTTGATACCAAATACATGATTGATGAAACTCTAAGTATGAAAATGTAAAATCGTTGCCATGAGATGGTATAGTAATTTCTATAACTCCATGAGTAATACCCTTATTACCAAATACTTGATTCATGAAACTCTAAGTATGAAAATGTAAGATTGCTACCATAAGAATATTTTATATTTGAATACCCCATGATATTATGTTCTTAGAATTACGTACTTGGAATTATGTTATTGTTAAATTATATTCTTTGAATTATGATATTATATTCTTGGAATTGATAAATGGAGTAATTGTGTAAGGAACCTTATTCCTTAAGTATATCAATCAAGTAGACGATTTTAGAAGGAGAGCGAGATAAACTTATGTTGGATTGTTGGGTTAATGATTGTTGTGGCTTGTGTTAAATGATCATGGTTGAATAAATATATCAAAGCTTTCCGTTTATGGGTGGAGGGGATGGAAAATAATAGTCGTTAACTCACTCCCTTACTAAGCTTGAAAACAATCGGGGTGTCTCTCTTTACAAAATTTCTAGAATGTAAATGGGTATTTGGAGTTTTTGTTATCAAAAATACTATTTTGTCCGAATTTTTGATCGAATTTTTGCTGACGCATTGACGTGTCGTGTCGGCCTTTTATTGGTTGGTTTGTAGAGTCCACGCCAATAGAACCTAAAAATCAACTAATAACAAGATGACACGACACGTCAGTGTGTGGGCTAAAATTCTATCAAAAATTCGGTTCCCGTATAATTGTTCTTTTGTTATTAGACTTTGATAGTATTCAATTTTTTTTTATAAAAGTTCAAATTCAAACTACTTATATTTTACACTATTCAAACTCCAATCCACTTATTATTATTTTTTTATTTTTGTTTTAAATATGAAATTTAAATAAATCTCTTCTCAAACAACTACATCATCCTACCTCTCTTTCGGGAGAGAAGTTAATCTTTTCTCAAACAACTAACATCAATCTTTGGCTATCGATGATCCTCACTCCCAGATTATAAAATGGTATCGGGTTTTCTACTATGTTTAATCTAAAAAATCCTTCGTTCAACCAATGATAAAATCACTCTAAGAACATGATTCTCACTTGAGTGTCATCAACCAATCATAGGTGTTAATAAATATTTATCGGTCAATTGTCTAAAATTAAACGTGTACGCGTAGAACTTTTTCGTTGGGGGTATTGAACACATGTAACACTTAATTTAATCGAATTATCATGTGGTTTAATAAAATGTGATTTTTTAATTAAATCCATCTATTGGGGCCTGATGAGCTAACGCGAAGAGTTAATCACAACACTATTTTAAAATATTGATGGATATTTTGCGTTAAAATACACCACATCAAAACAAGCAGATTGTCACGGTCAAGTGATCACGATCCAGAGCCGTGACGAGGTATTAGTAGTCCAAAATCTTAATCCACAACCAAAAACCGTAATTAACCACGTGGCCAAACCAAATAGTGACACCAATAGGTGATCAGTCATGGTTATGGACCGTGACAATAGTGGTCACAGTTACAGACCAGGACTAATTCGTGACCTTTTACGGGCTAAATTTTTTTGCTAAAATTATCGTCATGATAGGCATGATTTTGGACCATGACCCACCCGTGACCAATACTAGTGAATTATGGTCATGGTTCAGAATCGTGACCCCCAACCCTAGTTCAAAATGGTCACTTTTAGATGGTCACGATCCACAATAGTGTCTACTTTTCGATATTTAATTAGTCAGAGTGGGGTCACGGTTTAAAGCCGTGATAAAGTTTTAGTATTCCATTGGTCAGAGTATAGGTCATGATTTTGAATCGTGACCATTTTAAAGCTATAAATCAAAGAACTTTGGTCTCAGATTTCACCCCCCCACCGATCGATTACATCTCTCTCTCTCTCTCTCTCTCTCTCTCTCTCTCTCTCTATATATATATATATATATATATATATATATATATATATATATATATATATATATATATATATATATTTATATATAGGTTTTTACGGTCTAGTCCTTTGACTAACAATTTCGGACAAAATTATCGGTCAAACAAATTTTAACGATTAGGTCCACTTATAAATATCCCAAATTTAAAAAATTCATAGACCTAATCGGCTATTAGAAGGTTTCTCTACACTTAAGAATCAAAAATAACATCAATCTTCTTGCTTTTTTCGTCTGTCCAATAATCGATTACAACGTTCTTAATCGATTCTACCTCTATCACCTGGCTCTATCATTTGTAAGTTTATCTTTATCAACGGTTCTTTTTTATATTTTTAATCAGTTACAATAAGTCAATGTATTTGGATTTGATTCAATGAAATCATTGTAATTGCGTAATTCATGTGATTAAATAACTTTTTATATATTTTATATGAATATGTTTTGATTTTGTGTTTTTTATGTATTTATGTTTTGATTATATCATATATAAGTTTATATTTATCAATAATTGTTTTGTATCTTGATCATTTACAATAGTTTAATGTATGTATTTCATTTAGAGTTAATGAAGTCATTGTAATTGTTAGTTGTAAGCGTTGGATGAACTTAAATATTCTTTGAATGATTTGATTTTGTATTTTTTTTATGTATTTATGAAAAATGTTGTGTTTTGATGTGTAAACAAATAAAATCAAAACACAATGATAATATACTGGACGTGTTCTAAGACTAATTTTATGTGTGACACATTTTTAGACGGCGTTGAAATCGTATGCCTACGTGGTGGTTGAAATTGTTTAGTTCCCTTATAGACGTTGGTCCGCGCCAGCGGAATTACACAATCTCGACACACCACGTAAGCATACTATTTCAATGTTGTCTCAAAATGTATTATGTGTAGAATTATTGATGTTTAAGACTAATTTTAAGTGTACTTGATTTTGAGTTGGCATTGAAACAACTTTCCTATGTTGTGTGTGAAGATTAGTTGACTCACTTATGTACATGGTTCCGCGCCAACGGAATTAACCAATTTGACATGCCAGGTAAACATGCGTTTTCAATCGAGTATCAGAATGCAGTTCATTTCGAGTGAATGACATCATAGTAATTTTTCATTGTATAGATTGGATGAACTTCAATATTATTTGAATTATTTGAATTTGTGTTTTTTATGTATTTGTGTAAAATGTTGTGTGTTTTGATGTATACACAGATAAAATCAAAACACAATGCTAATATATTGGACATGTTTTAAGACTAATTTTATTTGTGACACATTATAGATGGTATTGAAATCGCATGCCTATGTGGTTGTTGAAATTATTTAGTTCCCTTATGGACGTTGGTCCGCGTCACAGGAATTACAGAATCTTTACCCAGTACGTAAGCATTATATTTCAATGTTGTCTGAAAACGCATTACATGTAGAATCATTGTTGTTTAAGATTAATTCTAAGCGTACTTGATTTTGAGTTATCATGGAAACAACATTGATATGTTGTGTGTGAAGATTAGTTGAATCATTTATGGATATGGGTCCGCCCCAGCGGAACTAACCAATTTGACATGCCATGTAAACATGTATTTTCAACCAGGTATCAAAATGTGGTGTGTATAATTATTGATTTTTAATTGTGTATGTGTTCGTGCATTCGCGCTAGCGGCATTTACAATTCTTCTTTAGTGTTCATTTCTAATTTCTTTTTTGTGATTGGCAGTTTGTAAAACACACGCACTGTTTATAAAGTACACATAAATATTTTTTGAAAAAATGTAAATGTACTTTATAACTTAAGGTGTACTTTAAATTTACTCTTCGATGTATATAAATATTTGGATATTTCACGCATTAAATTACTACTATTATTATACTATTACACACTTTTTTACAATTCTTGACCTTGAAGTAAATGATTTTCGTCTTTCTTTTAATGCAGACTATTATGGTAAGTAGTGGAATAGCAAGGTGTTGTTTTTTAGATAATATGGCTTGTATTGAAATATTTGAAGACAACTCATTAAATTTCATATGCAATGAATTGTGTACTAGGTAGTAGTATCCAGGTAAGTCCGGAATCGTATTCCGCAGGGATTGATCACTCCTAAGAGAACTAAAATAGGTTAAAGGTTATTCTCCAAACATCACAAAATGGAAAGTGTAAAAGATGATTTGTTGTTTAAAGTAGTGAGATTAATTAACCGTTAACCTAACATGCGTTTAATTAATAGTGGGAGAGTGAATAATGAAGATACGATGAACAAACTAATAAAAGCTTGAGTTCGAGAGATAAAAGGGATTAATGATCATTCTCCCACCTTGGATTTGCTAAGAGGATTGTGGGACTTGGTTCAAATTAATTATAATCGATCATAACTAATTAAGTCTAAACATCAACCATGTTGAGACTAAACTTATCAATGGAATATTATAGGTTAATTATTTATGTTGCTAGATGGGTTGTGGTTGTGGTAAAGCATCAAACACCAACCTTGCATGACAAGGGAAGTTAAGAAACTAGGATACTCAAATACTAACACATGAAGTTCCATTAGAAAAATGATAAACCAAACCCTAAATATGATGTTCAAGCATCCATAGTGGGGTTATGATCCCTAACCTAAAGTCTAGCTACTTATAATAGACACTAAGCTAAGCATGCACAAGAACATCGTAACTAAGCAAGTCAATTACCTAAACATAAACCAATACAAGGGATATAAATAAATACAAGTTAAAGCTAATTAAGCAAGTAAGGAAGATGTAAGTAAACAAAGATTTTATTTAAACCAACTAACTTGAAATAATCAATGCTTTACATGTAAGAAAAAATCATAAATGCTCTTGACGTAGGAGAGAGAAAGGAGAGTTTCTAAAATTTAAAACTTTATAATAAAAGAAATTTGATGTTTACAAGACGAAAACAAAGGGATAAACACCCAAAATCTCAAAATGACAAACTTGTAATTACAAAGAAATAGGGGAGAAACGTTTCGGTTTGAGACACAAATCGATTCTCATATAAAAAATGCCTGCACTGGATGAAATTGAATTGATTTGGCCTAAGGCCCGAATCGATTCAGACCTGCTTCCAAAATGAGGAAGGGGTTGATATGGTATAAATAGGCCCTTTCTCAAAAGAAATATCTATAACATCTTCATTAAATCTCGGATTCATGCACCGTCGGAGGCCACTTGAAGGTAACTCATAGGAATTCAACTTCCGTGAAGAGTTCAGGATTAAAACCCGAGTGATAAATTTACTAAAATACCCCCGACATTACGACTGGAAATGAAATTTTCCCAAGATTTAACCAAACTTCAAGTCTTGCATTCCCTACACCTATAAAAGCTCAAATAAACCACGCACAATATGTATATGATGAAAATAGGGGTTAATAAATAAATGAGCATAAGTTTCAAGAATAATGTGCATGTGAATGCTAGAGTGCGTAAATATACGGGGTTTTAAATGCAATAATTGTGACTAATAAGTAATTTATGCAAGAAAAACAAGATTGGGATACACTCCTCCGACCTTTAGTAATCTCACCTGATACACAATGTATGAAGAACTAAATATTTAATTGAAAAGAAACCATTAATTTCTCTCAAGAATCACATATATGGGAAATTAAGCCACACGATATATAATCAAGATTGAAATGTAGGCGGGTAAAAAGATTATCAATTCTCGCGTCTCATTCTTAAACACTCCGGTTACCTAGGGCAAATGGAGTTAAAGGTCCTATAACAGTTATATTAACAAAATATTACGCTTTCAATTATTCATTTACTTCCAGGATATGTTTTATGACCATGTGAAACACCTTAGGTTGGGTTCATGTATCCCAATCCTTAAAGAACTTAGTTGAACATGGTGCAAATACTAACTAACGAGATCTCTACATTGCATGTAATCATATTCATCATGAAATTGTCTAATCAAGCAAGTATTTATCAATAAGCATAAACTCTCTTAAGAATATCAGATAATGAATGATAAATCAAGAACAATGAAGAAGAAGAGATCTTATATTGATGAATTACTTAAAATAATCCAAAAGCATACAACTTCATTGAGAAAATAGTCTCCTAGGGTTATTGCCACTTTCTTTCTCTAAAATTAGGGTAAAAACTATCTATTTTAACTCCCGAATGAAGGAGATAAGAAACTACCACATTTTTACAAGAGTTTAAACCATGCACAACTCTAAAAATTAAGTGGATGAAGACTGAAAAATTTGCACATCAGACATCCAAATCGGTTCTACTTCAGAACCGAATTGGTTCATTTTTCTAGTATGGCCAAGGGTTTTAAGCAAACCGGTTCCCTTTTTAACCAAACCGGTTCTACTCCCAGCAATCTTCTATCTTTATCTTTTGATTCTTCAAATCTTCGCGTGCTCGTAACTTTCCAACCAAAGCTCGGGTTTAAATGTCATTTCTTCTGATATACTCATAAACTCAAGGTCTTTGACTTCTCTTAAGGTTCCACATCCGAATTCAAGCTGCAAAATTACCTTTATACCGTTGACTTTCCTTTTTTGCTTTTCGGCTCTTATTCCAGTTTCTCTCTTTCTTTCATGTGCATGAAATACCTATAAAATGTAAGATCAATACACGAAACATGATATGAGATAAATCCAGTTCAATTACATCGCATGGAGTGTTAAAAGCATATAAATTATGGAGATAAATACGAAGAATTTATGCCTAATAACTAAGGGTAGCATTTATTTTCTTATTTTCACTACCTATCCTCCTTACCCTAGTGGGACACTCACATTTCATATGATAAAAATAAAAAATTCATAGCACTTCCCACAGTTTTCTTCTGACTTCTTATCACTTTAACACTCATGGTCACGTCTATCAGAATATTTCTCTACCCTATTGGATTTAGTGTTCTCAACTCTCTTATTGTTGGATCTAAACTCCTGGGGATTACACTTAAGAAACTGATTAACTTCTTTTTTCTACAAGGGAATCTTAATCCCATTCTCATAGTAATAGTTTTTCGATATGACCTTTAAGGAAGATACGCGGGGAAGGAACTTGGGTGAAAATGACCTTAAGATATTCCTAACGACCTTAGAGTCTAGAATTTTCTCATACAAATTAAATTTAAAGCTCACAATATCATGAAGTTTTGCATAAAACTCAAGAAAGGTCTCATTTTCAAGTATCTTTAACAACTCAAAATAGGTGGCAAAATGTTAAAGCTTCGAGGCTCGTACGATTTTGGGACCCTCATGGGTGACTTGAAGAATGTGCCCCACCTCCTTAGATGTAGTACACTTACAGATTTGGGGGAGTCTTCTTGGGTGGCACCATAAAAAATCGCATTCAAATTCCTAGTTAAATTTGGATAACCTATTCTCATTCTCACACCAAGTTTCCTTGTGATTAAGGACAACAATATACCATTTCTTTGTCATGGGATGTTCATCTTAGGACTTAAGGAAAAAGGTCATGTGCACCTTCTTGTACACATATTTTCTACCTTCAAAGACAAGTGGGAACTTAATCGCTTACCCTCTATTGATATCCTCAAAATTCATCATAAATATCCTCTTTTATACTAGTTTGAAAATATATGTGCCTAGGGATATAAGTCAGATTAATTAATTTCTAAATTAATTACGCATCAAAAAAAATAAATTCTCGTTTTAACAAAATAATTTTTAATTTTAGCAAATAACATAAATTAGTCCAATTATCACGTGTGTGGTGAAATTAATAAATGCAGAAAGTAAGAGCAGGAAACTACAATAATATGATTTAGAGTGGAAATCCTGGAAAAAATAACTATCTCACAAAAACCAACAACTTCACTAATACTGAATAAATTTTTATAGTAATTATAGAGAGAAATGCCCGACTTACATACAATTCAATGATTTCTTATCACGAACTCTCATCCCACGCGTTATACTCAAATTTCCACACTCATACTAGAAACTAACTACTCCATATCGGGCCCAACTTTCACAACACAAGCCTTTGCATATATCCTCCAATCTTTGATTGATGTAATATTACAACACATAGGAAACATGCTATCCAACCTAAATATTTGCTCATGCTGAAATATTTTTCAGTTGGAAGATCTTTGAGGATTTTTGGATCGAAATCATATTTTGAAAGTACTGAAGATAAGAATAAACTCTCACAAAAATTCTTTGTCAAAACCGCTTAGGATTTTGTAAAACACAACACTATTTCTCTTAGTAATTTTGACTAATAATTCTTTAAACACATCATGTGTTATAGGGTTAATGAAACACGTTTATAGAGAAAACCTTTCTCTCGTTCAAACTAGGGGATCCCTCATTAGAACAACGTCTTTGTACAAGGGGACCTCATGCAAAGACTGTTTCTTTCAAGGGGTTATGGAACTATTTCCATGTCCTCATACGAATTTGTTTTCTCAGGAGAGGTTCTCGTACAATAACATTTTTGAACAAATACTTCTAGAAATAATAGAAAATATCTCATATGAAATCGGTTTCTCACGAGGGACTTATCGTTCGAGTGGAGTTCTTAATTTTCTGGACCTCTTCTAGAAAATAGTTTAAAAAATCAAAACTTTTCCTTTTTATAAAAATGATTTTTTATGCCATTCCTTTCTTAGAAAATAAACTTAAAATCGTAAATGTTTACCAAACTCGAATATTCTAAAATTTTCTGGTCTGGTAACTATTTGTTACGATGTTTTGCCATTGTCTTCAACGACCTTTAATTAAAACTCAAAATATGACTCATAATTAGAACCTTGAATTTTGTCCTGGAATAAAGTCAAAACCAAAATCAATCATGTCCTTTAATTTATAGGAACAAAGGAATAGGCTATTTTTTTTACACAAGCTTTCCTATGTTGTCGAGGTACAAATATTTAAATAGAGTAGCCTCTCGCTAATTTAGTTAAATTATTTAATGATACAATGAGAAATTTTATTTAAAAAGGATTATACTCATCGACATAATTTCTATTTAATTGATATTAGAGGGTTGTCATTCAAAATTTTGATTCAGTGTTTATTTCTATATAATAATTATGTTTGTTAATTATGATTCACAAATTAAAAGTGGGCTTCACTCTCAATTCGTTTGCTTTAGTACTTAAAGTTGAAAAACTCACTAGAACATATTTCATTATCTCGATCAGAACTTGGATATTTTTCTAACTATGGAGGATTATAATTTTGTCTTAACTAAACTATGACCCAATACAACATTCGAAGGGTGGCCTAAAAGGGAAGTACAAGATTTGGTACATATGTTCATGTATAAAAAATGTGTTACATGACATGTCTTATCATATGGACACTACTTATGGCATGATTCTGAATCCCAAAGACATGTTTGAGGATCATAATCGCAGAGTAAAGTAGGCATCAATGACTAAGTTGGTTAACACGAATATGGAAGATAGTTCTCTTGTAAGGTATTTTGTTTTAAAGTTGATTTACCTTTTGAGTTTACTTAATATCGTTTGATAAAAAATTAATGAAGAAACCCATTTCAATATTTTTCTCTAATTTCTTCCGAGATTTTTTAAACAATTCTCTTTGAATTATACTATAAATAAGTTAGACTATCGACTAGAACAATTTGCTTAAGGATATTCATGAATCTTAGGGAATTATTAAAAGCCCAGACATGGTGTTAGCTGAATAATAATAAGGCTATGTAATAAGGGATATACATTGTGGGTAAGACGGTGAATAAGTCCCAACGACCAACAAAAAGTTCAATTGTAAGATAGTTTCACTACAAGCAGTTAGGACATCGAAGTAGCCATGTTTGATTTTCCTTTCCAAAAAAAAAAGAAAAGGAAAGGTAGATTTTTTTAGCACTATTATTGTAGAATCATATTTTTTGGTACGATCAGCGGTAACTTGGTGTGTAGATTTGAGAGCCATCTATAATATTTGCAATTCATTGTAGCGTTTTAAGGAAGCTATTTGATGGAGGGATGTTCATGTTTAAGGGAAATTATTATAAAGAAACATTTTAACTATAGGATATCTAATCTTAGATTATGGTGAAGGTTTAATATAATGTTAGAGAATTTTTTTATGTACTCACTCTTAGAAGAAATGTGATTTCAGTTTCTGAGTTAATTTTGAATGGATATTCAGTTATTTTTAATAATATGTCTTCATTAACTATGGTATATATTTTATTTGCTATGGAACATTGGAAAATGATTTTGATGTTATACGGCCTATCTCACTATTACTACTAATAATAAAATCAACAATTCAAATGGATATACATTAAAGAGAAAAGTTACTTATCATTTGAACTAAACACGTATTTAGCACTTAAACTTTTGTTGTATTAATCTAAAAAGAAACAAAGACTAGTGTCAAACGTAAAATTGAGTTCAATGGAACTATAGTTTGTGCATCTTTTTTATGAGGTAAAATTAATAGGGATTAATAATATGAAATAACTTTTCCAAAAGACTTTGATTTAACATGTTTAAGAAAATAAAGCCATAAGAACTGGGTATAGGGTTTAAATATATATTTTGGATCACCATCCCTTGGTATACCTTATAGGTAATATGATGTAGAATACATATTTAAGGAAGAAGATGGTGTTATTGTTCTTCCACCTCCAAATCCTTGATTTGAATGTTCAATGGACTTTATATGTGCTAGCTTATGATCCAACCAAAGCAAGCTATGTGTGTGGGCACTTTCGGAGATGAAAACTTGGTGCAATTATATAAAAATGATTTTCACTCTCCTCACCCATCATATAAAGTGAATAATGTTTCTCTATCTCTCTCCCTAACCATTAGGTGTACTATTACAACTCATACCCCTTATATATATATATATATATATATATATATATATATATATATATATATATATATATATATATATATATAGAAAGAGAGAGAGAGAGAGAGAGAGAGAGAGAGAGATAGATTATAACACTCCATATTTTCCCACGTGCATTTGATCAGGCTGACACATTGAATATAGGTCTTGTTATACAATCTATACCATTCTCAGCACATACGATAAATAAAATTGGTAGTAAATAAAAACCATCAACGACATAAATATAGTAATGAACAACAATATGAATAGTGGAACTGAGATGAAATAGAACTCTTCAGTAAAATTGAATTCGCTATAATAAATCTGCATTACACAATAGTCTCGAACTGAAAAATAAATAACTTGAACCACCTCTGTTCAGAATTAACTACTAGATACATGTGGCTACTGAAATGCCAACTGTAATTAAATATCAACTCCTACTCTAAGGATGATGAACTTAATCTCCAGCCATTATAAATCTGACTACTCAATCATGTCGTTCATGTATGACAATAATACCACCTAGGGAAAAAAGTTTTTTAGATTTGGGTCAGGTCCCAAAAGTTGCAAGAAATATCTTACTATATCGATGCAGTATTAATCATGTGACTTATTTATGATAAGGATGCCTACCCGTTGACACTCATATAAAATAGATACCCCACCCCTCATCATAAGTGAAATACTACACGAATGTCCTAACATCGTAAGCCATACTAATAAGTCTCTATCACAAGACCAATATGTGAACATCACATATCAATACACTATATCGAGATGTAACTAACTGCACATGTACAAAATACAACCCAATATCAATCCCCACTCATGTCCCCCAAGCAATAAGATACTCACGATCTCATAACCCAATATATGAATGTAACTTAATGTCTTTTAATTAAATGTGTCCATCGTCGGACTGTATCATATATGTAACGAATACGATCCAGTACCAACCCCCACTCATGTCACCCGAACAATAAGATTTACATAAATCTCATATCATAACACATTAATGTGACATATGGCATTTTAATCAAATCTTCCATCACCGGACTGATATCATACATTATTATAAGCCTCATAATAACCAGACGAAGGCATATACCTTTGGGGAAACTTATCGTGCCTCTATTGGAAACCCATAGGAGTCCCTCACCTAAGGAATTTTAAAATAAAACATGCACACATAGGAATGGAGAATCACTACGCAATTGCACCTACAATTAGTTTGACAAACTGGCCCGGTGGATCGGGTCATCCGCGTCCAACGTCGCGAGGTGGTAACTAACTGAAAATATGATAAAAAAATATCACCACGCAATCACACCATCGGCTACACAAAAAATTTCTCGATGGATTGGGTTATCCCTGTCTCACATCGTGAGGCGGTAACCGACTGAACGTGGGATCAAAGCATATCGACTTCCCCAAAAGTCCCATGTCATTAACTAGGAGTGAGATACACTATCAAAATCATTCAAATCAAAACTTCAGCCAAAAGATTCCCCATGAATCCAATAAAAATATTTTTGGGAGATTGACAAAGACATCATATTTACATAAGACAATTTCTAATTGGTCCTATCATATTTTTTCCAAGAGATCATATTTATACATGTAGTGAATGTTTTAAAATCTATAGAAACAATTTTGTTTTTGCAAAACTTATTGAATAAAAATGTAAGATATATTTAACTATATGCTTACTAAACAAAACTAACTAATTGGTAAAAAATTCCTTATATTTTTCCCCATATGTATGTTGTATGTCTATAAAAACTTACGGATCTATTTATTAAAGTAGACATGGTAAATATTGATCGAACAAAAATAAAAGATAACATGGGTCCTAATAATTCCACCCTAAAAATTCCTTTAAAACACCCTTTTGTATAAAACACCACATAAGTACCCAATATTTATACAAAACACCAAACACACACAACACTACATTAACCTTGACCCATATAAAAACCCAAAAAAATAAAACCTCCCTTTTTTTTATTTCTTCTATCTCTCTTTCTCTCTCTCTCTAAGTTCCCTCCCAAACCTTTCAACCTTCCAACTTACTTAAAATTTCTCTCAAACCCCACTACTTACCATCAAGCTTCATTTCTGGTATGCTATACCATTAAAACTTACTCCCATTACTGCCATGCTCTCATTTTGTGTATTAAACCCTATCATGCAAACTACATATAAAAAGATCCATTATAAACTCATTAAACCATACAAAATATAACCCTAATTAATCTAACTGAAAATATATTGCATTTGTGCAAAAAAAAAAGTTAGGGTTTAACCCATTTGAACAACCTATGATATACCGATTTGAAAACAGAAAAAAACTTCTCTCTGCACCTACGGTTTCCCATCGCCGAAGGTGCCAAGAGTATATGGTCATATCCAACTGTGATTCACCTAGTTACGGCCAGTGGTCTCACTATGTTTTGGATTAAACGATCATAGACCACCGTGTCGTTGGTTTTCATGGCCAATTCTTACCGTGGTGTTTTATTTCCCGACCAATAATCACCGTATGTACCAATGTATTTCATATTTCATATATTCATGTATTTTTAGTAGTGGAACCCATTTTAAGGGGGTTTGCATATTATTTGACAACTATCTATTTTATATTTTCTTCATATTGAAAATATTTATAGTTATTTTTAATGTATGCACGTATCCCTTTCATCAATTATTATTTATTCATTTGTATGAACTTATTAATTTGATGTTCATTTGCTAATATAATTTGTTAATTTCTCATGTAGGTCATATAAATGGGAAGAAGCAAAAATCCTCCTACCGCATCTGAGCGGAAGAGGAGATTAGAGGCGACGAAGGGAGTACAACCACCCGTATCTTCCTTTACTAGTAGTAGTGCCGGTGAGGCCACTAGTTCAAGCAAAGAATATTCTCCTACGAGGTTGTAGGATAAAGTAGTCGACCAAGTGGTAGGGGGTTTACTTACTATTATTGAGGGTGTTACGTCGCAGTCAATTGATCAAGTGGTTGAGGCGGTGGTAGGTGATTTGTTTGGGGTTAGTTAAGAGGGTGAGGTAAGAGCGGGAGATAAAGAGGAAGAGAAATAAGATGGAAAATTATGAGAAGAGGAGATAGAGGAGGAAAGAGAGGATGAAAATAGGAAGAAATAGATGCAGAAAGAGAGGAAGAAGGAGAGGGTGAAAGAGAGAAAGTAGGAGAGGAAGAAGAGGTAGAGGGGTGCACGGATGAGTTTTATTCATCGGAAGATGAAATCCAACCATCCACATCGAAAGAGTCCAAGAAAAAATCCCATAAAAAAATAATCCACTCAGATTCCCAACTTCTTGAGGGGTACATACCAAATAACCCCGAACTGCTAAAAAAAATTCATGACCATATCGGTTATTCTATATGGAACTGAGATGAGGAGAGGGGCATAATGAAGTGCGTGTACCACTATAAAAAAATTACTGAGTGGGATATAGAGACGGAGGATGAGCGGGTTATAGAGTTGGTGAGGAACTCGAGTCTATACGATCTGAAAAAACACTCCTATCGGTACATAGCCTATGTATCGGTGTTGGCATTCATCGAACTGTGGCAACTGGAGACGAATTCATTTCATATGACATTTGGTGAGATAACCATCACCCTTAACGATGTATACCATCTCCTCCAAATCCCGATAGTTGGTAAATCGGTGTACGATACTATTTTTAGGAAAGCCGAGGAGAAGGCTACCCAAATCGAATGGCTTATGAAATATCTGGGTTGTAATGAGGAGGAGGCTAAGGAGGAGTGAAAGTATGTCTATGCCTTTCATTTTGACTGGAGAATGAATTTTTGCAAGGGGAGGGTTAAGAAGTTGGGGGAGGGTATCACGAAGAGACATATTGAGTATGCTGCTAGGGGGTACTTGCTTTTTATGGTCGGTTGCTTGTTGTTCCCGGACAAATCGGGTAATCGAGTCTTAGTGTACTACCCGCAGTCTTTACGAAAACTTGATATATGCAAAGACTATGCTTGGGGGATGGGTGTATTGTTCCATTTATATCGGCAGTTGGGGATTGCCTCGCGGGTAGACGTTCGACAGGTGGCCAAATATCGTCCGCTTCTCGTGGTACATATTTTAAATTTAACGCGTGCTTTTAATTTTTGATTGTAATATAATAATTTCCTATTTAATATGTCTATTTTACTGCAGGCGTTGATATATGGCCACTTTAATTTGGTTAGGGTGTTAGAAATCTCGAGTTTTAGCATAAAGAGTAGCGTCTATGCAAATGGAGGGCGCAAACGGTGTGAGGTAATGCCTTTGCACAGATACTGGATCTGAGGGATACCTTGGACGATTTAAAAGCTTCAAATGTATGTAATATTTGTTTTAAAGTCAGTATTTATTTTCTTTATTTATGTACTAACATTTGGAAATACGTTTAGGCTTTATGGTATCCCTACTCCGAAAACAGTGAGGCCTACCCATTTTAGGAGGTCTCGTGGTACAATGGCCTCCTCATTTACTATGATGTCGGGGAACCTTATTATCTGGAGAGGGTCCTATGCCAGGCTGGCTGAGTTCGAACAATCCCTAGACTGCCAATGCGCCCTTTTTCAGAGAAGAGGGGAAAGACCCAGGCTCGTTCCAAATTAAAGTTTGATATCAAGAGATCATATCAACTTAACTGGGTCGACCATGTTATTTCTGATGCCAAATGCTCGACCGTGGTGAGGTCCATGCCTTGGGGATGTGTGGATGGGTATATGTCTTGTTACCAGAAAGATCCCATCTATACATTCAAAATCCCGAGCATAGACTATGCAAGCCGGAGTTAAAGCATTCGGATAAAATGGTAAATGTTTCAAAATTTATTCGTAAATAGATTTCTTTTGTTCAAGTATTGTCTAATACATTTTATGTTCATTTATATATAGGCCCAGAGAATAGACGTAACCATTACCCTGCTCCAGGAGCCTATTGAAGCCGGCTCGGATCAGGAGATTATGGATATCCTTAAACTATCACGTTCAGTGCTTGACGCCCTGCTTGAGGCCAAGGGAATGCATGCATATACAGAAAAAAAGGCACCGGTGCGTCAAGAAACTCGAACTAAAGCACGACACGATCCCATCCCCAAGCAAGCACCCCCCAGAAGAATCATTTAATGAGAAAATAAACATAATTTGTTGGAACAATTTCATTGTAACTGTATTTTAAAGAAATTTGATTGTAAAGTATCAAAATTTTGAATTATCACATGTTGGAACAATTTTGAAACAAGTAGTTTGTATGGAAAAAATTATGTTATGTGTTTGAATGTAAACAATATTGTGTTTGAATATAATTCTTGTTTGTAATCCTTTAATTATTCTTATATATTTGATTCATTTCGTTTGGGTGATAACATGATTAATTATAAATAAATACTTGGGTCATTGTAAATTACATTATTATACATTATAAATAAATACTTGGTTCTGCATAAAAGGTACGATAGGATCCAATCATGGATAATTTGTATACGGTGTGGAATGACCTTTTGTGTCTACTATACGGGATGGTGTCACTGCACTATGAATAACTATGGTCTCCAGTGGCCATGATATTTGGGTTAAAAATAACCCATCTCCCCGCTTCAATGAGATGGTGATATTAAACCATTTGGTGTGATATCATGGCAAAAACTCACCGTGGAGATAATGAGCACGGTTTCATTGGACTGTGATTGTTGGGTTGAAAAATAGCTCAAGTCTCTACCTCAATGGGACGGTGAGCTTCCACTATGGTTTGTGATATCATGGCTAGTACACACGGTAGAGATATTGAGAGCGGTCTCTAGTAGCCATGATAATTGGGTTGAAAAATGGCCCAACTCTCTGCCTCAATGCGACGGTGAGATTAAACTATGGGGTGTGATATCACGGCTAAAACTCACCCTAGAGATGTTGAGTACAGTTTCATTGGACCGTGATTGTTGGGTTGAAAAATAACCCAAGTCTCTGCCTCAATGAGACGGTGAGCTTCCACCGTGGTTTTTGATATCACGGCTAGTACCCACCGTAGAGATATTGAGAAAGGTTTCATTGGATAGTGTTGGTTGGGTTGAAAAATAGCCTAACTCTCTGCCTCAATGACATGGTGAGATTAAACGGGGGGTGTGATATCACGGCTAAAACTCACCGTGGAGATGTTGAGGACAATTTCATTGGACCGTGATTGTTGGGCTAAAAAATAGCCCAAGTCTCTGTCTCAATGGGACGATGAGATTCCACCGTGGTTTGTGTTATCACGACTAGTACCCACGATGGAGATGTTAAAACCGTCTCCAGCGGCCGCGATATTTGGGTTGAAAATAGCGCAACTCTCTGCCTCAATGACATGATGAGATTAAACTGTGGGGTGTGATATCACGGCTAAAACTCACCGTGGAGATGTTGAGTACGATTTCATTGGACCGTGATTGTTGGGTTAAAAAATAGCCCAAGTCTCTGCCTCAATGGGATGGTGAGCTACTCACCGTGATTTGCGATATCATGTCTAGTACCCACCGTGGAGATGTTGAGAACGGTTTCATTATTGGTTGGGTTGAAATATAACCCAAATCTCTGCCTCAATGAGACGGTGAGATTAAACCATGGGGTGTGATCTCATGGAGACAACTCATAGTGGAGATGTTGAGCACGGTTTCATTGAACTGTGTTGGTTAGATTGAAAAATATCCCACCGCGTGGGGTCACTATATGTGGTGTTTTCACGATGTAGTGTCACCATTTGAATATATACGTGGTGTCAAGGGACTGTATGTTTCTTACAATACCCCAAGATTTCAAATGTCCTGCTTTTAAAATATAACCAATAATCTTGCTTATCACATATAACCAATATTGGTAAGACATTGGATAATAACCAATTTATATTATACTAATGATTGCAAAAAGTTAAAAAAAGTTACAATCAATAATTGGTAAGACTTTGCCCAATAAACAATTTACATATAATCAATGATTACAAAAGGTTATAATCATCCCCAAGACTTTCTCTAATAACCAATTTATATATAATCAAAATTTTCAATAAAAGTTACAATCATCCCTAAGACTTTCACTAATTTAAGCCGTCGTCAAGTCCTCATCTTCATCTAATGATATCAGGCTCAGTTCATCTTTCATCACAATGTCTTTGGGACATATAATCTGAAATGTTTGTAACCAGTACTTAAACACAGTAGGCCACTCTACAGCATCTGTACTGGCCCTCCATCTCTTGTGCGAGGCAATTGGTAGTATAGGACAAAATCTTAAGCATTTCAAACTCACCTCATGAATATTTGATACATTGAGTATAAAGATGATGCAATTCTTTTCCATCGTAGATTTTGGCCTAACGTCAAATGGAATAAAAGTTAAGCATTGTAATTTGGATATCAACACAACCATTAGCTTGAGTGTATTCACCGCAAGGTAGCCAAACTTTGGCATTATAAACCAACGCTCGCTTGTGTATGGGTGTCTGAAATAGTTTAATCTCTTCTCATACTCATTAATATCATAAGAGGTAATAAGGGTAGCCCAAAACTGCTTATCCCTATGTAGTTCGAACAACAAAGCACTACGAATAGCATGGGAATGTTCTAGTCCATCCCCAACACCCGTCGCACCTTTGGAAATAACCCTATATCGACAGTTTCCATCTGATTTTACATCATATATATCGTCCTTAAATAATTGGAAGAACTAGGGAACGTACTTCATATACATCTTCTTTTCTTCGAGACCATGCCTCTAGTTTCGGGCCCGTCAACGGGGTTTTGTTTGCAAAGATTTTTTTAAGTTCCACTTTGGACAGTACATCTTGCTCCCAAGCATAAGGGGTTCTTTTTGTAGATATATCAACATAATTTGTCCCCTTTGGTGGCCAACCCTTTTATCAAATTTGTATGGGCTCCATCAAGGGCGTGCTAGAGGGTTGAGCAATTTCCATTAACTTTCTTAACATCATCTTTCTAATGGCTTCACCGGCCTCAGTCCACTATTTCTTAAATAATATCATCTCAGGAGTATATTCAAGGTCACGCTATCGAGGGACGTACGGGACAATGGCAAGTTTCTTCCAATGACCGTCTAGTGCCCATAGTGGAATTGCTTGGCCTAACTTCTCTCATTGAGCTAACTCGTGTACACATGGTAATCCGTTGATGGTTCGAAGTATGTGGGAGCATCGTATCTCCTTATATTGGGTGTTAGTGACTGACACGCTCAACACCGATCGCGTGTAATCAATCTCAACAACAATTAGGTCCAAGGCATGGTGTGATACCCTAACACGGATCTCGCATAATAATGCATCATTATGTCCGTGCTTGGTGGATTGAAGGAATTTCTGAAACTCCGTTTATATTTGAGTGACTTGGTGGCCAAGAAATGCGTCTATACCCTTCCACACCGTTGCAAATGAACCAATGCTATTAGTTAAGTGTTTTTTTAGTTAGCATGGGCACCCTTCGCTCTGTTACTTTTGCAGTTTCCATAGTTGGGTACGCAATTAGTCCATGCATGTGCGAACTAAAAATGCAAAGGCATCCAATTCTTCTGTATATACCCAATCATATTTGGGTAGTTTTTCCAGTTTTGACGGAAATCCACCTATGCATTGTCAAAGTTGATCCTATTCTCCGACTCCATAACCCCAATTTAACCCTGCATAAATACCTTATTGTCCTGGTCTTTAATGTTGTGTTTCACACATGCACCTTGAATGTTTTTTTGAATATGGAATAAGCATAATAGAACAGTGGAAAGTGGAAACACGTTTGGTAAAGTGTTTAAACATGATTGTTATTTATCAAAGACAACCACTTATGGCAAAGCTTCTGGCTCGTATTGTGACCGTAAATGTTGCAGGGCCAAGATAAAATTCTCCTATTTCTCGCTCTCCAGAAAATAAAATGCAATAAAAAATGATTACCCGGTGGAAGTGACCCTAATCATCTCAAATAGTGGCATATTGTACCGATTGGTCTTGTAGGTGCAATTGATCACCAATACACTTGGGAAAAATTTCACCAACAAGCAAGAGGTGGATTGACTAATGATGCATACGGTGTAAGGTAACCAAATATGGATCCCACAACCACGGAAAACCGAGTATTCTTACACACGGTTACAGGAAACTACATGATATGATCTCACGACCAATTATAACCGTGATGAAATTATTGACTAATGAGATCGTGTAATTAGATAATACGGTCACTTATGATTGAAAGTAATCGTTACTTATGGCGACTGGGAACCATAAGTGCAGTCACCCCGATTTTTTTTATCTTTTCATAAGTTTAAATTTTGTTTTACAGATTATATAGTGTGTAGAGGTGTTTTAACATCGACTTTCTTTATCTCAAAAAAAACTTGAACATCAACTTTCTTTATCTCAACCATTGCAATATATGTGTTTTAACATCAAAAGCGTGTAGAGGTGTTTTAACATCAAAAACTTGAACATCAAGAGAGCATTGGGCGTTATGAGTTTGGGAAGCTTGAACATCAACTTTCTTTATCTCAACCATTGCAATATAGCCCCTTTATCCTTGATTTTTGTATACAAACAACACAACAAAGCCCAACACAACACAACAAACACACAAAAATTGAGATTTAGGGAGAAATGAACAGGATGATTTGGGCTAGGTTTAACTGTGGGTTTGATTGTTTCGGTGGGAAGCACAACAATTTTGATTTTTGTTTTGTAATACCCCGTAATTTTTTAATATTTATTTATGGGATTAATTGAATTAAATGTGTATTAATTGGAAATTAATCCGAATTAAAGTACTAACGGGGGAAGTATGTAATACCCCGTAATTTTGTGATATTTATTTATGGGATTAATTGAATTAAATGTGTATTAATTGGAAATTAATACGGATTAAAATATTAACGAGATGCGAGTTGGTATTTGATTTTAATGAGTATATATGGCTATATATGAATATTGAATTATGAAATTTGTCGTGAGATTGAAATACGGCAATTTGGAAATTTTCTTGAGACGCGTGTGACAGTCGCGTCAGGAATATAATTATTTTAATTATAAAGTGAATTTTATTTCTATTAACCATATGGTCGTTTTGAGTGCGCCAACGCGTCTGAAAGGGTCGAAATAGTCAGAAAACACTAGCCGGGGGTATAGTTTGGGTCCCGGGGCATTTTTAGGCCATGTCGGCAACGTATAAGGGTAGTTTGGTAATTTTGGATTTTTGGGAATTAAAACCCACGAAAATTAGGAATTAATATCTGATTTGGCAATTACCCACTAAACCCACTAATAACCTATTGGGCTACGGAGGTTATTGGAATTAGTTCCAAAAGAGTTCCTAAGGCAAACCCTAGCCACCATTGTCCTTGGAGAAGAAGAGCTTGTAGAGAGAGAAGAGAGGAAAATTCTGCAGAGAGAGAGAGAATCATTCATCAATTCGACATCAAAATCAGAGATATACATAAGGCAAGTGGTTTAATTTCGTTTATTACAAAGAATGTTTCATCCATGTGTAGGAAATTGACAAAATTTGTATTGTTCTTGGGAGTTGATGAAAACCCATTAATTGGAATTAGAACTTTATATTTTGATGAAATGATTGCATGTAGAATTGTGTTAGGAGGATTATCCTGATGGAAATACACCTTGTTCATAACAAAAACGGATTTAATTATACCCATTGGTGACTTTAAAATTTTAGGGTTCATGTTCATGTGATCTGGGGATAAATGAAGGGATTTGATGATTCAATGATGTTTAGATGAGTTTGGAGAGGAAGAAAAGTTGGAAAAACGATATAGGGAAAATCTAGGCTCGAATCTGGCCACTCGTTAGAAGACCTGCCCAGGTCGTTCGAACGAGCTCGTTCGAACGAGCTTCTAACGAGTTGACCTTTGACTTCTAACAAGGGTGATGTTCGTTCGATGACTTTGTTCGAACGAGATCTCGTTAGAAATCCCACTTCGTTCGAACGAACTCTCGTTCGAACAGCCTCGTTCGAATGAGACTTCTAACGAGCTGACAGTTTGGGCTTTTTAGCCTGTTTTGATCCCGAGTGTCCCGTAACCTTGTTTATATGTAGAGATAACACTTCCTCGTGGATTAATTGATATATTTGGGATATTTGGGATATAATTAGGAGTAAAACCTAGAAGTGTAGTTCTAACCTAAGGGAAATTATGAAGTTGGACGTGAGTGTCTATTACGATGCGAGAACTATTGACGGACTAAATAATTATATTAACCGGGAACATATAAATTGTGTAGCATTATATGTCGGTACGAGAATGAGAAGTGTACCACAAATAAATTATGGTGATCACTAAGATGTGTGTATACTTAGTATATGTATGTGATTTTTTATGTATGACATACCTACCATACTTGCTATCACGGGAGGTTTACGTTCGCTTAGGGCCCTCTAATCCTTGTGTTGCCCGGATTTAGACTGGTACCTCAAGAACATAGGTCAGAGAAGGACTTATTGGGATGTTAATAAGTCTGCTGATCGTGGGAGCGTAGGTATGTAAGTGACCCATGTGATGTGACTGTGTTCGCCTCCATTGTTTGTGATTGTTGTTATCTGAGAATGATTCCTGAGAGATTCGAAATGCGTGATCCTTATGTACGTGCTGTACCGGGATGGATAGCAGAGTATGTGTGCACCGCAACTTAGTCTCGGGGTGCTTGTATTGTATATTTATGACGTGAATAATATACACTTAATTAATGGGAACTTTTCTGTTGGTATTGTGAATATACTTATGGTAATGTTTTGAGAAAACATAACGGGTTAATCAACAGTGAATTCTACTACTAATTGAGAATCTGAGTTTAAGTAAAGCTCTCTATTAAATTGATAATGCTAGAATGTAATATGGGAATCGAGTAGTAAGGGGTAGAACTTATTACGGTTTGGTTAGATATGTATGCCATTTAGATGGGTATGGTACGTTAGGAGTGCACATGTAGTCGAGAGGTGAGAATTTCATGTGAGTGCACGTCCTAACATGTATTTTGCATTCATTGTTTTAATGTTATTAAAACACTTGCTATTTTAAAATACTCTCCACTTTCGGGCTCTGACCCGTTTGCTTTCAAATCTACTTTTTGTAAAAACCATTTTAGGTGCCCAGCCACAAGGACACCATGCATAGGATTCTCATTCAGGTGACGAGCTGTAGCTGTTTGTGGAAGCTACAGGACTTTGCTAGTAGACGCTTCATCTGTCTTGACTCTATATTCAGTGTCATCAGTTGTAGGGCATGTTGCCCATTTCTATTAGAAATAATTACTATTTCAAATTTTCAGACTTTTGGCATGTAATTAATTCAGGGTGCATTGTTTTACTTATTTCAGTGGTGGGATTGTTGTGAGGAGTTTTCCTCCGGACTTATTACTATTTGTTGGTTATTTCATTACTTCGTTATGGTGAATGGATTATGTTGTTCTTCCATTATTCTTTTATTGCATGTTAATCAGACTTAATTAAAAATTTGGCAACTTACTTTTTAAATACTAGGTGGCTAGTAATCTTCAAAATGTTTTCGGCAGTAATGCTATTAACTGAACCAACTTGGCATTTTGTATTGATTTAATAAAGGAGTAGCTACCCGGTATTTAATTTGTCAGGGTGTCACAGTTGGTATCAGAGCATCAGGTTCTAGTGTCCTTTAGGATCTGTACGGCTTATTATGTTTCCGCTGAGCTTTCTTTGATGTAGAGCCCTATATCTTAGGACTGTTGTATTCTTTTGTATATGCTACGTTCTTCAGCTATTTTGAGTTTATAACTGCGAACTTATAGACTTTATTCTTGTTTCAGAATGCCTCCATGACGTGCACAACGGGTTCCCAGGGATGCAACGCCAGAACCACAGCCCGCACCAGTTCAGGGCACGATGAATGCCGCCGAGGTTGCAGCAATTGTGGCCCAAGCGGTAAATGCCGCACTAGCCGTAGTTCAGCAGGCACCACCTCAGGCGCTAGTAGCCGCGCCAGTTCAGGGACATGCATTCCCGTCTGCTTGGGAACGTGTACGTGATGCTTTTAAGAAAGCACACCCTCCGGAGTTCGCAGGTAGCTCCGATGTTGTGGTTTCGAGTCAGTGGAGGAAGGATATTCAGCGGCACTTGAGGGTGTATGAGTGCACCGATGTCCAGAAGCAGATACTAGCTACCTTTAAGCTAGTGGGGTCTGCACTGCAGTGGTGGGAGTCTATTACCACCGTCGAGGAGAGAGACACCCCTCACTATTAAGGAGTTTTGGGTGCGGTTCTACCGCAAATATTTTCCGTCAGCTGTTCACACGGAGATGAGAAGGAAGTTGATGACCCTTAGACAGGAGGGTAAGACTGTGGCCGAGTAAGAGGCCGAATTCACTGATCTTCTGAACATTGTTCCGGATGAGATACCGACAGAGGAGAAGAAGATACAAAAATTTACAGACGGGTTGACTTGGAGGATCCGTCAGCATTTATTGGGGAACCTGTCGTTGTCCACTTACTCTGATGTGGTTAACGCTGTATTGCTCCATTGCCAGGATCACCGGTTTCACATGGCTGAGGGCAAGCGATCGGGAGAGTCCAGCCATCAGGGCAGGCTGGAGGAAATGGTGCCAGTGGGGCACAATTTGTTCAGGGGCAGAGACAGGGTGACCAGGGTTCCTAGCAGAGGGACCACAAGAGGTTCAGATCAGGAAATTTCAGGCACGGACAGGGAGGTTTCCGGAAGGGCCATCAGGGTCCGAACGGCCATCAGGGCTAGCAGGGTCAGAATGGCCAACAACAATTTCAACAGGGCCAGCAGGGCTAGGGGAGGAACGGTAACAGCCACCAGGGCCGGGGGCAGCAAGGACAGAGAGGAGGGAACTTTCCGGGGAAGTGTTACGTTTGTGGCAAGACTGGCCATAAACGCTCGGACTGTCCTGATAGGGGCAGGGCCCCGCAGCAGCAGCAGGGTTCTCGACATGAGCCATAGATGCCACTTTTCCACCTGCCCTCCCAGCTCCAGCCCAGGTGCCAGCACTACCAGCCATTCTAGCAGTTCCAGTGCAACAGGGGCAGTTACAGTATGGACGTGTCTATAACGTCCACCAGGCAGCAGCTCCACAGGCACCACCCGCGATTGAGGGTATGTTTCCTATCCATGGTACTATGGGTCGGGTTTTGTTTGATACGGGGGAAACGCATTGTTTTATAGCTACACATTTTGCGAAAGCCTTAGGGTTGTTAGCCAGAGCAGAGAGCACAGTGACGTGTGTGGACTCACTATTGGGGAGTGGGTCACTTATTTTCTTTATATGCCGGGGAGTGGGGGTAGAGATTGGTAGTTTGGTATTACCTGCATACATGTTGGTATTAGATATGCACGTGCACGATGTGATTATCGGTATGGATTTGCTTGCAGCTTATAGATCCATGATTGATTGCTTCGGTCAGAGCATTATTTTTGCCATTTCGGGGCAAGAGATGTTTGTAGTGGCGATGCCTCGCCCAGAGGGAGGCTCGACTGCTCATTTGTATTACATAGAGGAGGATACCTCTAAGGAGGTTTTGATTCCTTTAGATTCGATCCCGGTTGTCAGGGAGTATTCCGATGTGTTTCAGGAGATACCAGGCCTACCCCCCAGTCGTGAGATAAACTTTGTCATAGACTTATTACCAGATACGAGACCTATAGCACACGCACCGTACCGTATGGCTCCGGCAGAGATGCGAGAGCTACGAGATCAGATTGAGCAGTTGTTGGGTCAGGGGTTTATACGGAGGAGTACTTCACCGTGGGGTGCCCCTGTGTTGTTCGTGAAGAAGAGAGATGGTTGACTGAGATTGTGTGTGGACTACCGAGAGTTGAACAAGGTCACGATACGGAATAAGTATCCGTTGCCTCGAATCGATGACCTATTCGACCAGTTGAGAGGAGATTCTTTCTTCTCGAAGATTGATTTACGATCGGGATACCATTAGTTGCGTATTAGGGAAGAGGATGTCTCAAAGACTGCGTTCTTAATAAGATATGGTTCTTACGAGTTTCGGGTTATGGCTTTTGGTTTGACCAATGCTCCAGCAGTGTTTATGGACTTGATGAATAGGGTGTTCAGAGATTTCCTAGATCAGTTTGTCATTGTCTTCATTGATGATATTCTGGTTTACTCCCAGACAGAGGAGGAACACGCCGAGCATTTGAGGCAAGTTTTGCAGACGCTACGTCAGAACGAGCTGTATGCAAAGTATGAGAAGTGCGAGTTTTGTCTAAAGGAGGTTCAGTTTTGGGGGCATATTATTTCCGACCGGGGGATATCTGTTAATCCAGGGAAGGTATCCGCAGTGAGGGAGTGGGGACAACCCACGATACCGACAGAGATCCGTAGTTTCTTGGGCCTAGGAGGATACTACAGGAGGTTCATTCGGGGATTTTCGAAGATAGCGGGTCCTTTGACACATCTGACTCGTAAGGGTGTGCCATTCATCTAGAGTGATGCCTGTCAGTTGGAATTTGATGAGTTGAAGGATAAGTTGACCTCAGCACCTGTGTTAGCATTGCCGATACCGGGAGTTGAGTATCTAGTTTACACCGATGCGTCTTTGCAAGGACTTGGAGGTGTGTTACAGCAGGAGAGTCAGGCCATAGCTTATGCTTCCCGTAAGCTTAATCCTCATGAGAAGAATTACCCCACTCATGACTTGGAGTTGGTGGCAGTTGTATTTGCCCTTCGGATTTGGGGACATTACCTTTTGGGGGAGAAGTTTCGATTGTTCATGGACCACAAGTCCCTACAGTACCTATTCACGCAAAAGGAGTTGAATATGCGGCAGCGAAGGTGGCTTGAGTTTGTGAAGGACTATCAGTTTGATATCCAATATCACCTAGGGAAGGCTAACGTGGTAGTAGACGCGTTGAGCCGTAGGCCAGTAGATGAGGTGGTAGTGGTGTGGAAGGCCAAGTGGAAGGAGTTGGGACACCAGGATGCAGTGGCCCGATCATTCATGTCTGTGATGACTGTTACGCCGCAGATTATCATGAAGGTGGTAAAGGCACAGGCAAATGACTCATTCTGTCAGGAGCTGATAGTTCGATTACTAGCAGAAGGAGCCGAATCCTACACCGTTAGCTCAGACGGAGGATTACGCTTCAATGGGAGAATGGTAGTTCCAGAAGGGGAGGAATTGCGGCACGAGGTGATGGCAGAGTCGCACGGCTCACGGTTCGCGGTACATCCTAGTGGGGACAAAATGTACCAAGACATGAGGCGACAGTATTGGTGGAGCGGGATGAATAGAGATATTGCCGTGTTTGTTTCTAAATGCGTCACTTGTCAGCTAGTAAAAGTGGATCATCAGAGACCAGCAGGACTTCTACAGCCACTGGAAATCCCGATGTGGATGTGGGAGAGCATATCCATGGATTTTATCATGAGGTTGCCTACGTCACAGAGGGGTCACGACTCCGTTTGGGTGATTGTGGACAGGTTGTCCAAAGTCGCTCATTTTCTACCCGTATGGACAGACTACACTACGGGACGGTATGCCCAACTCTTTATTGCAGAGATAGTGAGACTTCACGGTGTGCCCCTAAATATCGTGTCTGATCGAGACAAGATATTTGTTTCACGGTTTTGGGAAAGTTTTCAGGAGGCCATGGGCACGGAATTGCGGTTGAGTAGGGCGTATCACCCGCAGACCGATGGGCAAACCGAGCGTACAAACCATATGTTGGAGGACATGTTGCGTATGTGCATCATTGATTTCGGGGGTGGATCGGAGCAGTATCTTCCACTGGTGGAGTTTGCTTACAACAACTCCTACCAGTTCACCATTCGCATGGCTCCATTTTAGGCGTTGTACGGTAGACCTTGTCGTTCCCCAACATGTTGGTTGGAGGTGGGGGACAACAAACTACTTGGGCCGAAAGTGATTCAGGATACTTCGACGAGGATATAATTGATTCGAAGTCGCATTCGGGTAGCTCAGGATCGGTAGAAGAGCTATGCTGATACGAAGAGGTTCTTCAGGGAGTTCCAAGTGGGGGACCAGGTTTTGCTCAGAGTATCTCCTATGAAGGGGATTATGCGTTTCAGGAAAAAAGGGAAGTTGGCACCGAGGTATGTGGGACCATTTCCTATCATTGAGCGGATTGGACCGATTGCGTATAGGCTTGGGTTACCGGAGAATTTATATCGGATTCACGATGTATTTCATATTTCCTCGCTAAGGAAATATCTTATAGACGATTTGGCTCATTCTAACATTGCTTTGGAGGACATCGATCTCCAGCCTGATAGCTCCTATGAGGAGGGGCCGATTGCTATTTTGGACCAAAGTGAACGGAAAATGCGATCAAAGATAAGTTTCGTTAGTGCGTGTTCAGTGGCGACATCATAATGTCGAGGAGTCCACATGGTAGCGCGAGGATGAGATGCGCGAATGTTATCCAGAGTTGTTCTTACCAGGTACTTTCTAGTTTCGAATTTCGGGACGAAATTCAGTTATTAGGGGGGAAGTATGTAATACCCCATAATTTTGTGATATATTTTTATAGGATTAATTGAATTAAATGTGTATTAATTGGAAATTAATCCGGATTAAAATACTAATGGGGGAAGTATGTAATACCCCGTAATTTTGTGATATTTATTTATGGGATTAATTGAATTAAATGTGTATTAATTGGAAATTAATCCGGATTAAAATACTAACGATATGCGAGTTGGTATTTGATTTTAATGAGTATATATGGCTATATATGAATATTAAATTATGAAATTTGTCGTGAGATTGAAATACGGCAATTTGGAAATTTTATTGAGACGCATGCGACAGTCGCGTTAAGAATATAATTATTTTAATTATAAAGTGAATTTTATTTCTATTAACCGTATGGTCGTTTTGAGTGAGCCAACGCGTCCGGAAGGGTCGAAATAGTCAGAAAACACTAGCCGGGGGTTTAGTTTGGGTCCCGGGGCATTTTTAGGCCATGTCGGCAACGTATAAGGGTAGTTTGGTAATTTTGGAATTTTGGGAATTAAAACCCACGAAAATTAGGAATTAATATCTGATTTGGCAATTACCCACTAAACCCACTAATAACCTATTGGGCTACGAAGGTTAATGGAATTAGTTCCAAAAGTGTTCCTAAGCCAAACCCTAGCCACCATTGTCCTTGGAGAAGAAGAGCTTGTAGAGAGAGAAGAGAGGAAAATTCTGCAGAGAGAGAGAGAATCATTCATCAATTCGACATCAAAATCAGAGATATACATAAGTCAAGTGGTTTAATTTCGTTTATTATAAAGAATGTTTCTTCCATGCGTAGGAAATTGACAAAATTTGTATTGTTCTTGGGAGTTGATAAAAACCCATTAATTGGAATTAGAACTTTATATTTTGATGAAAGGATTGCGTGTAGAATTGTGTTAGAAGGATTATCCTGATGGAAATACACCTTGTTCATAACAAAAACGGATTTAATTATGCCCATTGGTGACTTTAAAATTTTAGGGTTCATGTTCATGTGATTTGGGGATAAATGAAGGGATTTGATGATTCAATGATGTTTAGGAAGAATTGTCCCTATATAAACGTTAATATATGAGCTAAGTATGTTTAGGAACGATTATAAACCTTGAACAATTGTTGGATTAATGTTTAGATGAGTTTGGAGAGGAAGAAAAGTTGGAAAAACGATATAGGGAAATCTGGGCTCGAATCTGGCCACTCGTTTGAAGACCTGCCCAGGTCATTCGAACGAGCTCGTTTGAACGAGCTTCTAACGTGTTGAACTTTGACTTCTATAGAGGGTGATGTTCGTTCGATGACTTCGTTCGAACGAGATCTCATTAGAAAGCCCACTTCATTCGAACGAACTCTCGTTCGAACAACCTCGTTCGAATGAGACTTCTAACGAGCTGACAGTTTGGGCTTTCTAGCCTGTTTTGATCCCGAGTGTCCCGTAACCTTGTTTATATGTAGAGATAACACTTCCTCGTAGATTAATTGATATATTTAGGATATTTGGGATTTAATGAGGAGTTAAACCTAGAAGTGTAGTTCGAATCTAAGTGAAATTATGAAGTTGGACGTGAGTGTCTATTACGATGCGAGAACTATTGACGGCCTAAATAATTATATTAACCGGGAACATATAAATTGTGTAGCATTATATGTCGGTACGAGAATGAGAAGTGTACCACAAATAAATTATGGTGATTACTAATATGTGTGTATACTTAGTATATGTATGTGATTTTATGTGTATGACATACCTACCATACTTGCTGTCACGGGAGGTTTACGTTCGCTTAGGGCCCTCTAATCCTTGTGTTGCCCGGATTTAGACTGGTACCTCAAGAACATACATCAGAGAAGGACTTATTGGGATGTTAATAAGTCTACTGATCGTGGGAGCGTAGGTATGTATGTGACCCATGTGATGTGACTGTGTTCGCCTCCATTGTTTGTGATTGTTGTTATCGGAGAACGATTCCTGAGAGATTCAGAATGCGTGATCCTTATGTACGTGATGTACCGGGATGGATAGCAGAGTATGTGTGCACCGAAGCTTAGTCTCGGGGTGCTTGTATTGTATATTTATGACATGAATAATATACACTTAATTAATGGGAACTTTCATGTTGGTATTGTGAATATACTTATGGTAATGTTTTGAGAAAACATAACGGGTTAATCAATAGTGAATTGTATTACTAATTGAGAATCTGAGTTTAAGTAAAGCTCTCTATTAAATTGATAACGCTAGAATGTAATATGGGAATCGAGTAGTAAGGGGTAGAACTTATTACGGTTTGGTTAGATATGTATGTCATTTAGATGGGTATGGTACGTTAGGAGTGCACATGTAGTCGAGAGGTGAGAATTGCATGTGAGTGCACGTCCTAATATGTATTTTACATTCATTGTTTTAATGTTATTGAAACACATGCTATTTTAAAATACTCTCCACTTTCGGGCTCTGACCCGTTTGCTTTCAAATCTACTTTTTGTAAAAACCATTTTAGGTGCACAGCCACAAGGACACCATGCATAGGATTCTCATTCAGGTGACGAGCTGTAGCTGTTTGTGGAAGCTACATGACTTTGCTAGTAGACGCTTCATCTATCTTGACTCTATATTCAGTGTCATCAGTTGTAGGGCATGTCGCCCATTTCTATTAGAAACAATTCCTATTTCAGATTTTCAGACTTTTGGCATATAATTAATTCAGGGTGCATTGTTTTACTTATTTCAGTGGTGGGATTGTTGTGAGGAGTTTTCCTCCGGACTTATTACTATATGTTGGTTATTTCATTACTTCGTTATGGTGAATGAATTATGTTGTTCTTCCATTATTCTTTTATTGCATGTTAATCAGACTTAATTTAAAATTTGGCAACTTACTTTTTAAATACTAGGTTGTTAGTAATCTTTAAAATGTTTTCGACAGTGATGCTATTAACTGAACCAACTTGGCATTTTGTATTGATTTAATAAAGGAGTAGCTATCCGGTACTTAATTAGTCGGGGTGTCACATGTTTATTCTGGTGTTTTAGATTGTGTGGTGTTATTTCTGTGTAATTTTTTTGTTTAGTTTGGGGTATATTGAACATTTTAAAGGAAACAAAAGGTACAACACTTTTGGGTGTGGTTAGTAAAGTTTATATTTAATTTTTTTGTGGTGTTTTGGAGAGATTTTTTAGGTGCAATTATCAGGACCCGACATATTTGATGTGTTCCAGCATCAAGCATCCTTCATGGGTTCCACACGTTACTTTGGATGTGTGGTCCATCAACTCATTTTATGGTTAGCGTCCACCACCATTTTGCTTCCCAAGACGAAAAACACAAGGAAAAGGGGGCAACAAAAGGTGTTTTAGTCCTGAATTAACACAGTAACCCCCCAAAGTTCCATTTTGTGCTTTCTTCCTTAATTTTCTAAGGAAATTAGAAATACACCCTTTTGTATTAAGTCGACACATATTTGTGAAATATTTGTTACGACACAGTGACATGTCACACCAGTATTAGCTAGTTCCGCTGGCGGGACCCGCATCCATAAGTCAGTAACCAATAGCGGTGAGACACACCACTGTGTTGCACCACTCTGTGACGCAAATTAGTGTCGACCTATAATTATTGATTTGTTTATTCTGACCCATTATAAGTTTTAGTGACTTTTTTAGTGTATCTCAAATTTTGGGAAAGATTAGAATAGTATGCAAAGTCGAAACAAGTGGGGTTGAAAGTTAAAATGTCCCATCCTTATACTATCACATAAACTTGTTAAAGATCAACTAACGAAAAACAATTACATTCTAGTAATCAATTAGCCGTTGAACGTAAAGGTTGCTTAAATCTTGAGCATATGAATCGAATGATTAAAAAATAAACCATATTGTGTTTCTAAAGATTCAAGGCTTCTTTGATTATACCTCAATTCAAACTGATCATTCTCAACATAAAGAAAAGACTTTCTTTCTCATCTACCACTTCAACTCTCTCTCTTTCTTAGTCTTTCCCGTACATACAGATTTGCAACCTTGCTACATAGAAACATCAATAAACTCACACTTAGTCTCATCTATGGAGGCCTTGAATGGACTCTAATAGTTCTTTTCCTCCTTAATTCCTTACTTTCTTATCTAATAATCAAATTTCCCTTGCTGTTCTCACGTCGATCAATTCCTTGAGCCTCAAAAGAAGAAAAACTCACCCCGAGATCTTCAATGTGATGCCCATGCCAAAGAGATTTCCAAATTGGGTTAGCGTTAAAATCATCCAAAGTTAGCGTTATGATAAGATATGTGTGAGGATTGGAATACGATGATGGTAATGATAAAGTAGTAATGGCTTTGGAAGTAGAGAAAGAAGCTATCAAGGAGGATAATCCAAACACATTATGGAAGAACCAACTTCTGATGACACCAGTAAACAAAAGTCCTTTAAACTCCATTTTGATCGTAAATCATGAATGTCATCATGATATTGTTCGAATTATAGCCAAAATCCTTGAATACTAAAGTCAATCTTATATCATCATCACAAAAAATGAATACCTCAAACTAGTTAACAAAAATACTTGAAATCAATATTTTAAAAAAATTAGACGACTTTCATTCAGGAATCAACATTAATGGTATTCTATAAGGATATGAATTTAATGTCAAAGTTTTCAAACCCTAAAGTCAACATAACAAAGGTAGAAGATGAATGTAATGCATATGCGTCACTGGAGTGAAACCCAAGCATATATAGGCTTTGACCCAACGTGTAAGGATGTGTCTTCAATCAGAAAATTTTTAAGATTTTTTTCAAAAAAATTATTTTACTTTTATGATCAAAATGGTATATTACATCACCCTGTTTGGTTTACCAAAAAGTAGTTTCTCGAGAATATAGATTTAAGGAATTAAAAACTAAACTTTCAATTTTATTTAAACCCCTTGATTTTACTGTTTCAGATAAACCTCAGAACTTAAATCCAAGTCTTTTTTCATAAGTACAAGAAAATTGTCTCTTATCACCAATCCCAAAAATGAATGAAAATGAGAAAATTAATGAAAAACTTAAATTTTCATTATTACATATTTAACCCCAAATTAAAATTTAAACTTAAAAATAAATTACTTTTGAACCCCAACTTTTCTTAGAATTTCATTTTACTTTCATACTCTAAATATTAACGATAACCATGATTTCAGAATACCCGATTTACCCCCGTGAGAATGAAGATCAGTTACAATCAACCCGAAATTGAAAAAGTAGGTGATTCTATTTCATTATTATTGTTGAATTTACACCCTTGAATTACCGCATTTGTTTATTTCACTATGTGATATCCATAGATGAATTGCTCGCATTTACGAACTCTTTTCTTTGGTTAACAAATACCGTGAAGATTGGTTCAATCCTTATCTTATTAAACCCTAAGCCGATAATTCATGCCACTTATGATTTCATTTTAACCCAGTAGCACACATTATAATTCAAGGAGTAGACTTTCGATATACCCCTAAAGGCACTATCTGGATTATAAGACTAATGAATTGAGGGCCTAGTCTTTGCTTACTATATGGATTACGCTCTTTGGAGTTTGTACTCAACACTATTACTTTATTTCCAAAGGTTTTGGATTGATTTTATCCAAAGATTTTAAATGTTATTATAAGAGTATTGCTATGCATTTGAAGCCTCTATAACCGATAATTATGGGTTATCTTGTTATAGTTTGAACCCTTATCTTTTTGACTCAATAAATGTATATCCAATTATAATCACCGTACTGTTCTTAAAAATATGAGTAGACTCCCATATGGCCCTTTTTGTTAGTGTTAATATCTCCTTTTGATTCAAATTACTATAAAATTGTGGTATATTATTTGTACTTCATTGCCAGTTATGTTATGTAACAAAATCACATATATACATGTGTTATAGAAATAAAATTATCTACTTGGTAAATTTTTGCTTATTCGTTTACCTAGAAGATGGAAAATGAACTCAAAGAAGGAGAAATACCCCTCGCCCCAATGAATTTTTATTCTGTCTTACCAAGGAGAATATGTTTGATTACATATGTGTGTGTAGTAACTAACCAAGATAATATCACTAAGTGTAATACTTTCACCACAACTTACCAGCTGATGTGACTTTAATTATTAGTCCTCCTTTTGTTTTTATTTTATGAAGACTTCGAGATACCCCTTTTGTTTCTGTTTTATAAAGACTTTGAGTTATGTAATAAGATGTTATGCATCCACCTAAATAAAGTCATGTTTTCTTTCCGCTTAAAATTTATGTTATTTTATTAGTATTACCATATACAGAACATCGAGTGTGATAATATGCTAGTAGAGTGAGCGTTAGGTTTTATCCCTATACGGAACTTAAAAGATTTTATGCTTATACAAGACTTAGAATAAGCATATTAATTATTGACAACTTTTTTGTTACATTTTGTAAGTAATTTCGTCTTGCAGACATGAATATCTGGGACAAGAATTACCTAGACATACGGGGCTTGACACATGAAATGTTCAAACAAGTGAATAAAGATGAAGAATATGCCAAGTTATGTAACACTATTAGAAGTATCAGTCAAGATTGGTCCATCTATATCCCAGACATCAAACATAGTTTAGTAATTGGTCGCTTAATGGGAGAATCACAAACCATGATAGTACAAGAGGTATTCCGAAGATCCTGAGATGCTTCAACAAGCCATTCATCTATCTTGCGACATGGCTCCACCGGAAGAACTCATCGTTAATCCCCCTTACTCCCCAATTAATTACGGACCTATTTCATCCACTGTTTAACTTCCACTGCCTTTGGCACTACTTCTAGTGACTCCGACACTGGTCCCGAACTTGAAAACATCGTACCTAAGTTCTCCTAAAGTAAATTAGGAGAGGAATACGAATGTATATAAATAAATGTAATTAGGATCGATCATTTTTCATTGGCTTTTGTATTTGTGTGAGAAGAGGATAATTGCAATATTCCTAATTAGGAGTAGTAGACATGACTAACTGTTTGTACTACTAGAAGTTGTAGACATAACTTATTGTGTTTACTGTTTTCTTACAATATGTTTTGATTGTAAATATCCCAATGTAAAATAATACGTGGTATTAATATAAAAGTATGTTTAGATACTCCCACTGTCATTATATCTTTAGTATGCTTTATGTATATGATGGTTAATACACGAGCATCCGCCAGTGTATCATAAGGAGAACAATAAAATGTTCCAAATGTACTAAATCCACTTATGGCTAATGAAGGAATATTACATTTTCTACAAGAACTAATGACTTTGTCTCGAAATGTACCACCGTAGCACCTGGTTAATAATGATATCCATGATGAGACTTGAAGAATTAATGCACTCAAGGTATTTATTTAACAAAGATCACCAGTATTCTATATGAAGCTAGTGCCACAGAGGCAGAAAATGGATACGAGACGCTTAAAGTTCTTAATAGAGTGGGTATAATCCTTGAACTTAGTGTGAAATTAACAACATGTCTTATTGAAGGCAAATAAGATTTTTGGTGGAAGTCTGTTCTTTAGTCTCGAAATGTTGACGACCTAACTTGGAATCAATTTGAGGAGATTTTCTTTAAAAAATACTTTTCTGAATCAGTGAGAGATCAGATGAAGGTGGAATTCCGAGGTTTGTAGTAGTAAAAACTGATGATAGCACAATACAAGGCCATGTTTCTAGAACTTTCTTTACATTCCCAAGAGTATGTGGATACTGAAGCCAAAAAGTGTAAACACTTTGTATGTGGCTTGCGAACCAACATTAAAGCTTCTATTATCCCATTGTAACTTTGTGATTTTAGTCAAATGATAGAAGTAGCCTCCCTTATCGAAAGGAATTCGATATTTGGAGGAATTAATCAAATCACAACTCCACTACCTAGAAGCTCGTATGTCAATAGAAACTAACACAATCAGAGATACCACCCTTATGCCAAAACAAAGGATGGTCGAGTTTTTAGTCAAACCAATTATAGCAACAGTGGATCTAAAGTAAGATGTCATGAGTGTAACAGATTATGACACATAAGGCCAAAATGTCTAAACTAGTAACAATTATATTCTAGTAAATTTACTTCATCACTAACAGTCAAACCTGCCAATTTTATTAAACCCCCGTTTGTGACACCAACTAGTAACTATGATAATCGCCCACCTTAGCAATGGTTTTGTGGAAAGAGTCAAGAACCAATGAATAGAACTTGAGGCTGGAATTTTTCTATTTTTCCAAGAAAATATCCAAATAATTATGATGAAGTAGAAGGTAACATATTTTTTCATAAAGTCTAAGCACATATATTATTTGATTATATCTTAATACATTCTTTCATTAGCTATGACTTCATAACTCTATTCTAATTATCTACTAGTCCCTTAGAACATTCGTTATCTATAGGAATGCCAACCAGAGAAATCATTATAACAAATCGAGTTTGTAAACAACATATCCTGTGGATTGGGACTAGAATTTGGGTAGTAGATTTAATAGTCTTAGACCTGAAGGAATTCGACTTGATCATATTAATGAACATTTTATCACCCAACTTTCCTCACATTAACTGCCATGAAAAATAGTAATATTCAAAAGACCTCACCAAACCCCATTTTACTTTCAAAGAAAGAGTCACTCCAAGTCAATTTTTGTTAAATTCATGAGAAAGGGTCTTCATCACCTCTAACTATCTTAGATAAGTATGATGACGTATTTCCTTAAGAATTTCATTGTTTATCCTCGCAATGAGAACTCGAGTTTTCTATCAAATTGTTACCCAACATCTCCCATTTTTTTATACCTCTTTATCGTATGGCACCATTGGAACTAAGGGAACTTAGAACTCAACTGGACGGCTTTTTAAAGAAGGGTTTTATATGACTTAGTACAACCCATTCGTGAGCACTAGTCTTATTTGTGAAAAAGAAGGATGGAGCGTTTAGATTATGAAACAACTATCAGAAGCTGAATTAATTAACCATCAAGAATAAATATCCTTTGCCTAGTATAAGAGACCCTCTAGACCAATTTTGAGGGTGAAAAATATTTTCAAAAATTGATTTACAATTTGGGTATCACCAACTTCACATGAAGGAAGAAGATATACCTAAAACTACCTTTCAAACTCGATACAAACATTTTAAATTCGTGGTCATATCCTTTGGATTAACCAAAGCACCTGAAGCCCTCATGGACCTACTTAATTACATATTTTGACCTTTCTTGGATCAATTAGTAATTATTTTCATAGACGATATCTTAATATGCTCTAAGACTAGAGAGGACCATGAAGAGCACTTGTGCATGATACAAGAAACCTTACACCAACACCAACTTTATGTAAAGAAAGGCAAGTGTTATTTTATTATGAGAGAGGTGAAATTTTTAGGTCATGCGATTACTGAAATAAATACAAGTGGACCCAATAAAAACTGTGGCAATACTCAAATGGTCATAACCTACTAATGTTATGGAAATACGAAGCTTTCTCGAACTCGCAGATTATTATCGACGCTTTGTGGAAGGATTTTCAAAATTGCCTTACCTTTAATGAATCTAACCCGAAAGGATGTCCGATTTATGTGGACTCAAGAGTGTGAACAAGATTTCCTTACGTTAAAGCAAAAGTTGATCACTACCCAGTTCTTACTATTCCGTCTATTAATGCTAGTTATGACCTATATACTGACACCTCGTTACAAGGAATTGTATGTGTATTAATGAAACAAGGAAAGGTGATCGAGTATGGATCATGAAAACTAAATATTCATGGATGTAATTACCATGTACATGATTTAGAGTTTACCTCAATATTCTTTGCACTAAAGATCTGGAGATGTTATTTATATGGGGAAACATTTTAAGTATTCTCTGATCATTAAAGTCTCAAATGTGTATTCACTCAAAAAGATATAAATCTTCAACAACAATGATGGAATATTTTGGGAACATTACCAATTTAACTTACAATACCACCCAAGGAAGGGTAATGTAGTTGCTGACGCTTTAAGTCAAAAATCGAAAGGAAAGCTTAATAGTATGTTTACATTTTTAACTAATATAGGAGAATAAAAATTTGTAGAGAAAATCTTCTGAAAAGCCAATCATTCTGAGAAATATCATTGCTCACCCAACCCTACACAAAAGAATTTTAGAGAAAAAAGTTAGAGGATGAATTCCTGATAAGCCAACAATAATGATTGGAAGACAACAAAGAAGAGAAAGATTGGTCATATAGCCCCGAGAGAGGGTTACGATTTAAAACTCGATTATGTCTCCCACAAAACCCCTACCTATGCAGTGAAATCTTATAGGAAACCCATCATTTGAAATTTATGATTGATCCATGGAGCACTAAAATGTATCACAATATCAAATGACAGTATTGGTGTCAAGGTATGAAGAGGCCAATTTTGTTGTAAAATGTCTAACATTCCAATAGGTAAAAATTGAACATCAGCATCCCAGAGGATTATTACAATCACTCCCTATTCCATAATGGTAATGAGATCATATCATGATGGACTTTGTCAGTGGATTACCTAGAACATCTCAAGGTTATACCTCAATATGGGTTATTATCGATCGACCTACCAAATCTCCAGATTTTCTACCAACATGAGCTACTGATTCTTTTTAAAAACTCAGTGAGATTTATATTCGAGAAATTACTAGACTCCATGGAATATCCATTTCCATTATCTCTGATTGAGATCCCTAGACTCATATGAAGATTTTGTCAATATTGCAAAAATCCATGGGAACATGGCTTTACCCAAGCACTACCTTCCATCCACAAACTGACGGTCAATCCAAAATATTGTTCAAACCCTTGATGATATGTTACGAGATTATGGTATGGACTTTTTTGGTACATGGAATGATCATCTGTCATTAATCAAATTATCTTACGATAATAACTATCAAACTAACATTCAGGTGACTCCTTATGAAGCCGTATCTTTGGACTCAAAATTATAGCTAAAATTATAGAAAAGATACGAGTAATTAGAGACAGATTACATACGACCCAAAGTCGATAAAAAAGTTATGCTGATAACCGAAGAAAGCCTTTAGAGTTTCAAATAGAGAATCAGGTATTCTTGAAGGTATCCCCACGAAAAGGAATTATTCAGTTTCTGAAGAAAGGTAAGTTGGCACCTTGTTATATTGGACCTTTGAAAATCACCGAACATATAGGACCGGTGTCCTATTATTTAGAACTACCTTTGGATCTATCCAATATACACGATATTTTTCATATTTCACAACTATGGAAATATATACCTGATCACAATCACATTATTACTTGGGAAGGTGTATTGGTGCAATCAAAACATGATTTTGAATAAAACCTATCTAAATTATTGATTGGCAAAAAAATGTTCTTCGATGAAAACCATTCCGCTAGTAAAGATACTTTGGGAACACCATTATACCGAAGAAGCAACGTGGGAAATTGAAGAATCCATGAGATTACGATATCCAAAAACTCTTTGAAGGTAATTTCAAGAACAATTTTTTTAGGAAGGTAGAATGTAACAAGTCCATTAAAATCCCACATATAGTTTATATATTTATACGTACGAAAAAAACTTAAAGAAGTAGGAAATTACCTTAGTAACTCTTAAAGTTCCTAAATTACTGAAATTCCCCTAAAAACTTTCAAAATTATTTTTTAAACCATACCATACTATTTTAGGCCAAACTTAAACACAAAACTTAGTCATGGTACTTATATTTCACAAAAATTACATAAAACATCCAACAAAGTTTGAAAAATTACACATTTACCCCTTATCTTTTAAAATTACATAAATATCCTTAACTTCACCTTAAATACTATCCAAGAACCAAAATCAAAACCAAACCTACTTTGCACTTCATCCATTGAACTATTTGGCTAGCTAGATGATCTGTAAGCTGTTGTACAACATGAGAAACACCTGGTACCCCACATGGAACTAAGGTTAAACTTCACCAAATTATGGTAAACTCCACCTCCTTTTCCACCAATCTCTTCATTATGTAACACCCCGTATTTTTATTTATTATTTTAATTAATTAATTGGAGTATTCGGGAAAAATAAATTTTTGAATTTAATAATTTTTATTGGATAAATATGTTGGTTATACTTTTAGAAGAATATGTTGGTTAAAACTTCAAGCGGAATCGAAATCGTATTTAAAATGAAGTTTTTATGAGAGTTATAAGTTTAGCCTTTTTTTTTAAGAAAAAAAGGAAAACATTTGTCACGGATTTAGCCCGTGACTAATAAAAAAATTTGATTTTCAGTTAAATACTATTAAACGAAGGAGAATGATCGATCGATCGACCTGGGGAGTCGATCGATCGTCCCTCCCAGAAAACGTGAGCAATAAGCCAGTTTCGGGTATTTGTGTAGGATTAGGACTCCTAATCACTTTATAACCTTGTTAATCCATAGGGGGACTTCTCATAATCACTTTTTCTCTAGTTTGTCACCAGAGAACACTTACAAATATTTGTCCTCTCACTCATAATCATCAACCTTCCTCATAATCAAGTTTTTGTCACAAGTTTTGGGAGGCTTAATTGGAGTTTAATCAAGTTTGTTCAAAAACACTCTTTTGCTAATTTTTCGTAAGGAATTCAAATTTCTAATCATATTTTCAACACAATCTTTACAGGCATGAATACTCTATTCTTTTCCTTTAGTATTATGCATTTTAAGTTTCGTGTAAACACTTAATTACATGTTTTCTTAAAAAAAAGTAGTGACTTAATTAGAAAAAGTGGACACTAATTATGGGGCTGTTTTTATTAAATCTTTTAATCTGAATAATATTCATAACCCTTGGGTACGTAGGATTCATGAGTGATTTTGGTTTTTATTGGTGTAGGTTGAATGTACAAAAACCCTAGCTTTAAAATAAATGATTTTTCTCATGTAATACATGTAGAGATAATAAAATTTGGTTTTTGAGGTATATATGATGAAAACTTGGTATATTTATTTTAAAATAATTAAATGATATTATTTGGGTATTTTTGACGTCATGATAATTTAATTAAAGATTTAATTGAATTGGACTATCATGCGTAGTTTGGATCGTTGATTTATTATGCATATTTGTGTGACTTGTTGGTATTATTAAATATCTTTGTGGCTATGGGTCGATTGTGTATTTTTATTTTTTTTTATATTTTAGGATGATTTCTAGGTATGTGACTAGTGGGTAGGTCTTTTAATGATTTACTCCTTCTAAGTATGGGACTAGTGAGGGTAGATTATCACGGTTTTATCATGTCGGGGTGGGCTGATTTTTATTACTTTATCGTCATTACACTAGTCTAGGTACGAGACTAGGTTGTGATTTATGTTAGAAAATATTCCTATACATAGGTTAGGACGTATTGATAACTTGGGGACCCTTAGTTATGGGACTAAGGGGTATTTTGAGGATCTCACATCGATTAAAGGGTGGGGTGTTTATAAATTGAGAAATTAAGAATTAATGCCTAAGATAAAAACGAGTATTAAAATTTATGGCGACATAATGTGTCGGAGCCGACAGTTTAAATGGGTCAGAGGGCGATTTATGTCATGTCGTGTGTGGAACCTTGTCATGTGTCGGGGCCGACAGTTTAAACAGGTCAGAGGGCGATTGACAAAGAGAATTGTGACACGTTAATAAAAAGTGAAAAAAATAATAAAAAATTGGTTAATTTAATAAATTAACATCGTGGTACTTGGAAATTTTAAAATCATATTGGTGTGCCTTTTAAATGGGGATTCCTACGGGTAATTAGTAATTTATATTTATCATGTTTAAATTATTTTGTTTAATTTAAAATATTCTATCGTGATATTTATTGCATATAATGATATTGTTTGGATTCAATGATCCTATTTGAGGGGATTAGTGTGTATTCTTTCTCGGTGCTTTGGCTCTGACCCGTGCGTTGACTAATCTTTTTCAGGATTAGAATTGGAGAAGCTGCATAAGTTTATCGGAGTTATGATTTGGAGGTGTAGCTGGAGTTATTTATTTTATGGCATAGTTTAGTCAGACTTTATTTTCCAGTCGTATTTAATTATGAGACTTCATTGGAGTTTCATTGGGCCATTCGGTTCCAAAGATGTTTAGAGGATTTATGTTGGATTAATTCGATCTTTATTATTCAGATTTTATTTAATTATTTTTGGAGATTGGATTTATTCGGAGTTAGCATGTGATGGATCTTTTATCGCTTAGTTGTTTATGATAATTTATGATTGATTCAATGATTTATCTTATGGACTGATTAATTATGTCTCATATCTGTCTCATGCTAAGAATGATATTTATTTAGTTCACGCCTAGAATAGTTCGACGGCGGTGGCTGGCCACCCCGTCTGTCGGATTTTGCGGGGTGTGACATTCCCCCAACAGTATAAAAACTCTCCTTCCACATGGTACACATGTACGTCACCTCAGTGAAAACATAAGGCAAAAAATCTAGCATTTTGGTATTTTTATGATTTTATGTTTTTTCAGTTGTTTACATTTCTCGGTATTCATAGGTATTAAATATGAGTTTCCATGGAAGTCCAAACGTTTGTAATGCACTAAAATAACTTGAATATCAGAAACCTCCACTAAAGCTTGAGTTTTATTGGTAGAATATGTACTCTTGACTTTGAACCAGTTTTAAAGTGGGAGAACTTAAGCTTTGGATCTAAGGAACCTAAGTGCATAGCTTAATTCAATCAAAAATGGCTTTTGATACCCCGAATCGAAGTTTTAATTTTACGGACCTCAAAATTCAGAAACAAAATTTAGGACCTATGCTAAACTAAAATCCTTGAAACCAAACATGTTTGAATTCATTTTGATTCTATATCATGAATATCTCCATGTTGTAGCTATAATTATAGCAAAAATCCAGGAATGTTAAAGTCAAACTTATGCCATTTTTACCGAAAATGAATAGCTCGAACTAGTTAATCTCAATCTTTAAAAAAAATATAGTTGCATTCCTCTAAAAAAAGTAGACAATTTTCATTTAGGAATCAACCTAAATGGTATTTTATAATTGTACGAATTTGAGGTAAAAGTTTTCAAACCATAAAGTCAACAAAACGAAGGTAGAAGATAAAGTTTAATGCACGCGCGCGAGTGGAGTCAAGTCCAGGCGCTTATGGGCTTCGACCCAGCGTGTGAGGGCACGTCTTCAATCAGAACAATCTAAGGTTTTTTTCAAAAATATTATTTTATTTTTCTAATCAAAATGGTATATTACATCACCCTATTTGGTTTCCTAGAAAGCAATTTATCGAGAAAACAATTTTGAAGAATTAAAAACTAAACTTTCAATTTTAACCTAAACCTGTGGATTTTTCAACAATTTTGAATCAACCACAGGCCTTAAATCCAAGTCCATTTTCATACGTATAATAAACATATCTCTTATCACCAATCCAAAAAATGAATGAAAATGAGAAAATTAATGAAAAACTTAACTTTTCATAATTAAATATTTAATCCCAAATTAAAATTTTAACTTAAAAATAAATTAAATTTAATCCCCATTTATTTTTAGAATTTTATTTACTTTCATAATCTAAACATTCATGATACCCATGATTTCAAAATACCTGGTTTACCCCAGTGAGAATGAAGACCAGTTACAATCAACTCAAAATTGAAAAATTAGGTGATTTTATTTAAATATTATTTTTGAACTTACACGTTTGAATTACATCATTTGTTTATATCACTATGTGATGGCCCCATATATCTTTCCCGTATTTATGAACTCTTTTGTGTTGTTCACAAATACCGCGAACATTGATTCAATCCTTATCCGATTAAACCCTAACCCGATAATTCCATGCAACCTAAACATTATAATTTAGGGAATAGACTTTCGATATACCATTGGATGTGCTATTTGTCTGGTAGGACTCAGGGATTGAGGGCCTAGTTTTTGCTTACCATGGGGATGCCGCTCTTCGGAGTTTGGGCTAAGAACTGTTACTTTATCTCCAAAGATTTTGGATTGATTATATCTTCAAAAGTTTTGGTTTGATTTTATTTAAAGGTTTTGGATGTTATTATAAGAGTATTTCCACACATTTGATGCCTCTCTAATCAGTTACTATGGGTTATCCTGTTATAGTCTGAACCCTTTTCTTAATGATTTGGTAAATGCTTATTCATTTATAATCACCATATTGTTCTTATAAATATCATCAGGCTCTCATAAGCCCCTTTTCATTACTGTTGATATCTCATTTTGTTTCAAATTACTATAAAACTATGATATATTATATGTACTTCATTACCAATTATTCTATCTAACAAACTCACATATATATATACACATTTTTTCTAGAAATAAAATTATCCACTTAGCGGAGTTTTGCTTATTCATTTCCCTTCCACATGGAAAATGGACTCGAAGAATGAGAAATACCCCCTACACCAATGGGTTTTTATTTTGTCTTACTAGAAAAAATCTTATTGATTACGTATGTGAGGCCAGCAACTAGCAAATATGATAGCAACAACTGGAATATATCCACCACAACTTACCATCTTATGTGACCTTATTAGTCCCCTTTTTGTTTATGTTTTATGAAGATTTCGAGATACCTTATTTGTTTATGTTTTCTGAAGACTTCGAGTTATGTAATAAGATGATATGCATCCACCTAAATAAAGCCCTATTTTCTTTTCTCTTGAAATCTTATTATTATTTTATTAGTATTACCATATACTGAACATCGTGTGTGACATTTTACACAATGCTTGTTTATTATATACATGTTATTTATGTGACAATAAATTGTTATTTAACGTGAGTAATTTATTTAACTAATTAAAAGATATTTTGGGACAAAATATTCATGATATTAAATGTGTGATTTCATGGAAAAGCATTTTCAACTTTTTTATGTTAAAACCTAAAATGGCATATTTGTGTGAATGTGAAACATGTAAACGGGTGTGGGTTTAAATGCCATGAATATGTATAATTATGTATAAAAAGAAGTTTGAAATGTTAAACTTGAAATATTGAGAAAATTTTGGATGATTACAAAACAACCCCAATGGTAATTTACTTGGAAACGAGGTGGGTGGGAATCTAATGCGTCATGCGGTTAATTCACTTATTTGGCAAATTTTAAACACACGACACCATAAATTTTTAAAGGAACCGCGTAACGTTTGTCTTGCAATGTCAACCAATGGGTTTAACCATTTTGGTAATTTAAGTACTAGTCAGAGTTATTGTCCAGTTCTTATGGAGCATTTAAGTTTCCCTTCGACACTATTCATGATAAAGAAGTTCACATTGTTATCTTTGTTGAAACTCAGGCCGAAGGCTCCCGATGATGATATTGATATATTACTAGCCCGATTAATTGAAGAACTTAAAGAGTTATGTAATAAAGGCATGATGGCGTTTGACTCTCATAAGGGTGAAAAGTTCACACTTAAAGCAATGGTGATGTGGGAGGTCCAAAATATTCCTATTTATGGGACCTTGTTCGACTATAATGTTAATTATTATTATGGATGGTCCATATATGGGGAGGAAACTGAAGCCAGCTAGCTACATCATAGTATTAAGTTGAGTCACATGGGTCATCATAGATTTCTACTGACCAGTCACCCTTCCAGGAAGGACAAGTCTAACTTTTTTCTTGTTGGTCACGAGGGCAGGATGCTACCTGCTTAGATTTTTGGTCAGCAGATCGAGGATAAGGAGATGGTTGTGACTACGGGGAATAGGTACATAGTCAAACAGCCTCAATTTGTAAATCTGAAGCGTAAAGCTAGAGGGAATCCGAATGACCCTAGTAAAGTGAAGCCATGTAATTGATGTGATTCACATAGAGAAGAATGTTGCAGAAAATATGATAGGAACTTGTCTAGGTGGATATCATTTTAAAGAGGGAGAACGGGCCTACCGAGATCTATAGGATATGAAAATAAAGAAGAAACCGTGGTTAAAAAATTATCCTACAATAGAAAGAATTTCTATCCCCGACTGCTTTCACTTTAACTACTAGTGAGAAGAAGATCCTATTAGACACGTTGTTCAACTTGAAGACTCCAATCGGTTATTCTGGTAATTTACGCGGGGTAGTAAGCTACTAAGAAAGTGACTTGAAATAATGCAAGTCTCACGATTGGCACGTAATCATCCAATTGCTATTTCAACATTACTTCTCTGAACACAAAAATCTTCGTCGAGTAACTATGCATATTAGTTTGTGATTTACCCTATTTTATGCAAAAGTGGTAAACAAAAGGCATATTAAAGCTGAAAAATTAACTTTTACTGAGGCAGTCTGTGTATTAGAGAAATATTTTCCTCCGTTATTCTCTGATATCAACATCCACCTGCTTGTGCATTTATGCGATGGAGATTTATTATGTGGTCTCGTTAGGTATCATTGGATATATCCTTTTGATCGCTTGATGAAAACCTTCAAATATTATGTAAAGAATACACAGTATATTGGAGGGTCAATTGCTAAAGAATACGTAACTATCGAATCACTGTATGTGCCTATATTACCTCTAAAAAATTCAAAGAAGTATAGTGATGCCTTTGATTATTTTAGAGAAGTAGTTGTCATGTACTTGTCCGGATACAGGCTTGAACATCTAGAAAAAGTTGTCCATGACTTGTAGTGTTTTGAAATGGTGGGAACAAAATTTCTCTTCGCAAGAGTCGAGGAAGTTTAAAAGCCTTACGCTCAGATATTGATCATGGAAAATCTGTCGAGTGGTGTACTAGGCATCATCGGTGGTGGATTTATACTCCACCACATATTCGGTATTCGCCAACTTAGGCTCTATATGGCGTTGAGAACTTAGAAAAGTGTCAAATATAGTGTAGTGTTTTTCTAAAGTAAAATGGTGTGTGTAAAATACAACAAAATTTAAAAATAAGCACACTTAGGCTTGAAGACGTGTAAAGGGGAACCCCCAGCATCCCCCAAGCGACACCGCAAGTGGCACAAACATCTCGTGCACATCCAACGTAACACGTAGAAACCGATCGCGCAGTCACGGGACTCCCGATTAGAGGATAGGACCCAAAATTAAAAAAGGCATACTTAAGCTTGAAAATGTTCTGGGGGAACCCCCAATAGCTTCCTAATGGCAGCGTGAGTGGCATGAACACCTCGTGCGCATCTAACGTAATACGTAGCAATCAGCCTTGCAGTCACGGGACACCCGGTTTGAGGATATGACATAAATTTGAAAATAGGCACACAAAGACTCAAAAACGTGTTGGGGGGGGGGGGGGACACCCCTAGTGGATCCCAAATGGCACCGCGAGTGGTATGAATACCTCTTACGAATCAATTGTAACACGTAGCAACCATCCGCATAGTCGTAAGACTCATGCTTTGAGGATAGGACCGAATTCAAAAACAGGTACACTTAGGCTTGAAAACATGCCGCAGGGGGGCGGGCATCCACAGTGGACCCAATATGGCACCGTGAGTGGCACAGACACCTCGTGCATGTCGAACGTAACATGTAGCAACCGATTGTGTAGTTGTGGGACTCCCAGTTTAAGTATAGGACCCAAATTTCAAAACAAGCACACTTAGGCATGGAAATGTGCCACGAGGTGGTGCCCCCTCCCCCTTGTGGCCCACAAACAGAACCGCGAGTGGCACGAACATCTCGTGTGCATCCAAGGTAACACGTAGCAATTGGTCGTTCAGAGACTCCCAATATTAGGATAGGATATGAATTTGAAAATAAGCACACTTAGTCTTAAGAATGTGTCGGGGGGGGGGGGGGGGGGGTCACCCCCAGTGAACCTTGAAATAGCGTTGTGAGTGGCAAAGACATTGCGCATCC